>CM030362.1:230048047-230451615 GCA_017893485.1 Hemerocallis citrina | reverse complement strand
TCTGTAGCACCGGGAATAGATGTTACCCTGCAGCAATGCCAGAAGCTTGCAAACATGTGGGTTTGGAGTTCGAAGCGACCATTCGAACCATTCCTAAAATGTGTCAAATCACCGACAAGAATGCCTAGAAGGTAGGTCTTCCCCAAAACTATATCAATGGCTTGCTCCAAGCGGTCACAATCTTCACCGAGGAAGACATACAAAGTTCAACATTCAATACAATAGAACAAGTATAAGACTTCATGCGAAAATTTCTGAATTTTCATAAGTTATGCATTCAAATACGAAGATACAACATGCAGTGGCCACTCCGCTATTAGGCTACTAAAAAATGTGTCAAAGTAAATGCAAAGGGAATCACTCTAAACTACAAGATCATGGTTCCTCATTATCAGACGAATTCAAAGGAGTAGGAACCTTAGTTGCTCAGTTTCTCTCATCTTCACCTGGCGAGTTATCCCAAGTCCCGCCTTCGTTGACCACCACTACCACTTGCTCCATCCCAGGAAAAAGGTCTGAACGATACCCTTTCCCATCAAAGTTGGGAACACACTCCATCACATCCGCAATGGCCTTACTGTATGACTAATCCATCACATCGAGATGAACTAGCGCCTATGCCTCAGCCTCTACCACCGTGGCCATAACCACTATTGCCAGATCCTTCATGGCCTCTTCCTTCCACCTCCTTCACCCCGCATCAAAGCCGGCTAGGAGAGAAAACTCCTTACCCTTCTTCCCGTCCAGCTCCTGAACGACCTTCTTCCTTAACCTTTCGGCCCTGACAGCCTGAGCTTTCCAATTTTCTCCTCGGCATGAATGAGTTTAATCATGTTCCTAGTTTGATAAGCCATTTACAAGAAAAAAAGATAAAGGAGCTTAGAAATGCTTGAAATTCAAAGGAAAAATTTAAGAACCAAAAGTAGAGTAACTAACCGAGACGGCGCGTCGGGAAAGCTCCATGATGGAACTATCAATAGTCTCTCTCTCTAGAACCTTCTGGTCCTGACGATGGGAAAGATTATGCACCACATCAAGGCACTTCACCAAGTCCCCTAAGATAGCATCACACCGCTTCACACCCCAGTTCGGACTGTATACCTTCTTCTCCTCCTCAGTTAATACCTCATCAGCCGTAATGCCCCTCCACTTCCTCTATAATGTCCCTCCACTTCATCTACCCACCGACAAGAAGAGCGGCACTAATCTTCTCCTCCTCCCCCAGCTAGTAGAAAATTCCCACAGCTCAGAACTCCTTATGATAAAGTACTTGTACTTCCAGTGCCTAATGGAGTTGGGAGTGGTGAACACCCTTTTTTAGGGCGAGGAAAGACATAGTGCCAATTATCACCTGATCACTGCTTGTGGAGCATAAAATGGCACTTCCACAACCTCAGGCTCGATTTGGTGCCAATTTCTCGGCACCGCAAGACAAAGCTCATAAAATTCCTCCAGAAGTTTGGTACGAACTGGATCCGACTAAGCCCGTACCAGTTAAGAATGGCCACAAAGAAAGGATGCATGGGAAGATGCAACCTGAAATAGAACACATAAAAAAAACATACAATACTTCACCGACATCCTAGAGAACCCTAACTCCGGGATCAGGAAAGGACAATTCATACTCAACAGGGATAACGAAGCAAATCTTGATCGCCGCGATGGCCTTCTTTGTGAGAATGGTTTTGACGTGGTCACTCTTGAAGATGGGGTAATTATCAGGCTCATCACGTGACTCCGTACTATACCAACACTACCGCTTCTTCAGGATATTGGCGGACTAGGAAGGGAACGAGGGGAGGGTAAAATCTGGAGTGAGAACACCCCCTATCCTCCCATGTTTGATCAATCTCCGCTATTAATGTGAAGGGACCGACCGTTCCCTTCCCTTTCGGAGAGCACAAATTCGACATCAATTCTACCCCACTGCTATAAGAAGAAGAAGAGGAGATATCTGACCATGTCTTATGCATGGCTCTCTAAAATTAAATACCACTTAGATAATACCTGATCGAAGAAAATTGACAAAATACACCGCTTGAACCAAGCTTTGGAAGAGGAGAGGTGATTTGAATGCGGGCCCCATGTGCATGTGCGTAGCGAGTGACCAGGCGCGCTAGCAATGCTGACGGGGCACACGGGTGGGCCAACCACTCAGCAGTCAATGATGATGTGGCGATGGTGTGGCACCCGAGGTGGGGCCCACCCCATGGATGCCAATGATAATGTCGTAGGTGGGCCCAGGCTGACGTGGCACCTAAGTAGGACATACCTTACCACTGCCAAAGCTGACGTAGTAGGTTGACGTGGTGTTTGGGCCCTACCTCCTCAGCATAATCTTTGTCATCCGTGGAGGTGAAGAGCTTCACGTGATCGAGGCCGTCGGATCTCCTCCCGATTTTCACCACACATGATGGATGAATCAGATCACTCCAATCGGCGCGCTATTTGGTGATAAGTGTATAGCACGTGAAAAAATACAAAAAAATGTAAAAAAGGACTAATGTGGTGGCAGGGCCCACCTGCACCCGCTATATCACTCATAGAGTGCCCCACTGTGGGCCCACTTTGAGTGTAGTGAGGAGCTTTGCAGCTCCTCCACCATCGAATATTCTCCATATTCATGCCACGTGTAATGAATGGCTTCGATCTCTCCAAAAATCGTGCAGGTAAGATTTTTATGTAATTTTTTTTCAGTAATTATAATTTTCATAACAATAATTAAAATTTTCGAAAAAGACTTTAAATGTTCTGGAAAAATATTTAAAAACTTTTTTCAAATAATTATAAATTCAGAAAATTATTTTAAAATTCACAAAATTAATTATAATATCAGAAAAAATAATTTTATATTCCAGAAATTATTTAAATTCGGATTAATTTTGAAAAATGATTTAAAATTTGGGAAAAAATCCAAAAAAAATCCCAAAAATTCAGAAAAAGTCACAAATAGTCCAGAAAATTCTAAAAATAATTTTGAACACTTTGCAAAGTCAGAGAAGCTCTGTAAAACACCGAGCGAGCCCCGAAAGTTAAGATAAGTTCTGTAAAGCATTCTAAGTAGGCGAAGTACTCATAAAAGGCTATGAAACTTAGTCACCGGGAGTCGGGGGCTTGTGATATGGGTAAAAATAGAACATCATTTGGACCGTTCAAATCAGGCACGGATCGTAAAGTTCTCAGGGGTAAAATAGTAAATTTCAGCAAATACAGGCCCGACAAAAGGAGTTGGGTCACTTTCAAGCCCATCAACCCGATTTAGCCTACAACGTGGAGCTGCCAAAATAGCCCTAACACAATGGAATCCAGGTTCATTTGAAGAACCCTGTTCAAACCCCCTATCTCTAGTGGGTAACGCTGTTATCCCTCCTTGCATAAGAGATAGTTTGAAAACTCTATCTCTTCATCAAGAGAAGAATCCTGACTTGATCTCCTCACATTGAGATGGTAACCAACCTTATCAAAACATCAGAAACTATAGATAGGTGAATATCTTGAAACTGGCCTCCCTCAACTACTATACATACCTCTAGACCTCTTCAGAAACAAGGTAATTGCAAATTCCTTTCTCAAAACCCACTAAATATCTGAGTTTTCTGATTTGGGCATCAGAGGGTCTGTCGTCGGGGCTAACTCGGTGTTTTTATGCTATTTTGCAGGTCCATGGGAGCGATTCCAGCTATCCCCAATAATCAGATCTTGGAGTCAACTGCAGTTTGTGGCAGTCAACACCAGAGAAAACCGAAGGTTTCATCTTTATTGTTTTCATTAAAAGATTATATATATATATGTTTGCTCCATACAGAAATTTGCAGCAATACATAACACTTTCAATTCCCCTCCTTACTGCAATAATAAATCCTGTCTCCCCCTCAACCTCCAAAGTTGTTAGCATTCACAGCCATTTGAACTAAAAAAACTCATGAACTAGATATGATCACGCATTTACGTCACCTTAGCCCACACCCTCCTTTTCATATCAGGCTTTTAAATATCAAACTTCACTTGATATTCCCAGTTCCAAACCGATTACACCACCTCTTCCTCCCCCGCCTTCACAACAACCAAATATGCATGCATCATCAAAAAATTCCTCGGCACAGCTGTTTTAACTATTAAAGTGAGCTTCGAATTCCCTTCTTTGAAATCCCACATATTAACCCTCCCACCAAGATCCAGAGTCAAAGCCATGTTGTTTCTTAAAACTGCCGATCGCAGTAGGAAGTCCTTTCCCGTGGAGTACTTCACGTTCTTCTAACATCTATCCCCCTCTCTAAAGTACACCATACTGTTACGGTTGGTGTTACCGCTGATATTGAAGATAAGGGCGACAATGAAATTCTCGGAAGAAAACAAGATGACAGCCTTGGTTCAGACCCCAAGGACGGCATGGAAAGGAGAATTGGAACTATCTAAAAAGAGGCCAGGGAGAGGGGTGCGAGAACGAGTGAAGGGGTGGAGAAGATGGAGATGGTGGGATTTGGACAAGGTGAGGAGGTAGGAAGATGAGGATGAACAGATAAATTTATGAAAGTTATAGTTAATATTATGATTATAAGGGATGAAGAAGATGTTGGAGGAAGAGGAGGAAGTTTTTCGAGCGGTATTATGATTATTACTGATCAAGGAGTAGGAGCAAGGATCGGAGATATCAAACAACGAATAGAAAGTGGAAGTTGTGTAGTGGAAGAGGTAAGGGATATGAGGGATGAAAGAAGAAAGGGGGTGGAGGCATAGTAAAAGGAAGAAAATATGGTCTGGAAATAACAGTGATCCGGGAAGGGGAGGAGGTGGAGGACGTAGGAAAGGAGTTCAGGAAGGAGGGTGGAACAGTCAGGTTTAGAAGAAGACATGATTCTTGAATTTCTTGAACATGAGGGATAGGAGATAGTGTAAGTAAAGTAATGGAATATTTTAAAAGTGTACAAAGTTATAATAAGCAGTATAGTTTTAAAATAAAAGAGTGTCGAACCCACATGACTAATTATTTTATTGAATATTGAAATTCACTAGATTAACTACTATTTGAAAAATCAAAATTTTAATAAATAATAGCAACTAAACTAAATTAAACTAAAATAAAATCTAATATTATTAAGAATAATGAAAATCTGAAATTTTGTTGTTTGTTAATAGCAAAGCTAGTTCTATGGCGTTTAATTTCACCTAATTAATCCCACACAATTCATAATTCCAAGTAGCTAGAAATTCTACTTTTTCAAGTTGTAGACCAAAATTCCCTATTTATTCAATGTTTTCTCTCGAACAACACAAAACGTATCTCCAACTAACAGTTTGTCATATTTCAATGCACATTTTATTAATTGAAGATTCATTAAGTTCTATGAGTTTCTTTACAATCACATTAATCGCGGTAAATCATCTATAATTTCACTCAATCAATAATATTTAATTCTATAATTCTAAATCACAAGTCACCTCTCGGTCTCACCATTATAAATTAAACAATAGTTGGCAAAATAATTGTAAGCATTAAGAACAAAAGTTAAACACACAACCATAAAAAAATTAGATGAATCAAATAACATGAAATTATAATTGTGTTATCAAAACTATGCTACATCAAAGCCTTAGAAAAAAAAATTAGTTCATAATAATATTGTGACTAATAAATATTGTTTTGGATTGCATAATAGAAAAAATATAGAAAAGTGAGAAGAAAGAACTAATTTGCTACTTGAACTGAAATCAAGTTGTGATTAACCCTCGGGATCCGCGCGCCACCTTGTCCACTTTTTTTTCCTTCTTTTTTTCCTAACAGAGCAACACCATATTTCGCTCTCTTCTTTTCTTTCTTTTTCTCTTTCTGGCCCCCAATCTCTCCTTTTCTTTCGTCGGGCCTCATGACGCCCACCAACCCCCCAAAACAAAGCCCCCCCTTCCTTCTGTATATAAAGTTATTAAGGATTTAAATAGGGTTAGGGTTAATTAAGATAAGATAATTAATTAATTAGATACAATCTATAGATTAGGATTAATCTATCAAACTTTAAATTAATCAATTAACTAACCCTAATTAAAATCCACTCTATTTTAAATCCAGACTATTCTTCTTTGATTTTTTATTACAAAATTTTATTCCACCTCCTAGTTGACCGTAATATTTTCTGTTGGTTCTTCAAATGGCCATTTTGTAAACACGTGCATTTGAGTACTTGAATCTTCCAGAAATCTTCACAAAAAGTCAATTTGAATTTTTTAAATCTTTATCCCTGTACTCTTCCTTGCTTTCAATAAAAAAAATCATATTTGTACTTATCCATCTCATTTCTAAAAAAAAATCAAATAAATTAAAATAAGCAGAAATAATATAAATTTTAAGAAATAAACGAGAACTTGCAATTTTAATATATAAAAGAGTAATAAAAATTATATACAAATTTTACTCATCAGGAGGTGTGTGTGGGGGGGGGGGGGGGATTTTTTAGAGGGGGTGAGGAAAGGACCAGGTGGTAATTTTCATTTTCTAGGTGACAGAGGGGTTCCCAGTAAAGGATTTGTTTGGGTCAAGTAAATTTGTTCTCGAGTGGGGAGTGTGCTTTGGCTATTTTGCTACTTTGCTTTTCCTATTGGTTTTTTTATTAGCTAGAAATAGGTTGGAGGATATAGAAACAAAAGGGGGAGTATTTAGTGGTTAGAAATCAGAGTTGCGGTTCAGGTTTTGTGGCCGTGTGTGGAATTTTAAGTGTGTTATAAGTGTTTTTTATATTGATTTTGTTGCTGCTTATTTTGGTATGAGAGCAAACAGATGAATTTGTGGATTCTTGAAGGAAACAAATAAGCAAACCTGTTGACTTTCACCGGCATTTTGACTGGTTTCTTGCCGCTGTCTTGAACGTGCAAAAGTTCGATACACCGGGATAGATCCCAGTGACGAACCCTGCGACGCTCTTATCGGTAACCAGGAAGATTATGAATGAGCTTTAGGTGGAAAAAGATTGATTACCTCGTTATGGTGGGGGGAGAGGGGTATTTATAGTCGCCTTAGGGACTTGTTTCGAGATAAGGATTTATCTCTACTTCCCGATGTTTATGGATAAGGTGGAGAGTTTAAACTTGTTTCGTGATAAGAAGTGGTTAAAACCGCCTCTTAGAGATAATCACCAATTTAAATTACTCTTTAAGCGTCTTGGGCTGGTTTGTAGCGGGCTATTGCCCATACCTAATAGGACAGATCCGTTTATGGGTTATTGTGTAATATCACTGTCGGATATTATATTTGTATTATTATTATTTTAAAAAATTAAAATATTTCTTATGCAAATTACTTAGTTTTAATAAATAATCATTATCTGTATATATATACAAGTAAGTATATATATGTATTGCATCGGTTTTGTACACTTGTACAAAATCCTGTAAAATGCGTTTTGAGAAAATATCTGTAATATCACGGGCTGATATTAAAAAATTATTATTTTATTATTACTTTATTTTTTATTTTCAGAATCGAAATATTTTTGGTGGATATTACCAGATTTAGTTAATAAACATTATATATATATACCAGTCTGTATACATCTGTATTGTATCAAATTGGTACTGAAATCTTCCGAGCTGGTAATAAAATTATTTTTATTATTATTTCTGAATAAAATATTCTGAATAAAATTATTTTTGGAAGAGATTATTCGTTTTAACTAATAAAAATTATCTGTATATATAGATGTATGTATGTATATGTACTGTATCGATTTTGTACGTTTGTATGAAATCATGTAGTATGTGATTTTGGGAAAATACCTCTTATTTTTATCAATCATAATCAAATGGAGGGTAGGGATTGGATTAGGGTGTGATTGCAATATTTATTTGTAAATGAAACTCAAAATTGTTTAGCCACAAATGAGAGAAACACTTGTCTCATTCTCTACCACATACCATCCCTCTCCCCCCTTCTCCTATAACCCGCCCCCCCCCCCCCCCCCCCCCCCCCCCCCCCCCCCCCCCGGCCAGCCACATCTCAGAAGGCAAAGAGCCCCTTTCATTTTGTGTTTTTCCATCTCGTTCTCATCTCACTCACTCTTCAAATTTCTTTCTCTTCTTGCCTTGCTTTTTTTTAGAAAAAAATTGAGAAGATAGAAAAGAAAGAAAGATCAAAATCAAAAGAAAAGAATGGGTTCATTTCTTGAGGTGTTCTTGAGGAGGAGCAAGAACAAGGAAGGAGAAGAGAGCTAGCAAATCCTTCCAACCGATTATTTGCGCGGGGGTTCTCAACTTGCTTTTATTGTTATTATTGTTATTATTGTTGATTAAATGAAGAACATGGACTAATTTCATATGCATAATCATAATTATGGACTAGAATAAAATTGCATATAAGATCGAAGTAGTAGAACACAAATAAAAAACTAAAGAATCAATCTTAAACTAGTATGTAGTTTTTATTAATTACTTATGCTAAAGTTAGAATTTTGACTCCAAATTAATTTGAGAGGTTCTCATATGTGTCCTTGCCATGCTCTAATTTTTATAGATTATTTTGGGGTTATTTTGATGGGTGAAATAAATTGTTTCCCCAAAACATCGAGTTTTTCAGCAAAACCGCTATTTTGGTTAATTTTTACTTGTGTTTAAGGAGTTGGATTTTGAGTTCCATACGGAATCTGAGAAAGTTGTTAACTAGGAAGTTGTAATAGATGTTCTTAGCTTTCCCAAAAGTCCAATTTTTTAGATTCCGATAAGTATAGCAAACATGGTGAGCTTTACAAGCTTCAGCTTTTGCTGTCATTTTTATTGTTCTTGAACTGTGTTCAAGGAGCTGGATTTTGAGCCTTATAAGGAATCTAAAAAGTGTTCATATAGAAAGTTGTAGTAGATGTTTTCCCCTTTCCAAAATGCCCAATTTTGTAGGATTCCGATAAATATAGCGAAAGTTGTGAGCTTTACAAGTTTCAGATTTTGCTGTCATTTTTCTTGCTCTTTGTATTATGTTTAAAGACCTGAATTTAGAGTTCCATAAGGAATCTGAGAAAGTTGTTAACTAGGAAGTTGTATTAGATGTTCTGAGCTTTCCAAAATGTCCAATTTTGTTAGATTCCGACAAGTATATCAAAAATTGTGAGTTTTACAAGTTTCAGCTTTTGCTATCCGTTTTGTTGTTCTTTGAATTGTAAAGAGCTGGATTTTGAGTTCCATAAGGAATCTGAGAAAGTTGTTAACTAGGAAGTTGTAGTAGATATTCTGAGCTTTTCAAAAAGTTCAATTTTGTTAGATTCCGACAAGTACAGAAAAATTTATGAGCTTTACAAGTTTTAGCCTTTTGCTGTCTTTGTTGTTCTTTGAATTGTGTTCAAAGAGCTGGATTTTTAGTTCCATAAGGAATCTGAGAAATTTGTTGACTAGGAAGTTGTAGTAGATGTTCTGGGCTTTCCAAAAAGTCCAATTTTGTTAGATTCCGATAAGTATAGCAAAAGTTATGAGGTTTACAGATTTCAGCCTTTTACTGTCTTTGTTTTTCTTTGAATTATGTTCAAAGAGCTGGTTTTGAGTCCCATAAGGAATCTGAGAAATTTGTTAACTAGAAAGTTGTAGTAGATGTTCATAGCTTTCCAAAAAGTCCAATTTTGTTAGATTCCGACAAGTATAGCAAAAGTTATGCACATTACAAGTTTCAGCCTTTTGCTGTCTTTGTTGTTCTTTGAATTGTGTTCAAAGAGCTGGATTTTTAGTTCCATAAGGAATCTGAGAAAGTTGTTGACTAGGAAGTTGTAGTAGATGTTCTGGGCTTTCCAAAAAGTCCAATTTTGTTAGATTCCGACAAGTATAGCAAAAGTTATGAGGTTTACAGGTTTCAACTTTTGCTGTCCTTTTTGTTGTTCTTGAATTGTATTCAGGGAGATGAAATTTGAGCTCTATAAAGAATCTGAAAAAATTTTACAACTAGAGAATTGTAGTAGAGGTTCTCACCTTCCCAAAATGCCCTATTTTTGTTAGATTCCGATAAGCATAGTAGGAGTTATGACCTTTACAAGTCACAGCAGCTAGCATTTTGGTTGAAGCTTCGCTATTTAGATTGTTTGACGTTTTTGTACCTCTTATTGACTGAATCTGAGAAGGTTATCAACTAGAGAGTTGTAGTAGAGGTTATCACCTTTCTAAAAATGTCCGGTTTTGTTAGATTCCGATAAGTAGAATAGGAGTTATGACTTTTACAAAGTCACAGCAGCTGGCCTTTTTGGCTGAAGCTCGCTGTTTAGGTTGTTCGAGATTTTTCTACCTATTATTGACTGAATTTGAGAAGGTTGTCAACTAGAGAGTTGTAACAGATGTTCTTACCTTTCCAAAAAGTCTAATTTTGTTGAATTATGATAAGAGTAGCATGTTTAATCGCTTCTAGGTTGTTTGAAGACTTTTATGTTGCTTTTATGAATAAAAGATCAAGTTTTGTTAGTAGTTTGAATCATGCACTTGATTATGAGTAATAAGTGTTCCTTGTGTTCATAAGTAGCATGTTTATGTTGGAAAATAATCCACGCTAATTGTTATCAAATTGTAGTCGCATACAGAGCCAGTCGGCTCGTATGTAAGTTGTTTTGCTCGTATGTCGCTTATTAGCTAGTACGCAGTTATTGTGCTCGTCTAGGGTGATATCATTAACCAAGGAGCCATCGACCATCAAGACGTGTATTAATTTACTCCTCGTGAACTATGGATGAGTCACCCCTTGTGCACCGTCAGATCTTAACCGATGTAAGTTGATCGTGGGCCGGGAGTGTAGGCGGAATCCAAGTTCATGGAAGTAGCATGCGATTACATTCGTATTTCCAGGGTCCTGGATCGATAAGCTATGAATAGGATCCTTAGGAATTCTGGTAAGTCTAGGTTGAGCACCTAGTAGAGTTATCTTGCGAAGTTTAACTTAAGACCTAACATGTTGTGTTAGTACTATTGTCATCCCTCGGATTGTTTAGGGTTAGTGACATGGTTATGGTAGTAACTTATGGCTGTTACTACTTAACCTTTATTTATTATCATTTCTCCGAAGGAAAAAAGTTGGTGTTAAGGGTGATACCTTACGATCCGACCTGTTCCATAGGCCAACACTAGGTGGTGTTATTGGTTGTACCCTTACTGTCAAAGGGATACGGTCTGTGCCTTCTCACGAGTTGGGAACACGGGATCCGTATCTCGTTTGTTAATTTCTGAAGTTCCATGATAAGGGTGGGAAATTTTTTGTTGGAGCTAGGAGATGGACCCCCGGAACTCTGTCATGTTCTATATCAACAAGGGCGAACAAGACATAGACTACGGTCTAAGCTAGGGGGCCAAAGAGGATGCTTCGAGCTAACCTGTGTTGTAGTTAACTCCAAGGGTTCATCAGATTTTTGAGAGTGGTCCGGTGCGTCAGGCAACAGTGACAAACAGAGACACCACTAAATGACTGTGTGTAACACCCCGAATTCCAAAATACACTGACTTCGAGATTCCACATGATCTTTACACTTCTTTCGTACAATTTTACAAGGAATTTAAAACTTTTCACTTTACATCAGAGTTACAATGAAATCTTTACACTTTACATTTTACAGCGGAAGCAATTTACAACATTTATATAAAAATACAACAACATTTGAATGATCTCTAAGCATCAGTTCTCCTTTAATCTTTATCAGACCATTTTCCCTGCATACAAAACTGTGGGTACGTCAGTTCATTTAACCAACGGAAATTATACACGGCCATCCTCTCTATGCCGGAAACAGTATAATGATTCTCATTTCTTAACAAAATCACAAACTTGTTCACAAAACAAAGCTAAAGGGACTATCCTATTAATGTCGTGTCGTGCTGTGCACTTAGTCCTTAATGCAGTTGTTATGTTATATGACACTAATGCACACTTGTTCGGATTCTATGCATCTCATACTACATAGGTCCGAGGGCAAGCTCTTAATCGTACTTCATCTTATAGGGTTCAATCCCTCTCCATGACTTAAACTACTATGGTAACTACGGTAAGTATCCTAGATGTCTTATGATCTACGAGCCCATGTCAAGGCAGTCTGGAGGGGAATCCCACGCACTGACATGACGCATCAAGCAGGCAGACTATGAACAATTCAGCCTCCGCCATGAAACACTGGCACCACCCGTAGCCACCAAAACATCCCACAAGCATCGCCACCGGGACGATAATTTCGGAGTAGTGCCCACGCCATGTCATGACGCATCAAGCAGGCAGTCTGTGAATCACTCTCACACCGCCAATCCGATGGCCCTCATACTTGTGTTTTTCTCTTACTTTCATCACATCTTCACTATGTATCTAGTCCTTAGTTTATTAGAATCATGAACAAAATCAATTCTCTAGAGTTAGCCTTTCCACTATACCGGTTTTAATTCTTTATTCAACATAACCCAAATCTTGGTCTTAACATTTCAAATCTCATTTCAATTTATTTCTTTGCCAATGCCGGTAGGAGGCTTAGCTACACTATAGTTCTCAATTTCAATTCACAATTACACAAGAATCAAGTATTTCAAACTCATAAGTTCATTTTTCATGATTACATCAGGATTTAATTGTCATGTTCATAGCATTCATAATCGTAAAACCTTTCATAATTTCAATAGAACAATTCACTTCACTTCATATACAATTTTGTGCAAGGACAAATAAAATTTACTTTTCTAAATTGTCACATCCAATCTTCATTCATCTCTTTCAAACAGTATATCACAAAGCAAAATTAGAATCGGAGATGTTGAAAAAGAGTCTGGACAGTCGGCTCAAAACATAGCCAGTCGACTGTTCAGCAAAAGAAAAATATTCAAGAAAATGTTCGGAATAGTCGACTGCTACACATGACCAGTCGGTTGTTCTGCAGTGTTTAAAGTCTAAAATACAAATTGCGAGGCAGTCGACTGTTACTCAGACCAGTCGGCTGTTATCCAAGGTTTTAAACTCGAAAATACAAATTGCGGAGCAGTCGACTGTTACTCAAACCAGTCGGCTGTTCTGCAGGGTTTTAAACTCGAAGGATTTTTATAATCAGGTCAGTCGACTACTACCTATATTCGGTCGACTGATCAGTATTAAAATTTAAAGTATGGAAACATTTCTTCTTCCCTTTCGATTAGTACACAACATTTTAGTTAACTACAATATGTTCATTTATCAACATGAACATGCAACTTTATTTGACTACCATCACCACAAGCATGGTTTGCTAATTAATGTAGGGATTCTTATGACTAGTATTTTCCACACAACCACGACTCCAAAGAAAACGTATTTTCCCATAATCATCATTTTTCTACAGAGATAAACATTTATCCCAATTCAGTATGCTAGATTAAAATAACATGACATTAATCATACCACTTCATTAAGTTCCCTTATTCATTTCATACAATTATAATTGTGTTCCATTTTCATTTTAATCATAATATTAACGAGGAGCAATATAATGGCATTCATTTATTCTTGCATAATTGGCACAAAACCTAGCATGGTCTCTAATTTAGAAGTCATGAGAAACACCCACCTTTTTGAAGAAACAAAGAGAAATCCCCTAGAGCTTCCTAGATTGCGATGCACGCTTCCTCCTCCTTGCTCCTTGCCAAAATCGAAGCTTCAAATTGGGGTTGAATAGCCGGCCTCCAAGGGAATACTCGCACTAGAAGTTACTAAATCTTTTTCTTCCCAAAATTCTCAATCTTTTCTAACTCTAATCTTTTCTCTCTTTAACAAGTTTTCTATTGTACTAAGATGAGAAGAAACTATGGGGTATTTATACATAATTTTGAAGTAGATTGGAGGGCTAGGATTCAATGGATGGTTATAGAATGGAGGGTTAGGATGAGAGTAGGAGTTATAGTAACTACCCATACACTAGGTAACCACCCATGTACACAAACCACTCCTATGCACAAACCAGCCCTACTTTGTGTGCAATGCACACTACGTGCTCCGCACGTGCCACCTAGTACCCTTAATTAAAAGTTTGTACAATTTTAATAAATTAAATTGTTCACATTTTGTCTCTTAATGACAAGTGTGGCCATTTAATTAATTTATTAAATTGGTGGGCTTCATAAGTAGTGGGCTTAGGTTGTGGGCCAAACAAATAAATTAAAGTGGGCTAAAACAATTAATTAGTGTTTTAGGCTTTTTTAGAAAATTAAGATTTTTAGAAAAATAATTGTTCATACTATCAAAAGAGATTTTGTATATAAAAATAAATAAATAATATACATATGAAATTTTTACGTGCACAACACGTGAAAGTCGATATTTTATTAAAAAGGAAATTTAGGGTATTACAACACTCCCTCCTTAGAATAGTTCCGTCTTCAGAACTACAATTAAAGGGTGAGGAAACAGAAATACAACAAGAAGAAAGAAATATACAAATCAAACAAAGATCTCGGGATGATCCTTCATCATCCTCTCCTCAGATTCCCAAGTAGCCTCTTCAACCAACTGGTTTGTCCAGACTACCTTGACCATCGGTATCGTCTTATTCCTCAAAACTTTCTCTCGACGATCAACAATCTCAACTGGGAGCTCAATGTAACTCAGATCCAACTGCAAACCCTCTGGCACTTCGGGCAAATGATGACTTGGATCTGGAATGTAACCTTTCAGCATAGACACATGAAAGGCATTGTGCACCTGGGACAACTCTTCCGGTAATTCAAGCCGGTAAGCAGTTTTTCCGATCCTTTTCAATATCTTGTACGGGCCTATAAACCTCGGGGCTAACTTCC
Organism: Hemerocallis citrina; assembly: GCA_017893485.1. NCBI lineage: Eukaryota > Viridiplantae > Streptophyta > Magnoliopsida > Asparagales > Asphodelaceae > Hemerocallis > Hemerocallis citrina. Next base: position 230,436,879 of record CM030362.1, on the reverse strand, counting down.
CACTCTTGCCGAATCGGATCACGCCTTTGTTGGGCGATATCTTCAGAAAGAAAAAGTCACCAACCTCAAACTCAAGGTCCTTTCTCCGGTTGTCTGCATAGCTCTTCTGCCTACTCTGAGCATCCACCAACCTCTTCCTGATCAGATCAATCTTTTCAGAGGTCTGCTGCACAATCTCAGGCCCAAACATTTGACGCTCCCCAACTTCGAACCAACAAACAGGCATCCTGCACTTCTTGCCATACAAAGCTTCGTACGGCACCATCCCGATACTGGTATGAAAACTGTTGTTGTAGGCAAACTCTACCAAAGGTAAATACCTTTCCCAACTGCCTCAAAAGTCTAGTACACAACACCGAAGCATATCCTCAAGAATACGGTTGACTCTCTCGGTCTGCCCATCGGTTTGCGAATGAAAAGCAGTGCTGAAATCCGTCTTGGTACCCAAAGCTGTCTGAAGACTCCTCTAGAAATGCGAAGTAAACTGCGCATTTCGATCAGACACAATGGTCAACAGAACGCCATGAAGCCTAACGATCTCACCCACATACATCTCAGCTAACTTGTCCATCGAAGCAGTGAGTTTCATTGCCAAAAAGTGAGCGGACTTGGTTAGTCGATCGACTATAACCCAAATCACATCATTGCCCTTAAGACCCTTAGGCAAACCTGTGATGAAATCCATACTGATGTTATCCCACTTCCATTCCGAAATAGGTAACGGCTATAATAGACCTCTAGGTTTCTGATTCTCGACTTTGACTTGTTGACAAATCTTACACCTCGGCACAAATTCAGCCACATCCCGTTTCAAACCTGACCACCAGAAATGCTGTTTAATGTCCCTATACATTTTGGTACTCCCAGGATGTACAAACAGAAGAGTAGCATGTGCCTCCTGAAGAATACTTTCTTTCAAGTCCGATTGATCCGGAACACACAGCCTCTCACCAAACCATAACACTTCATCACTAATTTGAAATCCGGGCAACTTGCCAGCACCAACCTGCTCCTTCATCTTCAGACTCTTTGCATCTTCCTTCTGACTTGCAATAATCCTTTCGTTCAGCATCGATTGAAGTCTCAACTGAGCTAAAGATGATCCCAAGCCTTGCAGAACAACTTCAATACCAGCCTGATCCAACTCCTCTGCCAACTGCCTCTGAGTTGTAATCAAGCTCGCCAGACTGCTCTTGCAGCTAAGTGCATCAACAACACCATTAGCCTTCCCAGGATGATACTTAATCTCCGGACGAATGCCCTCAAGTACCTCCAGCCATCTCCTTTGCCCCAGGTTCAGAACTTTCTGCTGATAGATGTACTTCAAGCTTTTATGGTCTGTGTACATGTTCAGCTTCTCACCATACACATAATGTCTCCATTGCTTTAAGGCAAAGATAATCGCAGCCAACTCCAGACCATGAGTCGGGTAATTCTTCTCATGCGGTCTTAGTTGCCTAGACCCATAAGCGATCACTTTTCCTTGAAGCATCGCTGTAGACATCATATTCAACACCTGCTCTAGGTAAAGTCAAAATGGGTGCAGTAGTCAGCCTCTCTTTCAACTCCTAAAAGCTTGCCTCGCACTGCTCGGTCCACTTGAAGTTCACATTCTTCTTGGTCAAACTAGTGAGCGGTACGGCTATCTGAGCATAGCCTTGAATGAATCTCATGTAATATCCAGTCAATCTAAGAAAACTCCTGACTTCCTTTACTGTAGTAGGCCTTGCCCAATCTCTCACTGCCTCTATCTTCTGAGGATCAGTTGCTACTCCCTCCTTAGAAAGGATATGACCTAGGAATGCCACTTCAGATTTTCAGAAATCACACTTGGACAACTTGGCATACAACTCATGCTCCTGAAGCTTCCTCAAAACTGTTGCCAGATGCTCCATGTGCTCCTCTTCTGACTTGGAGTACATGAGAATATCGTCGATAAACACCTCGACGAAAGAATCAATGAACGGCCTCAGAACTCTATTCATCTTGTCCATGAAGATTGCAGGTGCATTCGTTACTCCAAACGGCATAACTAAGAATTCGTAATGCCAGTGTCGAGTTCTGAACGCAGTCTTGTGCTCATCTTCAGCTTTTACTCGAACTTGATGATATCCTGATCGAAGATCTATTTTGGAGAAAACAGCAGCTCCTTGTAGACGATCGAACAAGTCATCAATTCTTGGAATCGAATATTTACTCTGAACAATGACCTTATTCAGCTCTCGGTAATCGATGCACATCCTCATCGAACCATCCTTCTTCTTTACCAAAAGCACCGGCGCTCCCCAAGGTGACGCACTCGGTTGAATAAAGCCTTTCTCCAATAGTTCCTCAATTTGCCGTTTGATCTCATCCTGCTCCACAGGCACCATCCTATACGGTGCATTGGAAATAGATGCACTCCTTGGCTGAATAGTGATGCTGAACTCCACATCATGATGCAGGAGTAACCCAGGCAAATCTTCCAAGAACACGGTCAGATAATCCCGAACCACAGGAATCTGCTGCACCTCTACAGGAATCCCTCTTTTCTGGCTGATAACAGCAACCAAATCTGAACATCTTCTCTTCCCTTGGAAAGTGACTTCAGGTCCACCTGGAGCCTTCACCGTTATAGTCTTGGTCTTGCACTCGATGTTCGCACTGTACACTGACATCCAATCAATGCCAATGATAACATCGACTCTCAAAACATTTAGCTCGATCAGATCGATCCCGAAAATTCGATCTCCAATCACAATATCGCAGTCAGCATAGTACCGATTAGTGGTTAGAGTCTCCCCTGACGGAGTAGCCACTGCTAAAACCTTACTTGGAAATATCTTCGGTTCGACTACGAGAACTTTAGCAAATTTAGGTGATACAAAAGTGTGAGAGGATCCAGTATCGAACAGAACAACAGCTTTCTTTCCATTCAAAATAAGTTCTCCTGTTACATAACACACACTCGTCATATAACAGTTCACTAATTAACAGGAAAAAGAGACAACAGAAAACACTCCTAAACATCCTCCCTCGTACCAGTGATGACGTGATCCACCTCATCAGCGTCAGCTTCAGTCAAGGCAAATACTCGCCCTTGCTGGTACGGTCTCTTTCTAGCCTGCTGAGTTGGTCCCCTTTGGACAACATCCTGCAACTTCGGGCACTGGGATCGGTAGTGACATGTCTCTCCACAATTGTAACAAGTCACCACAGGAGGTCTCACCCATGCATTTTCGGGTCTCCCATCTATGTTGAGTTTAGCCTCGTTCCCCCTTGCTTCTCCTTCGGTTTTTTTTAAGAGGCTCTCTTTATCATACATGTAGATCACTTGCTACTTTAGTCATATGGTGGAGCATTTCGCCGAGCAAGAAAATAAGCTGAAGGCGGTGAGTGATTGAGATAGGACCGAATGCGCCAAAGTAGTCAAACTGCTCAAGGCAGAGAAGCGATTGTCCGAGTCTCAGGCGGCTCAGATCCAGCTCCTCGAGGCCGCATTGGCCAAGGCGAACGAGCAGTTGTCTCTCGAGAAAGAGAGGGCAGACAGAGAGGTGGAACAGGCCCGTAGAGAGAAGGTGATAGCTGCAAAGGCAGCCGAAGACGTAGCGAGGGAGAGGGAAGCTGCAGTGGAAGTGGCCACGGAGGCGATTCGGGCTGAAGCGAAAGCGCACATGCGCTCGAACATGGAGCAGTCTTACGCTCAGGCTCTGAAGCACGTGGAGGCGCGTATCCCTGGTTTCGACAGCTCGGGGTATAGTCTATACGACCTCCTCAAAGGCGAGATTGCTCCGACGACCGAGGTGATGGTCGAAGGAGAGGAAGAAGAAGAAGAAGAAGATGGCAACGGGGAGGGAGGCACCGAGGATCCTCTTGCCATGGTCGTGGAGGATACCGAGGAGGACGGTCACGAAGTCACCGCACCTTCGGAGATGCCTACCGAGGTGGTCCCCTGATCCCTATCGCCCCTTCATCATACTTTTTAGTCGCTCTCCCCCTTCCCCCCTTTCTTCTTTTTTTCGTGTAGATGCCCTATAGCAGACTGGCCACTGCTCCATGTACTTTTTTGTTGAAGTTGAATGAAAGACTTTTTTATTTTTTTCCAACAAGTGTTGTAAGATTTCAAAGTAGTTGTTGGCTTTCTTTGGTTTCGAACCATCCCATAGTAGGTATGTTTGGCCGTAGGACCATCGTGTTGGCCCCTTAGGGTAAGAAATTTATACTATCTTCTTGGTTGATTTTTCCAGATTGACGAGGCACCGCACCTTCGCGCATGTAATATCCCAGACGGATATTATATTTATATAATTATTATTTTTAAAAGTAACAATATTTTTTTAGAAATTACTTGGTTTTTCTAATAAAAAGTTATCTGGATATATATACTAGTAAGTATATGCAGGTATTGTATCGGTTTTTGCACTTGTACAAAATCTTGAAAAAAACATTTTTGAGAAAATGTCTGGAAAATCCTGGGAAAATATTAAAAAGTATTATTTTATTATTATTTTATTTTTATTTTCAGAATTGAAATTTTTTTGTTGGACATCACCTGGTTTTATTAATAAACATTATATATATATATATACACTAGTCGGTATACGACTGTTTGTATCAAATTGATACTGGAATCTTCCGAGCAAGTAATAAAATTATTTTATTTTATTTCTCAGAATTAAATTTTTTTTGTACTGATTTGTTCGTTTTTACTAATGAAAAATATATGTATATTCAGATATATCCACGTATTTGAATCGTGTCGATCCTGTGCGTCCGTACAAATCGTGTAGTATGTAATTTTGGGAAATTATATTTTATTTTTGATCCATCATGGTGAGATAGAGGGTTAGGATGGATTAGGGCTTGACTGTAAGATTTATTTTCAAATAAATCACTCAATTGTTGAGCCATGAGAAGATGGACACTTGGCTTGATTTTCACCCACACAAAACACACCCACATTCTATAAAACAACCCCAAGCCCCTCCCCTTCCATTTTGGCCGGCCCCATTCCCATCTAGGGTTAGAACCCTTTCATTTTGTGTGTGTTCCCCATCTCCAATCTCAAATCTCATATCACTCCATCTCCTTCTACTACTAGTTCTTCTACTTTTGTTGTTTAGAAAAGACTAAGAAGAAAAGAAAGGAAAAGAAAGAGAGGATCAAAATCAAAGAAAAAGAGAGATTTTCATCGGTTCCATTTCTTCATAAGTGTTCTTGAAGAGGATCAAGAACAAGGAGCAAGGAGGAGAAGAGCAAGTCCTTCCTACACGAAATCAAGGTGGGGGCTTCTCATCTCATGTTCGTTTTAGGTATTATTAGGTTTATTTTTGTTGTATGTTGTTTTATTGAAGTGGTTTCATGTGTATATAAACTAGAATAAATTGTATGCAAAGATGAAGTTGTAGAACACAAAATAGAACAATAAAGGTTCGATTTTTGAAGTTGTAGGGTTAGATTTATTTACTTGTGTATACGATGAAATTTTGACCCGAAATTTATTGAATATTTTCTTACGGGTGTTATTATCATGCTAGAATTTTTGTGGATTTTTCGGAGTTGTTTTGATGGGTAAAACGTTCGTTTCTCCCAAAACAGCGAAGGGTGGAGCCAAAACAGTGAGCTCGCTGTTTTGGAGTTAGAGTCGTAGAGTGTTTGGGAGGCTGGAAATAGGTGTTCCTTATGGAGTTTGGAGAGGAAACAAACTACGGAGTTGTAGTAGACGTCCTCCCCTTTCCGAATTGACCTCTCGGGTTAAATTCCGATAAGAAACGCAAAAGTTATGACTGTTACAAAAATAGCAGACTGAACGTTGTTGTTTTGGTAGCTTAATACTTTTGAGTGACTTAATGGTTGAATCTGAAGTGGAGACCAACTAGGAAGTTGTAGTAGACATTATTCCCTTTCCGAATTGGCCTCTTGGGCTATGGTAAGCAGAATAGGAGTTATGGTACTTGGAAGATGCAGCAGCCAGCTTTGAGCTGAGTGTGCTTGCTGTTTGACTTCTTTGATGTTTTAGAGTGTCTTATCTGTTGAATCTGAGGTGGAGACAAACTAGGAAGTTGTACTAGACATTCTACCCTTTCTGAATTGACCTCTTGGGTTAAATTTCGACAAGCGGAGTAGAAGTTATGGGCTTTGAAAGTTTCCAGTTTGGCTGTGTATTTGGTGGGTTGGAATTGTATCTGTCTTGATTTCTTGTAGTTTTTGAGTGTCTTACTCGGTGAACATGATGAGCCGACCAACTACAGAGTTGTAGTAGACATTCTCACCTTTCCGAATTGCCCTCTTGGGCTAGATTCCGATGAGTGGAACGAAAGTTATAGGCTTTCAAAGTTTCAGTTTTCCTTTGTCAAATCTGTTGTTTTATTACCATTTGCGTGTGTTCGATGGGTAGGAACTTGGAGTTCCTTACGGAATCTGTGAAATTGGTCAACTGGAAAGTTTTAGTAGATGTTCCCACCTTTTCAAATTGTCCAATTTCATTAGATTCCGACGAGTAGAGCAAAAGTTACAAGCTACAGAAGTTTCATCTTTTATTGAAAATCTTTAGTTTGGTATTTGTTTACGTATGTTCGAGGTCAGGAATTTGGAATTCCTTATGGAATCTGAGAAAGCGGTCAACTAGAAAGTTTTAGTAGATATTCCTACCTTTTCAAATTGTCCAGTTTCGTTAGATTCCGACGAGTAGAACAAAAGTTTCAAGCTACGGAAGTTTCATCTGTTTATTGAAAATTGGTAGTTTGGTAACTGTTTGTAAATGTTCGAGGGTCTGGAATTTGCAATTCCTTACGGAATCTGAGAAAGTGGTCAACTAAGGAGTTGTAGTAGAAGTTCCCACCTTTTCAAATTGCCTAGTTTTGTTAGATTTCGACGAGTAGAGCAAAAGTTACAAGCTACGGAAGTTTCATCTGTTTATTGAAAATCGGTAGTTTGGTAACTGTTTGCATATGTTCGAGGGTCAGGAATTTGGAATTGCTTACGGAATCTGAGAAAGTGGTCAACTAGAGAGTTGTAGTAGATGTTCCCACCTTTTCAAATAGCCTAGTTTCGTTAGATTATGATAAGTAGAGCAAAAGTTACAAGCTACGAAAGTTTCATCTGTTTATTGAAAATTGGTAGTTTGGTAACTGTTTGCATATGTTCGAGGGTCAGGAATTTGGAATTCCTTACGAAATCTGAGAAAGTGGTCAACTAGGGAGTTGTTTTAGATGTTTCCACCTTTTCAAATTGCCGAATTTCGTTAGATTCTGAAGAGTAGTGCAAAAGTTACCAGCTTGTAAAGTTTCAGCTTTTTGTTGAAAATCTGCAGTTTGGGTAAATTGTTTGCGTGTGTTCGATGGACTGGATTTTGGATTCCTTACAGAATCTGAAATAGTGTTCCACTAGAGTGTTGTGGTAGATATTTTTACCTTTCCAAAAGTATATTTTTGTTAAAATCTGATAAGCATAGCACGGGTTGCTTCTAGGCTGTTGGAAGGCTTTTATGTCGCTTTTGGGCTTCTTATTGGTAGAATGCCTATTTTAGATTGTTTTTAGATTCTTCTATTGCTTCTAATTATAAAAGATCAAGATTTGCTAGTAAGCATATTTGGTTACTTCTAGGTTGATTACCTGTATGGTTGTTTTTATATGTGGTTGTCTCATACGTGGCTCGCCTGGCCCATATGTAGCTGTTGGTCTCATACGTAGCTTATTTGGATCGTATGTATGTTGTCTCATACGTAGCTCGCCTAGCTCGTACAGCTGTTACTCTCATACGTAGCTTATGTGGCTCGTAAGTATGTTGTTTCATACGTGGCTCGCCTGGCCCGTATAGTTGTTAGTTTCATACGTAGCTTATTTGGCTCGTATGTATGTTGTTGTCTCATACACGGCTCGCCTGGCCTGTATAGTTATTAGTCTCATACATAGCTTATGTGGCTCGTATGTATGTTGTTGTCTCATACGTGGCTCGCCTGACCCGTACGTAGCTGTTGGTCTCATACGTAGCTTATTTGGCTCGTATGTATGTTGTTGTCTCATACGCGGCTCGACTGACCCGTATGTAGATGGTGGTCTCATACGTAGATAATTTAGCTCGTATGTATATTATTATCTCATACGCAGTTCACTTGTCTCGTATGGAGTTGTTGGTCCCATACGTAGCTTGTTTAGTTCATATGTGTTTTTGGTTACTCGTATGTAGCTTCTTAGCTAATACGCAGTTTGTTGTGCTTATCTAGGGTTATTTCATTGCCCTAGGGCTATCGACCATAAAAACGTGTGTTTACCTTTCTCCTAAGGGACTGTGGACAAGTCACTCCTTGTGTACCATCGGATCTTAACCGGTGTTGGTTAATCGCGGACCGGAGTATGATGAAATCCAAGTTTAGGGTAGTAGCATGCGAATAAGTTCGTATTGCCGAGGTCTTGGATCGATAGGCCATGAACCAAATCCTTAGGGATTCTTGTAACTCTAGATTGAACAGCCTAGTAGAGTTATCTTGCGAAGTCTAACTTAAGATCGAGCATGTTGTATTTATACTGTTGTCATCCCTAGGATTGTTCAGGGTTAGTGACATCGTTAGGATAGTAACTTATGGCTATTACTACTTAACCATTACTTATTATCAATTTCACCGAAGGAAAGAGTTGGTGTTAAGGGTGATACCTTATGATTCGACCCGTCCTATAGGCCGGTACTAGGCGGTGTTATTGGGTTGTACCTTCCTGTCAAAGGGATACGTATGGTGCCTTCTCACGAGTTGGAAGCATGGGTTGCGTATCCCGCACTGTTAATTCCTGAAATACCGTGACTTATGGGTGCCACAGGTTAGGCTTCGTGCTATCCTGCGCTGCAAAGACCCTATGTTCGTTTGGTTTTTGAATGAGGTCCGGTATGCTCGACAATAGTGGCAAACATGATCACCACTATAGTGACTGCAGTAACAGAACTAGACCGTACCTACAACCTCATTTTTGAGTGAGGTCCGGTATGCTGGGCAGTAGTGGCAAACGGAGACACCATGAGCGTACTGCATTGGTGGGACTTAACCCCTTTTGCAACCTCACCAGTCACGTGGTATTGTCGTAAATAGAATTGTGTACAAAGTAGAATTCATAACGCGGGTTAAAATCCCTATACATGAAGAAATGACTTGATATAGGGAATATGTAGTATGGGCTGCATACTGTTCCAAAGTCTTGCATGTATTAGAATAAGAGCATCCTTGCATTAGTAATCTTACATTATAGTCTGTCATAACATACACTAACACATCAAATATATATACACGTTCCTCTTTTCATCAATCTGTTTGCTATAGTTGTGCTTCGTTATCAGCCTTAAAGCGTCAGTATATGTACTGACGTCCCCACTTCAATAGGTACTGGATTGCAGAAGTACAGGTACAGGTTTCAAGAGGACTCAAGGCAAGAAAGCAAGGAGTCGATTTCGTTTTAAGTTTCTGCTGTAATATATGTTATATTTATGTTGATTACTATTTGCAAATTGTTGTAATTTATTTATTGCTGGAAAGCATCTAAGTGAAGTACCAAGTGTTGTTCTTTATTCATTGTACTCTAAAGATGTAACACTTGGGATTGTAACGGTATTATTGTAATACTGTTGTAATGTATTGCAATTTTGTAACATTCAGACTTGTAATACATTTGTGTTGAATAAAAAGTTTCAAATTTTCTGGTTTTTCTGTGTATTGTGGCTAATTGAAGGAAAGATTCTAGCTTATGTCACGGTTTTCCAATTACCGAAAATTGGGGTGTTACAGTGCGCAACTTGGAGTTACGAAGTTAGGGCTCACTGAATCACGGGAGAAGCTATTTAGGGCAGAGTTAGAGCTCTGTCAAGTGTGATTGGGTTTGGCTCGCCGTGGAATTTAGATAAGGCATCTCGAGGAAATTATTCGGGAAGCGTCCCCCTGGGCGAGAGAGGTCGGCCCCTCCATGGCTACCGGCAAGGCCTCCAGGCTGAAGTTCCTCCGGCATTCGCTGCACGCAGTGAGAACAAAGATGGACGAGCTGAAGGGCTCGTTGTTTAGAGTCAAGGCGGAGAAGATGAGCTGAAGAACTCGCTGTTCAAAGTGGGGTCGGAGAGGGACGAATTGAAGAGTGTTGTGCTTGAGAAGAGTATCGAAGCGGCTCATCTTCGAAGAACAATCTTAGAGGTACCATGCCTGAAGCTCAGAGTCACAAACGACACTCTCAGGGAGCGAGTTGTTGAACTAGAGGCGGAGTTTGAAGTTACGCTCCGAAGGAAGCAACATAAGGAGAACCTCTTGCCCACGGTGGGAGTATGCACAGGGGAGGACATTCCACAAATTAGCTCTTCGTATGCACAAAGTGAGGTGGCCGGCTCGTCGAGCGGGGCATCTATTGGGGTGACAGTTAGGCCCACGGGCGTCGATGGCTCGACCCGTCTTGCAGGGCTAGAGTCGTCTTTGGACATAAGACGAGAACATAGCACTAGACGTCCCCGTGTGTCGCTTAACAGGAGCGTCCCTCTTCCTAGAAGGAACTAGGGTGAAATTTTGTAATCTCGTAATCTTTGCCTTATATAAGATTTTTGGTCTAGAGTTAGACTTGTATCTCAAATCTTAAATAAATAATATGTATCTCAAATCTTGATGAAATAATATATCGCATCTTTCGAGGCTCGTATCTCAAATCTTGACGAAATAACATATCGCATCTAACTCTCGTAAGAGAATTTCAACAGTTGTGGGAGAAATTCTGAATGGTGTGCTACTTTGTACTAGCTCGTTCACAAGTAGCTAAAGCGGCATCGAACCAAGTGTTGAACTCCGAACTTTTTGTTACAAGAGTTTCAACAGTTGTAGGAGCAATTCCGAATGGTGAGCTATTTTGTACACGCTCGTTTGCAAGTAGCTAAAGCGGCATCGAACTAAGTGTTGGACTCCGAACTTGTCGTTAGAAGAGTTTCAATAGTTGTAGGAGAAATTTTGAATGGTGAGCTACTTCAAGTTGATAAGCGTCAGGTTAGACAACTTTGGAGATCCTGTAGGGTCCTTCCTAATTAGGTGCTAGCTTGCCTTTCTTGCTTGGAAAAGAAATTGATAGCTTTCTGAGCACTAAATCTCCTTCTTTGAGATTAGTAGAGCGTACTCTCTTGTTGTATGACTGCTCAATCCTACATCGATAGATTTCTTGCTGGATGGAGGATATCTCTCGAATCTCATCAATTAGGTCTAAGTTACCGCGAAGCTCGTTCACATTTTGTTGTTCGTTGTAGGAAATCAAGCGGGGGGAAGGTTGTAACCCCTGTTTTCCATTTTGTATATTTTTGGGTGTATTTTTTTTCTTTTTGTGTATTTATCCTCATTTTATCTCTTTTTTGGACCGTATATTCGATCTTATTTTTCAATATATTCATTTTATTGTTTTTGTCGTCTTTTATTTGGATTCTTTATTCAATTATCCGCCATTGTTTCGTCTCTATTTGATAGTGCCATTATTTTTTATTCTCATTGTCTTTATTCATGCCCTATTTTATTTATCCATCTTGGTTCCCATCTCTTTTTGGCTCACCCTATTCTAATTAACATAACCCTATATTCTATTAAACCCAATAACCCATTAAATTACCCATTACTTTCTAACCCATCAATCCCTGTTAACCTACTCCTACCTGCAACCCTGTAACAAACCCATTTACCCTTACATCCCCTTAGCCGTCACCACTAAACCTAACCCTAACCATATTTCCCCTACCTATATAACCCATGCACGTGTTCACCTTCCTCCCTACTAGCCGCTTCCCCTACCTCCTATTTACCCAACTCCCGTCCTCCCAAGCCTCTCCTGTGCACCCTCTCCTTGCCTGCTGTCAGCCGCAACCTCCCTTTCAGCCTCTCCCCCAGCTCCTCTTCCCCTTCTTGCGGCAGCCCAGCCCTGCAGAACCCCGACACCGCCCTAGCTCTGCCAGCACCTCCCGAAGCCCTCGTGCTCGACTGTAGCACCCCGGTGCCCCTCCGATGCCTGTAGCCAGCTATGCCAGCCCCCTGCCGTCGTCTAGCCCCTGTCGCCCTGTGCTACCTCCCTATCTCGACGACAGCACAACGCCGTTACACCCCCGACTGCTCCTCTTGTGTGCGTGTGTTGGTTCTCGCAGGTTGTGCTATTCGTATCCCATGCACTGCTCGTCTCTCTCTTTCTCTTGGTGTGCATGTTTGTGCTCGTTTTGGGTTCGTGGATCGTGTGGTTTTCGTTGTTCGTGGTTCGAGTTTTGTTCGTGTTTGAGATCATTGCCCGAGAATTCGTTCCCGTTATTCTTACTTCTTGCACTGTTTCTGTCGTCGGCTATAAGGCAAATAACTTGAATTCCTTCTTTGTGTAATACAAGTACTAAATACCGCCTATAGTGTAGTTGTGTTCTAGAGACAATTCTTCTGCAAAATCCCTGTTATATCTTGTCTCTATTGTGTTAACCCGCCCATAGTTGCCTCATTACACACGTGACATGGAATAACTTAGGGATGACCACTTCTTGTTGTATGCATGCATGTTGTTTGAATGATTTCGTGTTCTTGATTGTGTTAGTTGTGGTGGACTTGTTGTAGATATGAATTCCACATCCAGTCTTATATGAATTCTGTATGGTAATTTATTTTTCTACTGATGTTAAAGATAATATTTTGATCCAATATTTTGCTGGTTACATCTAGACTTGATTGGGATTAACCTCTAATTTTCGTGGATTTAATTCATAACTTTTATACACTATTCTATGCTTGCAAACAACTACTATACTTGCAGAATTTTCTTATTGTTCAGTAAAGAACCTTAATTTCTTCCTGATTCTATTTGCTTTTTATAAAAAAATTGTGAATATGAATTATAGACTACTATATCTATTTTATCACCCCTTTGACGGATCTGGTTTTCGATTTATATTTTGTGAGATATTGCTGTTTTAGTACTACTGTGTTCATGATTCTAGATTTACAAAACAACTATATCTTGTTGCTTTCTGATTTTTACTTGACTATTCTATCTATGCTGGAAAATTATGAAACTTTATTTTCTGTTACTAAACATACTAGGAAATACCGCAGATTTTTTTTGGATTTAATCAAAGAGTTTTGATGCCATTTTTCAGTTTATGAATGCAAACTTCTGATTCCTAGCTGTACATGTTTTCTGGATTCAAATCTGTTTTGGGACTTGTTTTTGTGAAATACCATATGACTGATATATATTTCTTGGATTCGGACGGAAGTCTATTTTCTAGATTCTCTGATGGATCCAAGTTTGCATATTGTAGCAACGGAAATTCCAGATTTAGTGCAGTACTGTCTTGCTGTCCTGAATTAGAATTTTCGTTGTTCTATTCTTTTATGTGTTGTCCATCACCTGTACATGTATATCCTTCATCCTGAACCTGATACTTGTTCATGTCATGTTATTCTTGCCATATTTTGTACACGTACATGGCTGTTTAATATTAATAACAAATAACCAAGCCGGGGTTAAGGGAAAGACCTAACCGAGCCGGGGATTAAGAGAAAGACCTTAGTAGTGGACAATATAGGTATGTGTACTCAGAAGGGGGCCCGTGTTGCCCATTACCTATTGCCATATTTCATGATTACATGATTCATGCCTGTTATTATATGTTGCTCTCATGATTACATGATTCATGCCTGTTATTACTATCTGATTATATGTTGCCATAATTCGTGATGATTCATCCTGTTATTATTATATATTACCATATTTCATGATTACATAATTCATGCCTGTTATTACTACCTATTGCCATGTTTCATGACTACATGATTCATGTCTGTTCCTACTACCGCGATTTCACGACTACGTGATTCGTGCCTATTACCTGTTACATGATGCTTGAGTACACGACCCTATAGAAACCAACCACTAGAACTAAACGTAACTTGTTTAAATGTAGCAACCATGTGGTAAAAGTTTGGGACGCTTGAAGTGCTACCTAGATAGTAATAATACAAGACTTGACATTGATGATACCTGTTACATGATTACATGTTACATGATACTTGTTACATACTTACCTGTTACATGATACATGTACATGATACTTGAGACCTGTTACCTGTTTGCCTGTTTGCATGATACTTGACATCTGTTACAGTTTGCTTGTACCTGTTAGCACATTATGACTATTTGATTCTATTCATGATTCATTCTAGTTATTATGTTTTGTTATCATGTCTATTCTATGCTAATTGTTTATCTTTTCCATGTACTTGTGCCTGCACTACAAGCTGCTCGTAACTTGTATTGACGCGCGTTTTGTTTTCTTTTCCTCTTCCTGCAATTTATTAAATTGCAGTTTTTGGTGATCAGCTGCCTGATGAAGTAGGTGATCTGAAATTCTCGATGCTGGAGTTTTGCTACTATCTATTTATTTTCTGTTGCTTATTTGAACAATTGTACTTGGTTACTCTGATTATTTTGTATTGGGCAATGTGACCCAGGATTATTGACTTGTTTAGATTTGGTTTATTTGAGATTATTATATTTTGGTTTCAAGTAAATTCTTGTTGGTATATTGATTCATTGTGCATGTGTGGCTGACTTCTCATGCTTCCTACTCTGATTATCCTTGTGAAATATTGTAAAGATCCTGATAGCTTATGGATGATGAAAAAGATTCGGTGGGCTTAGTCACGTATCCAAATTCTGTATTTCTTTTTGGGAAGCGGGGCATGACAAGGTTTTTAGTGGTATCAGAGCACAGGTTTGGCTAATATATTAGTTTGACTGATATATTAGATAAGCTTGGCTCAACCTGGGGTTGGCTCAACAGTACACAGACCATGCATACATGAATGAATTATAATCAACTATGATATGATGCTAATTGTTTTGATTCTTTTGCAGACCATGGCTCGCAGAGGTTCTACTTCTCGTCCCAGGAAGATCAGCCCGGACTTGAGGCTGTTACCAATGTGTTGGAACGGTTGATCAATATGCAGCAAGACCATAGTGACTTGGTGATGGCTACATTTGGAAGCTTCTCGAGTTCCACCTCCTGCTATGCTTATATAGGCAGCTCTCCCTCCCCGTCTGGGTACTGTCATAGATTTCATGATGCTACATCCTGACAGATTCTCTGGCACTGAGACACCTTTGGAGGCCGAACAGTGGTTGATCCAGATTGAGCAGTTGTTTTTGGCAGCAAGAGTTGCCGATGCTGATAGAGTGGATGTGGTGGCCATCCAGCTTGTGGATCTGGCTCATATTTGGTGGAGGTCCGAGTCCAAAAGGCTCGAACGACCGATCACTTGGGCCACGTTCACTAGGAGCTTCTTGGAGAAGTTCTTCCCTAGCAGCACTCGAGTGGAAATAGAGCAACAGTTCCTGGCCCTAAAACAGGTTGGTCGTTATTTCTATTATTAGAATTTTGTTACATATTGTCCATGCAATGTTTTAACACGAGACTTTCTTGAAACAGGGCTCCAGGTCTGTGGATGAGTATGCAGCAGAATTTACATGACTTAGCAGCTTCGTAGCCGTTCTTGTGGCGAACGAAGATGACAGGGCTTGTAGATTCATATTGGGACTTGAGCAAGACATTAAAGTGCAGCTTTTCTCCCTTCGCTTACGTACTTATGCTAAAGCTCTTGAGGCAGCTCAAGCTCAGGAGCAGGCTCGTGGTGGTTTGGCTCCATCCCAACGGACTGTTTCGCACACTTCTGTTGCTAGGCCTTCTGGTGGGCCAGTTCGGAGGCCTGTTCCTGTCCATCCTGTCAAGGAAACTCCTTACCCTTCTGCCACTCCTCGGAGAGAAGGACTCTGTGATTTCTGCCAGATGACCGGGCATGTGCGCAGAGACAGCTGGCATGCCAATCGCTGCTATTTTGGATGTAGTGCTACTGACCATTCGGTGCGGGATTGCCCGCAGCAGAGGATGGCTCTTCCTGCCGGGGGTCCAGTTCAGCAGGTTGCCCCAGCTCGTGGTCCAGTCAGGCCACCACTTCCTCCTCAGTGCCAGATTGTCGATCAGAGAACCGCTACCCCCAGGAGAGGTCAGGCTTTCAACCTGACTGCTGGTGATGCTGAGACAAGAGAGGGTGTTGTTGCAGGTATATTTTGCTTTTATTGCTTTGTTGTTTTGTTGTTCTCTTTTGCTTCTTTTCATTTCCTATGCATTTGTTCTTTCATTTTATCTTCGTGCATTGTGTTTTTCCTGACCCCCTATTCATCCATTCTTTTCCCTGTCTCTTTTGATTCTATCTTAGGTATTTTCCTTGTTTGCTCTTTTCCTGCTCTCGTTCTCTTTGCTTCCGGGGCAACCCATTCCTTCATCTCTTCTCGGTTCATGGCTCGCCATCAGTTGGAGTGCAGCATCATGTCAATGGCTTGGAACATTGTGACAGGTGATGGTGTTGTCATTTGTTCCCGGGAGTGCAGGCAGTGTCCCATAATTATTGGTAGCGCAGATTTCAAAGCCAACCTGATTGTAATTAGGAATTCAGGATTCGATGTCATTCTCGGTATGGAATGGTTGGGTGAATCCCACGCCATTATTGAGTGCCATGCCAAAAAAGTTGTGTTCCGAATCCCAAATTGCACAGAGTTTGAGTTCCATGCCGGGGAGATGTTCCTTGGCCGGGCTGTGATCCAGAGGTTTGTGCGATGGAATTGCATTCAGGCTGTGAGGCTCGCCTGTAGTAGTACGGGATTTCCTAGATGTTTTTCCATAGGAGTTTCCTGGCTTACCCCCTGATAGGGATATTGAGTTCGGTATTAAAGTTTAGCCCGGTACGTCGCTGATATCGAAGAGTCCCTATAAGATGGCACCGGTTTAGTTAACAGAGCATAAGGTGCAGATTCAAGAGTTGCTGGAGTTGGGGTTCATCAGACCCAGTGTTTCGCCTTGGGGTGCTCCAGTCCTCTTTGTCAATAAGAAGGATGGTAGTCGTCGAATGTGCGTTGATTATCGGGAACTGAACAGTGTTACTGTGAAGAACCGGTATCCATTGCCCAAGATCGATGACTTATTTGATCAGTTGAGCAGAGCTGCTGTTTTCTCAAAGTTGGATCTTCGTTCCGGGTATCATCTGGTCAAGGTGAAGGCAACTGATGTACTGAAGACTGCATTCAGGACCAGATACGGGCACTATGAGTATCTTCTGATGTCGTTCGGGGTCACGAACGTGCCTGCTGTATTTTATGAGTCTCATGAACCGAGTCTTTTTCCAGTTCCTGGATAGATTTGTGGTGGTCTTCATTTATGACATTTTGGTGTATTCTCGAAATTGGGAAGATCATGTTGAGCATCTTAGGTTGGTTCTGCATACTTTGAGGAAGAATCAGCTTTATGGGAAACTCAGCAAGTGTGAGTTTTGGCTGGACAGGGTCACTTTCTTGGGGCACATTATCTTAGGCAATGGTATTTCTGTGGATCCGACCAAGGTTGCAGTTGTGAAGGATTGGCCTGTTCCCAGGTCAGTTGAAGAGGTCAGGAGTTTTCTTGGTCTGGTTGGTTATTATCGGAAATTTGTCCAAGATTTTTTGAAGATAGCAGGACCATTGACTAAGTTGACTAGGAAGGATCAGAGGTTCTGTTGGTCTGAGCCTTGCAGTAAGGCTTTTGCTGATTTGAAGAGCACGTTGACGTCAACACCAGTGTTGACTATTCCAGATGGTTCAGGCTGATTTGTAGTTCACTGTGATGCTTCAGGTAAGGGACTTCGAGCAGTTTTGATGCAGAAGGGCTGATTCGTTGCTTATGCATCGAGGCAGTTGAGGTGACATAAGAAAAACTATCTGACTCATGACTTGTAGTTGGCGACAGTGATCTTTGCTTTAAAGCTGTGGAGACATTATTTACTTGGAGCCCGAGTGGAGATCTTTACAGACCACAAAAGTCTCAAGTACGTCTTCACCCAGAAGGAGTTGAACATGAGGCAAAGGCATTGGTTGGAGCTTATTGGCGATTATGACATCAGTTTGCAATACTATCCTGGTAGAGTGAACTTGGTGCTAGATGCTTTGAACAGGAAACCGACAGCTATGTTCTTCACTCAGTAGAGTGATTTTGTTGAATAGATGTGGAGGTTGGAGTTAGATGTGTTGTTGCTGAGTTCTAATTGAAGTTGTTTGGTGCTCCAGCTTCATTCGTCTCTTGTTGATCAGATCAAATAGTCTCAGGCTGGTGATGAGCAGTTGCAGGGTTTTCGAGCTGAGGTTGAGTCTGGTTCCAGAACGGACATGGTTATTCATGCTGATGGATCACTTCGTTTTGGGTCCAGGTTGTGTGTCCCGAAGGGTGAATTTTGTTAGAGGTTGCTTGAGGAAGCCCACCAGTCGTCGTATTCTATCATCATGGAGGTACTAAGATGTATCGGGATTTGAAGCCTCATTTCTGGTGGCATGGTATGAAGAGGGTTGTGGCTCGGTTTGTGTCTCAGTGTTGATCTACTAACAGGTTAAGGCAGAGCATCAGAGAACCGCCGGACTTCTTTAACCGCTTCCCATTCTAGAGTGGAAGTGGGAACATATCACTATGGATTTTGTGACCGCTTTGCCGAAGAGTCCTAAGGGTCATAATGCCATTTGGGCGATTGTCGATCGACTGACGAAGAGTGCTCACTTCATTCCCTTTTGTGTCGGACAGTCTACTAAGAGCCTAGCTGAGAAGTACATGCAAGAGATAATCAGACTTCATGAAGTTCCAGTCAGTATTGTATCTGACAGGGATACGAGATTTAGATCTCAGTTTTGGGAGAGTCTTCAGAGTAGTTTGGGGAGTAAATTGAAGTACAGTATAGCTTTTCATCCCCAGACTGATGGACATTCAGGGAGGACCATCCAAATTCTTGAGGACATGTTGAGGTCCTGTATGCTGCAGTTCGGTGGATCATGGGAGGACCATTTGCATCTCGTAGAGTTCTCGTACAATAATAGCTTTCAGGTTAGTCTTAAAGCTGCACCGTTCGAGGCACTTTATGGGTGGAAGTGTAGATCACCGGTGTGCAGGGATGACATTGGTGAGAGAAAGTTATTGGGTTCGGAGTTGATCACCAGGACAGTTGATGCGGTGACTCAGATCAGGAAACACTTGCAGGCAGCTCAGGATAGGCAGAGGTGATGGGCTAATGTCCATCGGAGAGCTTTGGAGTTTGAGGTTGGTGACCATGTTTTCCTAAAGGTATCGCCTTGGCAGAGTGTCATTCGGTTTGGTGGTGGGGGCAAGCTCAGCCCTAGGTTTATTGGACCGTTTGATATTGTGGAGCGAGTAGGAAAGATGGCCTATCGTCTTGCATTGCCGCCAGCTTTATCAGGAGTGCACGATGTTTTCCATATCTCACAACTCAGAAGATATATTCGAGATGAGAGCGATGTGATCGACTACTCTGAGTTGACCGTTCGGCCGGATTTGACTTGTGAGATTCCGCTAGTAGCTATTGTGGATCGGCGGGAGAAAGTGCTTAAAAG
This sequence comes from Hemerocallis citrina, assembly GCA_017893485.1. Classification (NCBI taxonomy): domain Eukaryota; kingdom Viridiplantae; phylum Streptophyta; class Magnoliopsida; order Asparagales; family Asphodelaceae; genus Hemerocallis; species Hemerocallis citrina. The sequence continues at coordinate 230,417,457 of CM030362.1, read as the reverse complement.
CAAAGTCATCAAACTGATTCGTGTTTCTTGGAATCCTTACTCGACAGGTGAGTCGACTTCGAAGCTGAAGGAGGAGATTCATCAGAAGTTTCCTTGTTAGTTTGAGTATCTTTTTGTTTTGTCCTTTCTTTTCTTTTCGGGGTTACCCTATGTACCTCTTGATTGAATTTTGAGGACGAAATTCTTTTTATTAGGTGGATAGGATTTGTAATCCCTGATTTCTATTGTGTATTTTTAGGTGTATTTTTTTTTCTTTTAGTGTATTTATCCTCATTGTATCTCTTTTTGGATCGTATATGAGATCTTCTTTGTCAATATATTCATTTTATTGTTTTTGTCATCTTTTATTTGGGTTCTTGATTCAATTGTCCGCCATTGTTTCGTCTCTGTTTGATCGTGTAATATCCCGTACGGATATTACCTTATATAAATTATTATTTTATTATTGTTTTATTATTATTTTGTTTTAATTCCAAAATCGGATTATTTTGGTGATTTTCACCCGGTTTGTTCATAGACATTATCTGCACCCAGATATCGGTCAGTATACATCCGTATTGTATCAAATTGATACCGTGATCTTCCGAACTAATAATAGAATTTATTTTATTATTATTTCCGAGATTAAACTATTTTTATACGGAATCTGCGAAGATTTTCGGTATACATACATATATGCGCACATACGTGTAGTATGTCGATTAGTACATTGTGCAAAGTATGTGGTATGTATTTTATAGATAAAATTGTTCTCCTTGTCATGACAATCCTAATTAGATAGTTAAGATTGTAGGACAATTAAACATAGGATTAAGATGTATGCATAAGAGAATTAGGAGGTATTCTTCTAGAAACCTTCGCTCCTCCACCTCACCTAAAACACCATACCCTCACCATACCTCCACCTCACCCACTCCTCCCCTAGGCAAAACCGGCCCCAATTTGGGGGAGGGCTTGTGTGCATTTTGTGCATGCACATTTGCACTCTCCACCCTTTCTCTCCACCTATAAATACCCCCTCCCTCCACCTTTGTCTCATTTTAGAAAGACAAAAAGAAAGAAAGGAAAAGAAAGAGAGAACCATTCTAACTTGAGAGTTTTCTTTGTAGGTTTAGAAGTTTCCTAGGAGCTAAGGGGAAGGAGAAGTGTAGCAAGCTAGTTCTTCCTTTAAGAAGATTAAGGTGGGGGTTTCTCCAGTTGTTCTTTTGATTATTGGGTTGTTGATTTTTGCTCCTTCTTCTTCTTCTTACCTTCCTTGTTTTGGTTCTTTTGTTCTTTGAGAGTGGTTTATTGTGATAGTGTTGTGGTGTGTAGTTCTTATTTTTGTATGGTTATGGATGGTTAAAGATAATAACCACATGAAAAGAAAAGAAATGAATGGTAGTAGTAAAGAACAAAAAGATCAATCTTTATAGTGGTAGTTGTTGTTTTGTGTTATGAATTGGACTAAAATAAACATATGCATATAGACTTGTGTATACAACCATCTTTGGTTGTAGGACTTGAATGTGAACTCATACATAAAGCATATGGACTTGTATACAACCAATTTGGTTGTAGGACACACATTGGACTTGGACTAAAAAAAATGAAAGCATATATTGGATGGACCAAAATGAAGGGTTCTTACTTTATCTTATTATTGTAATTTTGTTTTATAATCTTAAGTAAGAAAGAACCCATTGTAGATGTTAATTCTAATTATGAAAAAGAAACTAATCTAAATTACTAATTGTAGAATGATTAAAAATATCTCTTTTTATGATCACTAGTAATAATGAGAAAATAGATGCTAATAAAGAGTTAGTAGATATTTAAGTAGTAGATATTTTTATGTTTAAATAAAGTAGTAGTAGTAGATGTGTATATTTCAAATAAAATAGTTATAGTATATGTCTACACAAAATTGTAGAAATGTTTATGTTTCAATAAAAGTTATAGTAGATGCTTATGTGTTTAGTAGTAGATGTTTATGTTTAGATAAAGATTTTAGTAGAAGTATTAGTTAGTAGACATTTATGCTTAGATGATTGTAGGAAAGTGTATACCATGCTAGATTAATTTATCTATGCTTAGATGATTGTAGGAAAGTAGTATACCATGCTAGATTAATTTATCTATGCTTAGATGATTGTAGGAAAGTGTATACCATGCTAGATTAATTTATCTATGCTTAGATGATAGTAGGGAAGTAGTATACCATGCTAGATTAATTTATCTATGCTTAGATTATTGTAGGGAAGTAGTATACCATGCTAGATTAATTTATCTATGCTTAGATGATTGTAGGGAAGTAGTATACCATGCTAGATTAATTTATCTCTGCTTAGATGATTGTAGGAAAGTAGTATACCGTGCTAGATTAATTTATCTATGCTTAGATGATTGTAGGGAAGTAGTATACCGTGCTAGATTAATTTATCTATGCTTAGATGATTGTAGGAAAGTAGTATACCATGCTAGATTAATTTATCTACACTTAGATGATTGTAGGGAAGTTGTATACTATGCTAGATTAAATAAATATTCATGCTTAGATGACATCCATGCTTAGATAGGTATATGTGCATACTAAATGTCATTCATAGTAGACGTTCATGCTAAATATTCATGCTTAGTTAGTAGACATCCATGCTTAGATAATATCCATGCTTAGATAAGTATATGTTCATGCTAGGCTAGTAGATGATCATGCTTAATCATTATTCATGCTAAGATAGTAGATGTCATGCTAATTATTGTTTATGTTAAGTTAGTAGATGACCATGCTAATGATTGTTTATGTTAAGTTAGTAGATGACCATGCTAATGATTGTTCATGCTAAGTTAGTAGACGACATGCTTAATTATTGTTCATGCCAGGTTAGTAGATGATCATGCTTAGATGATATCCATGCTTAAATGGTGTATGTTCATGCCTAGATATTGTTCAAGATCGAGCTAGAAGATACTCATGTTTAACAAATGCCATGTTTAGATTAAGGTAGGAATTAATCTACCATGCTTAGAATGAGTAGGAGTTATAATTCATGCTTAGAATATTGTAGGTGTAATAATTCATGCTTAGAATATTGTAGGGGTTATAATTCATGCTTAGGAATATTGTAAGTTAATATCCATGCTTGGGTTGTGATGATTAATCATGTTAAGTAATGAAGATCCATGCTTAAGGTGGTAGTAGAGATATATACTCTAAGTAGTAAGCATTCACGCTCAAGTTGTAACTTATGCTTGACTATAGTAGACTTCATATTTAGATCATAGTGATTTTCATGCTTAAGCTTGACATAAGCACATGCTTAAATCATACTCGTACTTAGGAGTATTGTGGTGGGTGGTTATGTTATGTGCCATAATTAGATTGTCGTAGGTAGATACTTGCAATTGTATGCCATGCTTAAAGTGCTATAGGTTAAAGTAATAGGGAAAGAATCATGTTGAAATTGTAATGACGACTACCTTGTTGTAGTTAATATTAGTAGGGAGCCCACACATGCTTGAAGAGTATAGTGTAGCATCCTAGTGGAATATTGAACGAACGTAGGTTCTATGTTGTTCTAGTTCGTTTTGAAAGGAAACCGTGAGTTCTAGTGCGTGAGGTTCAAATTAGAATTAGACCCTATCATGGGGACATTCCTCATCCGTAGGGGTAATAAGGATCGGGAAGATCACTAGTAATAGTTAGTTTGATAAAGGTTGTTATGTCACCTTCGGTTTTTCATTGGTAGAATACCGATCATAGACTATTAGTAGATTATTCTGTTGCTTCTAATAATAGAAGATCAAGTTTGCTAGTAAGCACGTTTGGTTGCTTCTAGGTTGATTGCCTGTATGCTTGTTTTCATATGGTTGTGCTCATACGTGGATGCTTGTTTGCATATGCGAGACCCTATGATTTTGGATTTTGGAATGACGCCCGATACATTGGGTTCGTCTAGTTTTGAGTGAGGTCCGGTTAGCCGGGTAGCAGTGGCGAACATGAACACCACTGGCGGACTGCATTAGTGGGACTTGACCACGTCTGCAACCTCATCAGTCACGTTGTATCTGTCAGGAACAGGTTGTGTACAATTAGAATTCATAACGCGGGTTCAAATCCCTATATATGGAGAAACAACTTGAGAAGGGTCGCATGTAGTATGGGCTGCATGTTGCTTCGGAGACTTGCTGACTTTAGAATAGGAGCATCCTAGTTCTAGTTAAATATCGCATTAGAGTCTAGTCATAGCACTCATGAACACTTAAACTACACCAACACCATTGCCATGTTTTGTATGTTGTTTGGGAGATTTGCTGCTTTGTTATCAGCCTTTAAGCATCAGTGAATACTGACGTCCCCACTTCCATAGGTACTGGATCGCCGAAGTACAAGGGCGAGATTCAGGAGGACTCAAGGCAAGGAAGGCAAGGAGTCAATGTCATATTTAGTTCCACTGTAATATGTGTGTTGATTATCTATTAGTTGAGTTGTACTCAAGTGAGAGTTACCAAGTGTTGTTCTTCATTCCTTGTACTCTGATGTAAGATGTTGAAGGTTGTAATACTCGGGAATGTGAAGGTAATATTGTAACTCTATTGTAAGGTATTGCAGTAGTATAATATTCAGACTTGTAATACATTGGGTGTTGAATAAAAAATTTTAAATTCTCCTGTATTGTGACTAATTGAAGAAAAGGTCTTGGATCGTGTCTCGGTTTTTCCAGTATTGGAAATCGGGGCGCTACAGATCGTGCCATTATTTTTTATTCTCATTGTATTTATTCATTCCCTATTTTATTTATCCATCTTGGTTCCCATCTCTTTTTGGCTCACCCTATTTTAATTAACTTAACCCTATATTCTATTAAACCCAATAACCCATAAAATTACCCATTACTTTCTAACCCATGAATACCCGTTAACCTACTCCTACCCGCAACCCTATAACAAACCCGTTTACCCTTACATCCCCTCAGTCGTCACCACTAAACCTAACCCTAACACATATTTCCCCTACATATATAACCCCTGCATCTGTTCACCTTCCTCCCTACCAGCCGCTTCCCCTACCTCCTGTTTACTCAACTCCCGCCCTCCCGAGCCTTTCCTTTGCACCCTTTCCCCTCATGCCTTCAGCCGGAACCTCCCTCTCAGTCTCTCCCCGGGCTCATCTTCCCCTCCTTGCGGCGCGCCAGCCCTGCAGAACCCTAACACTGCCCTAGCTCCGCCAGCACCTCCTGAAGCCCTCTTGCTCGACTCCAGCACCCCGGCACCCCTCCGACGCTTGCAGCCAGCGACGCCAGCCCCCTGCCGTCATCCAGCCCCTGTCGCCCTGTGCTGCCTCCCCGTCTCGATGACAGAACAACCCCGTTTCACCCCCAACTGCTCCTCTTGTGTGCGTATGTTGGTTCTCGTGGGTTGTGCCGTTTGTTTCTCGTGCACCGTCTATCTATCTCTCTCTTGGTGTGCGTGTTTGTGCTCATTTTGGGTTCGTGGATCGTGTGGTTGTTGTTGTTGTGTTTGAGATCGTTGCCAGGGAATCCGTTCCCGTTATTCTTACTTCTAGCACTGTTTCTATCGTCAGTTATAAGGCAAGTAACTTGTATTCTTTCTTTGTGTAGTACAAGTACTAAATACCGCCTGTAGTGTAGTTGTGTTCTAGGGACAATTCTTGTGCAAAACCCCTGTTACATCTTGTCTCTATTGTGTTGACCTGCCCGTAGTTGCCTAATTACACATGTGACATGGAATAACTTAAGGATGAGCACTTCTTGTTGTATGCATGCATGTTGTTCGTATGATATCGTATGCTTGATTGTGTTAGTTGTGGTAGACTTGTTGTAGACTTGCTAAATACCCTATAAATGTTGCTTGGACACCTAGTACACCATATTTCACGTTGGTTATATTTTGAATGAGTTTCATATGAACTAGTTGATTTTGTGCATAAAGGATATTTTCTGTTTTGCCGATTTCTCATTTTTGTTCAGTATTTTAGACCCTATTAAGCTCAGTATATGAAAATTATTTGTGAATATGAATTATAGAGAATTCTCTATACTTTCCTAGATTTTTTGACAGATCTCAGTTTCGATTTATGAGTTTCGAGTTATGGCTATTTTACTACATATGTATTTAAAATTCCAGATCCAGTCCTATATGAATTCTGTATGGTAATTTATTTTTCTACTGATGTTGAATATAATATTTTGAACGAATATTTTTTTAAATTACAACTAGCCTTGATTGGGATTAACTCTTAATTTTCGTGGATTTCATTGATAACTTTTATACACTATTCTATGCTTGCAAACAACCACTATATTTGCAAAATTTTCTTGCTATTCAGTAAAGAACGTTAATTTTGACCTAATTCTAATTACTGTCTATAAAAACTTTGTGAATATGAACAATATCCTAATGTATCTATTTTATCACCCCTTTGACATATCTTGATTTTGATTTATATTTTATGAGATATTGCTATTTTAGTATTTCTGTGTTTATGATTTCAGATTTACAAAACTACTGTATCTTGCTGCTTTCTGATTTTCACTTGACTATTCTATCTATGTTGGAAAATTATGAAACTTTATTTTCTGTTACTAAATATACTAGGAAATACCCCAGATTTTTCTTGGATTTAATTAGTGAGTTTTGATGCCATTTTTCTGTTTATGAATGCAAACTTCTGACTTCTGGCTGAACACGTTTTCTGCATTCAAATCTGTTTTGAGACTTGTTTTTGTGAAATACCATATTACTTATATATATTTGCTGAATTCGGCCGCGAGTCTATTTTCCAGATTCTTTGAAGGGTCTAGATTTGCATATTTGTAGCAACGGGAATTCCAGATTTAGTACAATACTGTTTTGCTGTCCTGAACTAGAATTTTCGTTGTTATATTCTTTTATGTGTTGTCCATCACTTGTACATGTATATCCTTCAACCTGAACTTGTTACTTGTTCATGCCATGTTATTCTTGCCATTTTTGTACACGTATATGCCTGTTTAATAATAATAACAAATAACCTAACCGGGATTAAGGGAAAGACCTTAGTAGTGGACAATATAGGTATGTGTACTAAGAAGGGGGACCGTGTTTCCCATTACCTGTTGCCATATTTCATGATTACATGATTCATGTCTGTTATTATATGTTGCCATGTCTCATGATTACATGATTCATGTCTGTTATTACTATCTGATTATATGTTGTTATGATTCGTGATGATTCATGACTGTTATTATTATATATTTTCATGTTTTATGATTTCCAGATTCATGCCTGTTATTACTACCTGTTGCCATATTTCATGACTACATGATTCATGCATGTTCCTGCTGCCGCGATTTTCATGACTAAGTGATTCGTGCCTGTTACCTGTTACATGATGCTTGAGTACACGGTCCTATAGAAACCCACCACTAGATCTAAACGTAACTTGTTTGAATGTAGCATCCATGTGGTAAAAGTTCGGGACGCATGAAGTGCTACCTAGATAGTAATAATACAAGATTTGACATACATGATACCTGTTACATGATTACATGTTACATGATACATGTTACATGATTACATGTTACGTGATACCTATACATGCTACTTGGCACCTATTACCTGTTTGCCTGCTTGCATAATACTTGACATCTGTTACATGTTGCCTGTACCCTGTAAGCACATTATGACTATTTGATTATGTTCATGATTCATGCTAGTTGTTCTATTTTGTTATCATGCCTATTCCATGCTATTTGTTTATCTTTTCCATGTACTTGTGCCTGCATTACAAGCGGCCCGTAACCTGCATTGACGGGTGTTTTGTTTTCGTTTTCTCTTCCAGCAATTTATTAAATTGCAAATTTTGGAGTTCAGCTGCCTGATGGAGTAGGTGATCTGAGATTCTAGAAGTTGGGGTTTTGCTATTATCTATTTATTTCCTGTTGCTTATTTGAACAATTGTACTTGGTTTCTTGGATTATTTTGTATAGGGCAATGTAACCCGAAATTATTGACTTGCACAGATCTAGTTTATTTGAGATTATTACATTTTGGTTTCAAGTAAATTCTTGTTGGTATATTGATTCATTGTGCATGCGTTGTTGACTTCTCTTGCTTCCTACTCTGATTGTCCTTGTGAAATATTGTAAAGATTCTGACAGCTTGTAAATGATGAAAATCATTCGCTGGGCTTAGTCACGTATCCGTATTCCGTATTCCTTTTTGGAAAGCGGGGTGTGACAAAGGTAGACCGACTTCTAGTGGGATGACGATTTCGGAGCGATAAGTAAGGTTGAAGGGAGACTCTCCTATGGGGGTCCTCTTCGTAGTGCGATTGCTCCAGAGCACGTTGGGGAGCAGCTCTACCCATAAACCCTTAGCAGACTTGTCGAGTATTTTTTTCAGGCTGGAGAGAATTTGCCGATTGGCATTCTCTACTGACCGTTGGACTGTGGGTGGGAGATCGAGGAGAATCGTTGCTGGATACCCAGGTCCGCACAAAAAGTACGAAAGGCTGCCCCCGTGAACTGAGTCTCATTGTCCATTACCAATATGCGAGGCACATCGAATCTGCAGACAACATTTTCCTAAAAGAAACGTTGAACTCTATTCTCTATGATTGTCACTAGGGGCTCGGCTTCGATCCATTTATAGAAATAGTCGATTAGCACAACAAGGAACTTTAGCTGGCCCAGCATTGGAAGGAAAGGCCCGAGCAGGTCCATTCCCCATATTGCAAAATGGGTTGGACTGGATAAAGAGGAGAGATGAACTTGAGGTAAGCGGCGAACTGCTGAGAACTTTTTATAGGGGCCGCATTGTCGGATGTGTTGTTCGGCATCACTAAGAAGAGTGGGCTAGAGTATCCATAATTCAAGATTTTGCCGGCGAGGGAACTTGTTCCCAAGTGAGCGCCACACATTCCTTCATGGACCTCCTTCAAAGCATACTAGGCTTCTTCAGGGGAGAGACATCTCAAGTAGGGTCTGCCATCTACTTGAGTGTAGGAGCATTTGTACATGACCCCCTGATGAGTGTGGTACCGCTCGGATCTGGTTCGGATCTTTCGAGGCTCTTTAGGGTCTAAAGGGAGGATCCGATCTTTGTGGAACTCGAGTAGGGGCCTCATCCAATTCTCCCTGAGTTCTAGGGACAGCGTCTCCATTAGCTCTGGATCTTCTTCCTCAATGCTAGGTCTTAAGAGAACTTATATTAAGACAGTTTGTTCGATTCCCTGTGTAACGCCCCGATTTTCAGTAACTGGGAAACCGTGACATAAGCCAGAATATTTTCTTCAATTAGCCACAGTACACAGAAAAACAGGAAAATTTAAAACTTTTTATTCAACACAAATGTATTACAAGTCTGAATATTACAAAATTGCAATACATTATAACAGTGTTACAATAATACCGTTACAATCCCAAATGTTACAACTTTCAACAATTTACATCAGAGTACAATGAATAAAGAACAACACTTGGTACTTCACTTGGATGCTTCCCCAACAAGAAACAAATTACAACAATGAATAGATTACAATAATTGTTACAAATGAAATTACAACATGTATTTCAGCGAAAACATAAAATGAAATCGACTCCTTGCTTCTCTTGCCTTGAGTCCTCCTGAAACCTGTACATGTACTTCTACAATCCAGTACCTGTACTTCTGCAATCCAATACTTGTACTTTTGCAATCCATTACCTGTAATCTTGCAATATAGTACCTATAGAAGTGGGGACGTCAGTACATATACTGACGCATTAAGGCTGATAACTAGCAGCCGATCTCAACTATAGCAAACAAATTGATGAAAAGAGAAACGTGTATATATAGTTGACGTGTCATTATATGCTATGAATTAGACTCTAATGCAAGACTTATCAATGCAAGGATGCTCTTATTCTAATGCAAACAAGACTCTAGGACAGTATGCAGCCCAAACTACATACGCCCCATATCAAGCCGTTTCTTCATATATAGGGATTTGAACCCGCGTCATGAATTCTACTCTTGTACTCAACTTGTTTCTGAAGCTACGACATGACTGATGAGGTTGCCCTGAAACGGTCTAATCCCGCCAGGCGCAGTCTGCTTATGGTGTCTATGTTTACCACTACTACTCGGCGTACTGGACCTCACTGAAACATCTGACGAATCTTTTGGAGTTAATGCTGGTTACCTGGTTAGCCCAACACATCCCCTGCCACCCCCTAGCCAGACAGTAGTCTATGGATTCTCGCCCTTAGATACAAGACAAGACGAAGTTCTGGGGGGTTCATCCCCCCTAGCTCCGACAGGAATCGCTCCCGCTTCTCAAGGTACTTCAGAAATTAACTGACAAGACACGGATCCCGTACTCCCAACTCGTGAGAAGGCACAGACCGTATCCCTTTGACAAGAAGGGTACAACCCAATAACACCTTTTAGTGTCTACCTATAGGACAGGTCGGATCATAAGGAATCACCCTTAACACCAACTCTTTTCTTTCGGCAAATAATGATAATAAGTAATGGTTAAGCAGTAATAGCCATAAGTTACTACCCTAACGATGTCACTAACCCTGAACAATCCTAAGGATGACAACATTATAAAGACAACATGCTAGGTCTTAAGTTAGACTTCACAAGATAACTCTACTAGGCTGCTCAACCTAGACTGACCAGAAAACCTAAGGATCTGGTTCATGGCCTATTGATCCAAGAACTCGGCAATACGAATGTATTTGCATGCTACTACCCTGAACTTGGATTTCGTCATACTCCAGTCCGCGATTAACCAACACCGGTTAAGATCTGACGGTACACAAAGAGTGACTCGTCCACAGTCCCTTAGGAGTAAGGTAAACACGCGTCTTGATGGTCGATAGCACTAGGGCAATGATATCATCCTAGATGAGCACAACAAACTGCGTATTAGCTAAGAAGCTACATATGAGGAACCAAAAACACATACGAGCTAAACAGCTAAGTATGGGACCAACAACTACATACGAGCCAAGCGAGCTGCGTATGAGACAACAATAGACATACGAGCCAAATAAGCTACATATGAGACCAGTGCTACATACGGGCCAGACAAGCTGCCTATGAGACAACAACATACATACGAGCCAAATAAGCTACGTATGAGACCACAGCTACATACGGGCCAGTCGAGCCGTGTATGAGTGAAACCATACATAAAAATGACCACACAGGTAATCAACCTAGAAGCAACCAAACGTGCTTGCTAGCAAAACTTGATCTTTTATAATTTGAAGCAACAGAAGAATCTACAAACATTCTAAAATATGAATTCTACCAATGAGAAGCCCAAAATGTGACATAAAAGCCTTTCGACAGCCTAGAAGCAACCAGTGCTATGCTTATTAGATTTTAACAGAATTATACTTTTTAGAAAGGTAAGAGTATCTAACACAACTCTCTAGTGGAACACTATTTTAGATTCTGTAAGGAATCCAAAATTCGGTCCATCGAACACACGCAAACAGTTTACCCAAACTGCAGATTTTCAACAAAAAGCTGAAACTTTGCAAGCTGGTAACTTTTGCTCTCCTCGTCAGAATCTAACGAAAACTGGATAATTTGGAAAGGTGGGAACATCTACAAAAAATTCCTAGTTGACCACTTTCTCTGATTCCAGGAGGAATTCCAAATTCCTGACTTCGAACATATGCAAACAATTACCAAACTACAGATATTCAATAAAAAAAATGAAACTTCTGTACCTTGTAACTTTTGCTCTACTTATCGGAATATAACGAAACTGGACAATTTTGAAAATGTGGGAACATCTACTAAAACTTTCCAGTTGTTCAATTTCTCAGATTCCGTAAGGAACTCCAAGTTCCTACCTGTTGAACACACAGAAAAGCTAACAAAACAACAGACTTGACAAAAATGGCTGAAACTTTGAAAGACTATAACTTTTGTTCCACTTATCGGAATTCAACCCAAGAGGTCAATTCGGAAAGGTAGGAATGTCTACAAAAACTTTCCAGTTGTCCAATTTCTCAGATTCCGTAAGGAACTCCAAGTTCCTACTCGTCGAACACACGGAAAAGCTAACAAAACAGTCGACTTGACAAAAACAGCTGAAACTTTGAAAGACTATAACTTTTGTTCCACTTATCAGAATTTAACCTAAGAGGGCAACTCGGAAAGGTGAGAACGTCTACTACAACTCCCTAGTTGGTCGGCTCCTCAGATTCAGCAAGTAAGACACTCAAAAACTATAAGGAATCAAGACAGATACAATTCCAACCCACTAAAAACACAGCCAAACTGAAACTTTCAAAGCCCATAACTTCTACTCTGCATGTCGGAATTTAACCCAAAAGGTAAATTAGAAAAAGGGAAGATGTCTACTACAACTCTTTAGTTGGCCCGAACCTCAGATTCTACGGGTAAGACACTCTAAAACACCACGGAAGTCAAACAGCAAGCACACTCAGCTCAAAGCTAGCTGCTGCATCTTCCAAATACCATAACTCCTACTCCGCTTATCGAAATCTAGCCCGAGAGATCAATTCGGAAAGGGGAAGATGTCTACTACGACTCTCTAGTTGGCCCGAACCTCAGATTCTACAGGTAAAACACTCTAAAATACCAAAGAAGTCAAACAACAAGCACACTCAGCTCAAAGCTGGCTGCTGCATCTTCCAAATACCATAACTCCTACTCCGCTTATCAAAATCTGGCCCGAGAGGCCAATTCCAAAATGGGAGAGTTTCTACTACAACTCCCTAGTTGGTCCGAACCTTAGACTCTACCATTAAGTCACTCAAAAATATCAAAGAGTCAAAACACCAAGCACACTCTCTGGCTGCTGCACCTTTCAAATACCATAAATCCTACTATGCTTATTGGAATCTAGCCCGAGAGGCTGGAGGATGTCTATTACAACTCTCTAGTTGGCCCGAACCTCAGATTCTACAGGTAAGACACCCTAAAACTTCAAAGAAGCAAAACAGCAAGAATCCAGTCAAGACAGCCAGTTGTTGTACTTTGCAAATGGCATAACTCCTACTCCGCTTATCGGAATTCCACCTAAGAGGTCAATTCCTAAAGGGGAGAGTCTCGAGTACAACTCCCTAGTTGGTCCGAACCTCAGATTCATCAAGTAAAACCCTTAAAAATGACAAAGAATCAAAACAGCATGCGTCCTGTCAAACAACTCGTTGATGTATTTTTCCAAGACCATAACTCCTATTTTGCTTATCAAAATTTAACCCGAGAAGTCAATTCGGAAAGAGAAGAGTCTCTACTACAACTCTCTAGTTGGTCCGAACCTCAGATTCCAGTAAGACACTCAAAAGTATCAAGTAACCAAAACAGCAATGTTCAGCCAAACAGCTAGTTGCTGTTTTTCTAACGGTCATAACGTTTGTATCTCTTATCGGAATTTAACCCGAGAGGTCAATTCGGAAAGGAGAGAATGTCTATTACAACTCCCTAGTTGGCCTGAACCTCAAATTTCGTGAGGAACACCCACTTCCAGTCCCTCAAAGATACTGCGACGCTAACCCCAAAATAGTGAGTTCTTTGTTATGCTTTAAAACTTGCTATTTTGGAAAAAACGGTCGTTTCACCCATCAAATTAACTTCAAAAAATCTATAAAAATTTCAGCATGCTACTAACACATATAAGAACCACCAAAATAAATTTCGGGTCAAAATTCTACTTTTAACCTAGTTAAATAAAATCAACTCTACAACCCTAAAAACCGAATCTTTATGCTCTACTTTGGTGTTCTAACACTTGAATCTTAGCATGCTCTTTTATTCCTAGTCCTTCCTACTTATAAGCATCTTAAATTAGTCCATCTTGTTCAAAATCACATATAACAATAAATAAATAATAATAACAATCATGAGCGAGAAACCCCCATCTTGCAAAGTGAAGGAAGGACTAGCTTTCCTCTTCTCCTCCTTGTTCTTGATCCTTGCTCTTGCTCCTTGTTCTTGCTCCTCTCAAAAACAACCCCCAAAAGAACCACTCTTTCTTTTGATTATGATCTCTCTTCTTTTCTTTTTCTTCTCAATTTTTTTCTAAAATAAAAACTAGTAAAAGAGTGAAAGGATGAGATGAGATGAGATGAGATGAGATGAGAACTCACAAAAATGGAGGGTTTTCTTGCCCTTTGAGGGTATGGCCGGCCAAGGGGTTGGGGGGGGGGGGGATTTTATAGGATGAGGGGAAGGGTTATGTGGGTGGGAATGAAGCCACATGTCATACTTCTCATGGTGTGAACAATTGAGAAATCAATTTGCAAATTTAAATTGCAATCACCCCCTATCTGATCCAAACCATCCATTTGATCATGATGGATCAAAAAATAAAATATAATTTTTCAAATCACATACTACACGATTTTGTGCGAATGTACAAAATGGTTACAGTTCAAACACGTACGTAAATCTGAATATACAGATAATTTTTGTTCGTGAAAACGAACAAATCAGTACAAAAATAATTTAATTCCGAGAAATAAAATAAAATAAAATATTTTTATTACTGGCTTGGAATATTCTATTATCAATTTAATACGAAACAGTCGTATACCTACTAGTATATATACATATATAATGTTTATTAACAAAACGGGTGATCTCGACCATAAATATTTTAATTCTGGAAATAAAAATAAAATAATAATAAAATAATAATTTTCAGTATCCGCCCGGGATTTTCCAGACATTTTTCTCAAAAATGCATTTTTGAAGATTTTGCACAAGTGCACAAAACAGATACAATACGTATGTATACTTACTAGTATATATATCTAGATAACTGTTTATTTGAAAAACCAAGTAATTTCCATTAAAAATATTTTAATTTAAAAATAAAAATTATCCAAATATAATATTCGTCCGGGATATTACACCTTTGATGGAAGAGGAAGCTAGCTTCGAGAGGGCATCCGCATGCGCATTCTCTTCTCGGGGGATTCACTGGAGCTGTGCATCTTTGAAAGAGGCCATCAGTTCTTTAACTTTGGCCAAGTACTTGGCCATGCAACCGTCTCGCGCTTCGTATTCCCCTGATACCTAGTTCACCACCAGTTGCGAGTAACTGAATATCTTGACGCTCTTAGCCCTGGCCTTGCAAGCCATACACAGGTCGGCTATAAGGGCTTTGTATTCAGCCTCGTTGTTGGATGCCTGAAATTTGATACAGAGTGAGTATTGGAGGATCAAATCATCAGGGCCAGTCAGGATGACCCCCGCTCCACTCCCATCGGCGCACGAGGAACCATCAACATACACTGTCCAGAATAAGGGTTCCACTATCGCTTTGCTGGTGTCAGGAATTTTTCTCTCTACTATGAACTCCGCTAGGGGTTGGGCCTTAATGGCGGTTCGGGGCTGATAGCTGATATCATGTTGGCTCAGCTCGATGGACCACTTCATAAGGCGCCCCAATGTCTCAGGCTTGCAGAGAACTTGTTTGAGCAGCTGGTCGGTAAGAACAACTACCGTGTGAGACTGGAAGTAGGGGCGGAGCTTTCAGGCCGCTATGACCAACGCATAGGCCGCCTTTTCTAGCTTCGCATAACGGAGTTCAGCGTCTCTGAGGATCTTACTCATATAGTAGATAGGCTTCTGCGTCTTGTCCTCTTCTCTTACTAGAACAACGCTGAGAGTCTGCTCAGATTTGGCGAGGTATATGTAGAGGACTTCCCCAGGCTTTGGCTTGCTCAAGAGTGGGGCGTTGACTAAGTAGGCCTTGAGCTGATAAAAAGACATTTGATGTTGTTTCCCCCACTCAAAACCTTTAGCCCCTCTGAGGGCCTTCAAAGAACGGGACACATTTTTCGCCTGACTTGGAGAGAAAATGTCCTATGGCCGCGAGGCATCCGGTGAGTCTCTGCACGTCTTTAACATTGGAGGGGAGCCATGTTGAGTATGGCCTGAATCTTTTTGGAGTTGGCTTTTATGCCTTTTTGGTTGACCTTGAACCCAAGGAATTTGCTGGATGAGACGCCAAAAGCACACTTGTTCGGGTTCAGTCTCATATCGTGTCTCCTCAACACGTTAAAAGCCTCTTGGAGATCATAAACATGATCTGATTTGCTGACGCTCTTCACCAACATGTCGTCTACCTAGACTTCCATATTTTGCCCGATCTGTTCCTTGAAGATCTTGTTAAGAAGGCATTGATAGGTGGCACTGTAGAACCCCGTATTTTCAAATATTATTTTAAATATTTGAAAATGAATTAAAATGATTTTCTGGAGATTTAACAAATATTCATCTTTTTACACGTACGAAACACGTGCAAATAATTTTGGTATAAATATACAATTTTATATTTTTAATAAGTTCTCATACTTATTATGGAGTGTATTCTAAGTTTTGGAATTTTTCTGAATAAAGAAACTATTTTTACAAATATCTTGAAAGAGAGGGGCTTTTATGTAAAAAGTCGTTTGAATCTTAAATAAACTATGAAAATTTGTTTTTACTGATATTTTGGTTTCCCATGGTTAGCATTTAAATTTAAATATATATTTAGATTTTATTTAAAGTCAATTTAGTGAAGATTTAGTCAAAAAGGGTGTTTTTGCAAATATGAAATTTATGTAGAATCTTGTGCAAATGCTTTTCTGGAAAGTAAAGGTCAAATATTTTGATTGGAAAATATAATATGTATTATTAGATATTATTTCGGATTCTTCTGGATTTTTACGAATATTTTATGAGGTATTTTCAAATATTACAAAAGGGAGGGCTTTTGTGCAAAATTACCACCCTGAGTGTAAATCCGGGATTTTCTTATCTCTGGACCGTGCTGGGTTGTTGGAAAACTTAGTCGTAAAAGGATTCTATTTAATTTTAATTTATTTAACTTATTTTAACTATGGAAGGTTATATATGTGAAGTAATAAATTGAAAAATGACTATTTTGCAAAAGTACTTCAAAACCCTAATTCCTTTCAACCCCGGTCTGTATAAAAGAGGGTGTGCAGCCGTCATTCGCTGCACAACTCCAGATTTATTAAAATATTATTTTCTTGGTGATCGGGAGGAGGATTTTTGGATCTAGCAAAAGGAAGACTTTTTCGTGGATTCTCCTAAAATTTAAAGGTGAGTGACTTTGTTTTGTTTGTTTTGATTTTGTGAGTGATATAAAATTGTTTTGTTGTTTTGATCTATGTATGCGAGTGACATTGTGTTTTTGATTTAATGTTGTGAATGGTATGGATCTTACATTGTGGTATGATTCATGTGAACAATTGTTACTGTTTGGACCATGTATGTGAAATTTAAGAATATTGAGTAGATCTTGATTTATGAAATTGTATGGTTAAAAAGCATTGAGTAGATCTTGAATTATTTGAGATTGTCAATTTTACCTAAATACAAATTATTTTAGTAAACAACAATTGCTTTTGGAAAACCCTAATTTTGATTATCATGAACAACCAAACCTTGCAGACTAAAAGCCGACAGTCGACTGGTATACTAATCAGTCGACTGGTACGACCCAGCTGCTGTATCTTTAGTTTTCTTGAAAATTCGTTCCGAACAGTCGACTTAGACCCCTTTTCAGTCGACTGGTACACTTAGAAGTTATTTTTCAAAGTTATCTTAGATTTTTCTCTGGTAAGTCGACTTATGACCTTTTAAGTCGACTTATATTGTATTTTAAGTCGACTTATGACTTTGCAAGTCGACTAATGACACTTAGAATATTTTCTTAAAGATTTCTGAAATTTCTCTCTGGTAAGTCGACTTATGTTTTTATGAGTCGACTTATGTTCTTATAAGTCAACTTATGCCTCCTTTAAGTCGACTTATGTTTTTATAAGTCTACTTATGAACTTTATAAGTCAACTTATGTTTTTGGAAAGTCACCTTATGTTTTTTGAAGTCTACTTATGTTTTTGGTAAGTCACCTTATGTTTTTATAAGTCTACTTATGTTTTTGGTAAGTCACCTTATGTTTTTATAAGTCTACTTATGATCTGGTAAGTCAACTTATGTTTCTATAAGCCATCTTATATTGTTAGTAAGTCAACTTATGACTCTTATAAGTCAACTTATGTTACTTAGTTTATTTTCGTAAAAATTATAGATATTCTCCTCTGGACAGTCGACTTACTACAGTATAAGTCGACTGGTACTGATGAGTTTTTGTAACTTGAGTGTTCCTTTGAATGATTGGTTCTCAGATAATTCAGTCTATACTTGTTATTCAGTTCAGTAATCGATTTTGAGATATTCAGTTAAGTTTATGATTTTGAGATATTCAGTTCAGTATTTGATTTAAGATATTCAGTTGAGCCACATTTGTTTAGTGGAATTTGTTTAGACTTTTGAGTTTGAGTCTCTAGAGGTAGGTGACCCTAGTATACCGGTGTTGAGATATTTGTTGAGTTATTTTGTTGAGGCCCACCGAGGCATTTTCAGTTATTCAGTTTTGAATTTTAGGCCGGTAGGGTACACCACTCTAGGAGACTCGTTGAGAAATTAAATAACCCACAAATGATAAGGACAGGCACTAGTGGTGATATGATGAACGGGAACATGAGTTATGCACCTCAATACGGCTTTAGATGAGAGATTTAATCTACTGAATTATCCAAGTAACTTTCTTGAGATGAGGGATTTATCTCCGGAATTATCCAGGTAAATTACCTGAGATGAGAGATATATCTCCGGAATTATCCAAGTGGTTTGCTTGAGATGTGGGGTTGAACTCCGGAATTATCGAAGTCGAGGCGACGCACATGGGGTAATCATGTGATGATGTGTCTATGTCTAGATGTGGGATGATCTCCTGAATTATCCAGGCAAAATACCTGAGATGTGGGATCCATCTACGGAATTATCAGGCATGGGCTAATTCTCACAGTTTATCTTTATCTCGTAGTAGTCATCGTGATAAGATTAGTTGCATAACGGGGATTGAACCCTATGAAGTAAAGACGTTAAGGGTTTGCACCGAACCTATGTAGAATGGGATGCATAGACTTTGACAAGTATGCATTAGAGAGTCCGCATATAGAAATTGTGTTTTCTTGACTTGGTTTTATGCATGTGTTTTCCAGTTTTCCTACACTTGACCTTTAGACTAGATGCACTTGTTGTTTTCATTCTATGATGTTTCCATGCTTTACATCTTTGTTACCCTTTATTCCTTTATCATTGTGGTTAATACATGTTGTTGATGACCTTATGTTTTACAATTAAATTATGTTGATTATTTTATGTCACTCACACTATTTATGGCTAACCCCTTTAGTTTTGGGGGTTAGGGATCATCTCTAGCCTCACATGTTGCAGGTTGTTGCTTAGAGTTTGGAGGTTTGGATGCTTGAGGCATATTTGAGATAAATTGATACATAAGAGTTTTGTGTAAATTTGTAAAAGCATTTTTGGGATAATTTGAGTTGTAAATGACAGAAAATATTATTGAGTTGTTTTGAATTCCGCTGTGATTTGTAAAATTTTATTGTAATAAAAATTGAAAATTTTAGTGGTGTTGGTTGTGTTTATTGTTACATTGAAGTGGATGCTAGGATTGTGCCACGTATTTTCTAAGTTATCATATTAGAAATTCGGGGCGCTACAGATTGGTATCAGAGCATGCTTCAATAGTAATAATAGACATAGTATGAAAACCAACCTAGGTGTGGACATTAGAAGTGTGAGTACACAAGTGGACATTAAATACAACCTAGGTGGACATTAGAAGTGTGAGTACCCTGGTGGACATCTGATGTGTGTGATTTGATTGTTTGGTCATGAAGACCTGTAATGAGATTTAGGCTGTTTGTATGCTTAGACTTGAATGAAATTTCTTTATCGCAAATGTATTGATTATTTTTACATAAAGCAAATATTTTCTCACTAGCTATTTTCGACATCTTTTGGTCGCTTTGTGTATTTAATATTTATTTATGTAAGGTATCACCCTTTCAACTTATATAATCTCTATTTTACTTATTGATGATCTACTATATGTTTTGCTGTCTTACCCACTGCATATGATTTCTGGAATATATGATTTTCGCCAAAGTAATTTTCATTCATTTATTTATTCCTAGCTATAAAATTTAATTACTTTCCGTTAGATTCTTTTAATTTTTTGCTCTCTTGTATATTTCACGCTCACTCTTGTATCCTATCACTCTTACTGTTTTATATCTGTTTGCTTACTAAATAACTTTTGTGAAATTAACTTATTTTACTTTTATTCGGTTTCTTTTATTGTCAGCAACTGAATTTATTTCTTTTTCTATATCTCCAACCGAGTTTATATTATTATTCAATAGTACATCCTTTAGCATTTCACAAGCTCATTTCATTTTGTGACCCTTACCCATTTCTTTCTTGACGTCTTATTTATCTTACTTTCATGTGCATTTTGTTACTCGTATACTTTGATATTACTTTTACATAATACCTTAAATTTTTGAATTTCTACGTGTTAAGTTATTACTGCTACTTTTATTTCTTTTCATTATTGTTTTGGTATACTATAAATTTTGTTTTGCATATTTACTTTCATTTTATTATATATACTTGGATTTTCGATACTATATATATTTTCCATTATTTTGTATTGTCTTATTTATTTTGGAGCATTCAAACTTGATTGCAATATTTTACCCATGTAAATATGATATGTTTCTGCACATTTAAATCTTTATTATGTTTTTGCGCCTTATATTCGATACCCTCATTATTACTTATAGTTGACCACTTCTGTTATAATTTCTTTCCACTATTTAAAAGCGACCTATTAAATTTGTCGCTTCATACTTTTCGAATATACACCCACTACTTATCTTTTACTTAAACTTCATTATCATTACATTCTTGATTACTACATGTACTTCCTACAAATTTCTATATATGTACCACATATTTCAACATACACACTATGCATGTCATTTTACATTTGTTTAAATCCTACATTATTGTATATTCTATGATATATTCCTTGTGTAAATTTGCTATACTACGTGTGTATTTTCTCATTCACATTTGTATTTGTGCTTAGGCATATATTTCATTTCGTTTGAAACATGATGTTTTGGTTTGGGGTATGGTTTTGCCATAGGGTATGGAGGTGAATGCGAAATGTGTGTGTGATTCTCTAACTTTACCCTCGTTTTGTAGTGATCAGTATGGTTGCATCCAGACCCCGGAACGAGGACAACAATGAGGATGGATCTGGAAGTTCTCGAGGAACTGGAATTGATCTTGAGGCTGAATTGGCCAAGGTGCATCAGACTCTGGATGCGCTGATGGCAGTTAATTTGGCACAGATTCGGAACCAAGATCGGAATTATAGGATTGGACAGGTGTTCATTAACGCTGATCCCACCAAGCAGGACGAGTCTGTCAAGAGGAGAAGGTCAGCATCAGATCAGGAAGGGAAGGATTCCCCAGCGAAGCAAATCAAGCTCAGCAATCCAGTGCAGAAGGCACCAGCAACTCGGGAAGTGACATGTTATTTCTGCAAGGAGGTAGGTCATTACAGGTCAACGTGTCCGAAGATGGCAAAGTGGACTTGTTTTCATTGTGGTCGTGGAGGGCATGTTCGACAAATCTGTCCGCAGCTGAAGAAAGATGGTGCCGGGAAGGGCAAGGATCTGAAGAGGGGCGAGAGTCTGCATTGACTGATGAGGATACTCAAGATTATTACTCGTGTGTGCAAGAACTTGGAAATTCATTCTTTTGTATTAAATCAAAATTTTATTTAGAATAATTGAAGATTGAGTATTTTCTTCATGTAACAAGATTTATTTGGATTAATGGAATAAAGACAAAAGTTTTATTTGATACTGATTTCTTGCATGCAATTGTGTCGCCCAATTCTTGTTAGTCTTAGTGTGGAGTTTAAGGTGTTTCCAGGCAAGGTCTTGCGGTGGTTATCCTTAGTCATGTCCTTTCTAAGGAGGGAGTGGCCACTGATTCTTGGAAGAATGAAGCAGAAGGTCAGAGTTGGATGCAGGAGTTCAGTAGTGTGACAGCATGGCTTCCAGTGGCAGTTATCAGAGTTGCGCAGCGGAAGTTTGATTTTCTGAATTCTTTGCATGATTTTGTTTCGTCTGTATGATGTACATCTTTTGTTGAGATGCATTCCCTTGTGTGATTGTATTTCCTTAAATTATGTTTTTATCCATAAGTTTTCATTCCTTCTTGATGTGTTTGTTTGGGCCCCATTAGCAGTAGTTCTGAGGACAGAACTCTTCTAAGGAGGGAGTGATGTAGAACTCCGTATTTTCAAATATTATTTTAAATATTTGAAAATGAATTAAAATGATTTTCTGGAGATTTAACAAATATTCATCTTTTTACACGTACGAAACACGTGCAAATAATTTTGGTATAAATATACAATTTTATATTTTTAATAAGTTCTCATACTTATTATGTAGTGTATTCTAAGTTTTGGATTTTTTCTGAATAAAGAAACTATTTTTACAAATATCTCTAAAGAGAGGGGCTTTTATGTAAAAAGTCGTTTGGATCTTAAATAAACTATGAAAATTCGTTTTTACTGATATTTTGGTTTCCCAAGGTTAGCATTCAAATTTAAATATATATTTAGATTTCATTTAAAGTCGATTTAGTGAAGATTTAGTCAAAAAGGGTGTTTTTGCAAATATAAAATTTATGTAGAATCTTGTGCAAATGCTTTTCTGGAAAGTAAAGGTCAAATATTTTGATTGGAAAATATAATATGTATTATTAGATATTATTTCGGATTTTTCTGGATTTTTTACGAATATTTTATGAGGTATTTTCAAATATTACAAAAGGGAGGGCTTTTGTGCAAAATTGCCACCCTGAGTGTAAATCCGGGATTTTCTTATCTCTGGACCATGCTGGGTTGTTGGAAAACTTAGTGGTAAAAGGATTCTATTTAATTTTGATTTATTTAACTTATTTTAACTATGGAAGGTTATATATGTGAAGTAATAAATTGAAAAATGACTATTTTGCAAAAGTACTTCAAAACCCTAATTCCTTTCAACCCCGGTCTGTATAAAAGAGGGTGTGCAGCCGTCATTCGCTGCACAACTCCAGATTTATTAAAATATTGTTTTCTTGGTGATCGGGAGGAGGATTTTTGGATCTAGCAAAAGGAAGACTTTTTCGTGGATTCTCCTAAAATTTAAAGGTGAGTGACTTTGTTTTGTTTGTTTTGATTTTGTGAGTGATATAAAATTGTTTTGTTGTTTTGATCTATGTATGCGAGTGACATTGTGTTTTTGATTTAATGTTGTGAATGGTATGGATCTTACATTGTGGTATGATTCATGTGAACAATTGTTACTGTTTGGACCATGTATGTGAAATTTAAGAATATTGAGTAGATCTTGATTTATGAAATTGTATGGTTAAAAAGCATTGAGTAGATCTTGAATTATTTGAGATTGTCAATTTTACCTAAATACAAATTATTTTAGTAAACAACAATTGCTTTTGGAAAACCCTAATTTTGATTATCATGAACAACCAAACCTTGCAGACTAAAAGCCGACAGTCGACTGGTATACTAATCAGTCGACTGGTACGACCCAGCTGCTGTATCTTTAGTTTTCTTGAAAATTCGTTCCGGACAGTCGACTTAGACCCCTTTTCAGTCGACTGGTACACTTAGAAGTTATTTTTCAAAGTTATCTTAGATTTTTCTCTGGTAAGTCGACTTATGACCTTTTAAGTCGACTTATATTGTATTTTAAGTCGACTTATGACTTTGCAAGTCGACTAATGACACTTAGAATATTTTCTTAAAGATTTCTGAAATTTCTCTCTGGTAAGTCGACTTATGTTTTTATGAGTCGACTTATGTTCTTATAAGTCAACTTATGCCTCCTTTAAGTCGACTTATGTTTTTATAAGTCTACTTATGAACTTTATAAGTCAACTTATGTTTTTGGAAAGTCACCTTATGTTTTTAGAAGTCTACTTATGTTTTTGGTAAGTCACCTTATGTTTTTATAAGTCTACTTATGTTTTTGGTAAGTCACCTTATGTTTTTATAAGTCTACTTATGATCTGGTAAGTCAACTTATGTTTCTATAAGCCATCTTATATTGTTAGTAAGTCAACTTATGACTCTTATAAGTCAACTTATGTTACTTAGTTTATTTTCGTAAAAATTATAGATATTCTCCTCTGGACAGTCGACTTACTACAGTATAAGTCGACTGGTACTGATGAGTTTTTGTAACTTGAGTGTTCCTTTGAATGATTGGTTCTCAGATAATTCAGTCTATACTTGTTATTCAGTTCAGTAATCGATTTTGAGATATTCAGTTAAGTTTATGATTTTGAGATATTCAGTTCAGTATTTGATTTAAGATATTCAGTTGAGCCACATTTGTTTAGTGGAATTTGTTTAGACTTTTGAGTTTGAGTCTCTAGAGGTAGGTGACCCTAGTATACCGGTGTTGAGATATTTGTTGAGTTATTTTGTTGAGGCCCACCGAGGCATTTTCAGTTATTCAGTTTTGAATTTTAGGCCGGTAGGGTACACCACTCTAGGAGACTCGTTGAGAAATTAAATAACCCACAAATGATAAGGACAGGCACTAGTGGTGATATGATGAACGGGAACATGAGTTATGCACCTCAATACGGCTTTAGATGAGAGATTTAATCTACTGAATTATCCAAGTAACTTTCTTGAGATGAGGGATTTATCTCCGGAATTATCCAGGTAAATTACCTGAGATGAGAGATATATCTCCGGAATTATCCAAGTGGTTTGCTTGAGATGTGGGGTTGAACTCCGGAATTATCGAAGTCGAGGCGACGCACATGGGGTAATCATGTGATGATGTGTCTATGTCTAGATGTGGGATGATCTCCTGAATTATCCAGGCAAAATACCTGAGATGTGGGATCCATCTACGGAATTATCAGGCATGGGCTAATTCTCACAGTTTATCTTTATCTCGTAGTAGTCATCGTGATAAGATTAGTTGCATAACGGGGATTGAACCCTATGAAGTAAAGACGTTAAGGGTTTGCACCGAACCTATGTAGAATGGGATGCATAGACTTTGACAAGTATGCATTAGAGAGTCCGCATATAGAAATTGTGTTTTCTTGACTTGGTTTTATGCATGTGTTTTCCAGTTTTCCTACACTTGACCTTTAGACTAGATGCACTTGTTGTTTTCATTCTATGATGTTTCCATGCTTTACATCTTTGTTACCCTTTATTCCTTTATCATTGTGGTTAATACATGTTGTTGATGACCTTATGTTTTACAATTAAATTATGTTGATTATTTTATGTCACTCACACTATTTATGGCTAACCCCTTTAGTTTTGGGGGTTAGGGATCATCTCTAGCCTCACATGTTGCAGGTTGTTGCTTAGAGTTTGCAGGTTTGGATGCTTGAGGCATATTTGAGATAAATTGATACATAAGAGTTTTGTGTAAATTTGTAAAAGCATTTTTGGGATAATTTGAGTTGTAAATGACAGAAAATATTATTGAGTTGTTTTGAATTCCGCTGTGATTTGTAAAATTTTATTGTAATAAAAATTGAAAATTTTAGTGGTGTTGGTTGTGTTTATTGTTACATTGAAGTGGATGCTAGGATTGTGCCACGTATTTTCTAAGTTATCATATTAGAAATTCGGGGCGCTACAGATTGGTATCAGAGCATGCTTCAATAGTAATAATAGACATAGTATGAAAACCAACCTAGGTGTGGACATTAGAAGTGTGAGTACACAAGTGGACATTAAATACAACCTAGGTGGACATTAGAAGTGTGAGTACCCTGGTGGACATCTGATGTGTGTGATTTGATTGTTTGGTCATGAAGACCTGTAATGAGATTTAGGCTGTTTGTATGCTTAGACTTGAATGAAATTTCTTTATCGCAAATGTATTGATTATTTTTACATAAAGCAAATATTTTCTCACTAGCTATTTTCGACATCTTTTGGTCGCTTTGTGTATTTAATATTTATTTATGTAAGGTATCACCCTTTCAACTTATATAATCTCTATTTTACTTATTGATGATCTACTATATGTTTTGCTGTCTTACCCACTGCATATGATTTCTGGAATATATGATTTTCGCCAAAGTAATTTTCATTCATTTATTTATTCCTAGCTATAAAATTTAATTACTTTCCGTTAGATTCTTTTAATTTTTTGCTCTCTTGTATATTTCACGCTCACTCTTGTATCCTATCACTCTTACTGTTTTATATCTGTTTGCTTACTAAATAACTTTTGTGAAATTAACTTATTTTACTTTTATTCGGTTTCTTTTATTGTCAGCAACTGAATTTATTTCTTTTTCTATATCTCCAACCGAGTTTATATTATTATTCAATAGTACATCCTTTAGCATTTCACAAGCTCATTTCATTTTGTGACCCTTACCCATTTCTTTCTTGACGTCTTATTTATCTTACTTTCATGTGCATTTTGTTACTCGTATACTTTGATATTACTTTTACATAATACCTTAAATTTTTGAATTTCTACGTGTTAAGTTATTACTGCTACTTTTATTTCTTTTCATTATTGTTTTGGTATACTATAAATTTTGTTTTGCATATTTACTTTCATTTTATTATATATACTTGGATTTTCGATACTATATATATTTTCCATTATTTTGTATTGTCTTATTTATTTTGGAGCATTCAAACTTGATTGCAATATTTTACCCATGTAAATATGATATGTTTCTGCACATTTAAATCTTTATTATGTTTTTGCGCCTTATATTCGATACCCTCATTATTACTTATAGTTGACCACTTCTGTTATAATTTCTTTCCACTATTTAAAAGCGACCTATTAAATTTGTCGCTTCATACTTTTCGAATATACACCCACTACTTATCTTTTACTTAAACTTCATTATCATTACATTCTTGATTACTACATGTACTTCCTACAAATTTCTATATATGTACCACATATTTCAACATACACACTATGCATGTCATTTTACATTTGTTTAAATCCTACATTATTGTATATTCTATGATATATTCCTTGTGTAAATTTGCTATACTACGTGTGTATTTTCTCATTCACATTTGTATTTGTGCTTAGGCATATATTTCATTTCGTTTGAAACATGATGTTTTGGTTTGGGGTATGGTTTTGCCATAGGGTATGGAGGTGAATGCGAAATGTGTGTGTGATTCTCTAACTTTACCCTCGTTTTGTAGTGATCAGTATGGTTGCATCCAGACCCCGGAACGAGGACAACAATGAGGATGGATCTGGAAGTTCTCGAGGAACTGGAATTGATCTTGAGGCTGAATTGGCCAAGGTGCATCAGACTCTGGATGCGCTGATGGCAGTTAATTTGGCACAGATTCGGAACCAAGATCGGAATTATAGGATTGGACAGGTGTTCATTAACGCTGATCCCACCAAGCAGGACGAGTCTGTCAAGAGGAGAAGGTCAGCATCAGATCAGGAAGGGAAGGATTCCCCAGCGAAGCAAATCAAGCTCAGCAATCCAGTGCAGAAGGCACCAGCAACTCGGGAAGTGACATGTTATTTCTGCAAGGAGGTAGGTCATTACAGGTCAACGTGTCCGAAGATGGCAAAGTGGACTTGTTTTCATTGTGGTCGTGGAGGGCATGTTCGACAAATCTGTCCGCAGCTGAAGAAAGATGGTGCCGGGAAGGGCAAGGATCTGAAGAGGGGCGAGAGTCTGCATTGACTGATGAGGATACTCAAGATTATTACTCGTGTGTGCAAGAACTTGGAAATTCATTCTTTTGTATTAAATCAAAATTTTATTTAGAATAATTGAAGATTGAGTATTTTCTTCATGTAACAAGATTTATTTGGATTAATGGAATAAAGACAAAAGTTTTATTTGATACTGATTTCTTGCATGCAATTGTGTCGCCCAATTCTTGTTAGTCTTAGTGTGGAGTTTAAGGTGTTTCCAGGCAAGGTCTTGCGGTGGTTATCCTTAGTCATGTCCTTTCTAAGGAGGGAGTGGCCACTGATTCTTGGAAGAATGAAGCAGAAGGTCAGAGTTGGATGCAGGAGTTCAGTAGTGTGACAGCATGGCTTCCAGTGGCAGTTATCAGAGTTGCGCAGCGGAAGTTTGATTTTCTGAATTCTTTGCATGATTTTGTTTCGTCTGTATGATGTACATCTTTTGTTGAGATGCATTCCCTTGTGTGATTGTATTTCCTTAAATTATGTTTTTATCCATAAGTTTTCATTCCTTCTTGATGTGTTTGTTTGGGCCCCATTAGCAGTAGTTCTGAGGACAGAACTCTTCTAAGGAGGGAGTGATGTAGAACTCCGTATTTTCAAATATTATTTTAAATATTTGAAAATGAATTAAAATGATTTTCTGGAGATTTAACAAATATTCATCTTTTTACACGTACGAAACACGTGCAAATAATTTTGGTATAAATATACAATTTTATATTTTTAATAAGTTCTCATACTTATTATGTAGTGTATTCTAAGTTTTGGATTTTTTCTGAATAAAGAAACTATTTTTACAAATATCTCTAAAGAGAGGGGCTTTTATGTAAAAAGTCGTTTGGATCTTAAATAAACTATGAAAATTCGTTTTTACTGATATTTTGGTTTCCCAAGGTTAGCATTCAAATTTAAATATATATTTAGATTTCATTTAAAGTCGATTTAGTGAAGATTTAGTCAAAAAGGGTGTTTTTGCAAATATAAAATTTATGTAGAATCTTGTGCAAATGCTTTTCTGGAAAGTAAAGGTCAAATATTTTGATTGGAAAATATAATATGTATTATTAGATATTATTTCGGATTTTTCTGGATTTTTTACGAATATTTTATGAGGTATTTTCAAATATTACAAAAGGGAGGGCTTTTGTGCAAAATTGCCACCCTGAGTGTAAATCCGGGATTTTCTTATCTCTGGACCATGCTGGGTTGTTGGAAAACTTAGTGGTAAAAGGATTCTATTTAATTTTAATTTATTTAACTTATTTTAACTATGGAAGGTTATATATGTGAAGTAATAAATTGAAAAATGACTATTTTGCAAAAGTACTTCAAAACCCTAATTCCTTTCAACCCCGGTCTGTATAAAAGAGGGTGTGCAGCCGTCATTCGCTGCACAACTCCAGATTTATTAAAATATTATTTTCTTGGTGATCGGGAGGAGGATTTTTGGATCTAGCAAAAGGAAGACTTTTTCGTGGATTCTCCTAAAATTTAAAGGTGAGTGACTTTGTTTTGTTTGTTTTGATTTTGTGAGTGATATAAAATTGTTTTGTTGTTTTGATCTATGTATGCGAGTGACATTGTGTTTTTGATTTAATGTTGTGAATGGTATGGATCTTACATTGTGGTATGATTCATGTGAACAATTGTTACTGTTTGGACCATGTATGTGAAATTTAAGAATATTGAGTAGATCTTGATTTATGAAATTGTATGGTTAAAAAGCATTGAGTAGATCTTGAATTATTTGAGATTGTCAATTTTACCTAAATACAAATTATTTTAGTAAACAACAATTGCTTTTGGAAAACCCTAATTTTGATTATCATGAACAACCAAACCTTGCAGACTAAAAGCCGACAGTCGACTGGTATACTAATCAGTCGACTGGTACGACCCAGCTGCTGTATCTTTAGTTTTCTTGAAAATTCGTTCCGGACAGTCGACTTAGACCCCTTTTCAGTCGACTGGTACACTTAGAAGTTATTTTTCAAAGTTATCTTAGATTTTTCTCTGGTAAGTCGACTTATGACCTTTTAAGTCGACTTATATTGTATTTTAAGTCGACTTATGACTTTGCAAGTCGACTAATGACACTTAGAATATTTTCTTAAAGATTTCTGAAATTTCTCTCTGGTAAGTCGACTTATGTTTTTATGAGTCGACTTATGTTCTTATAAGTCAACTTATGCCTCCTTTAAGTCGACTTATGTTTTTATAAGTCTACTTATGAACTTTATAAGTCAACTTATGTTTTTGGAAAGTCACCTTATGTTTTTTGAAGTCTACTTATGTTTTTGGTAAGTCACCTTATGTTTTTATAAGTCTACTTATGTTTTTGGTAAGTCACCTTATGTTTTTATAAGTCTACTTATGATCTGGTAAGTCAACTTATGTTTCTATAAGCCATCTTATATTGTTAGTAAGTCAACTTATGACTCTTATAAGTCAACTTATGTTACTTAGTTTATTTTCGTAAAAATTATAGATATTCTCCTCTGGACAGTCGACTTACTACAGTATAAGTCGACTGGTACTGATGAGTTTTTGTAACTTGAGTGTTCCTTTGAATGATTGGTTCTCAGATAATTCAGTCTATACTTGTTATTCAGTTCAGTAATCGATTTTGAGATATTCAGTTAAGTTTATGATTTTGAGATATTCAGTTCAGTATTTGATTTAAGATATTCAGTTGAGCCACATTTGTTTAGTGGAATTTGTTTAGACTTTTGAGTTTGAGTCTCTAGAGGTAGGTGACCCTAGTATACCGGTGTTGAGATATTTGTTGAGTTATTTTGTTGAGGCCCACCGAGGCATTTTCAGTTATTCAGTTTTGAATTTTAGGCCGGTAGGGTACACCACTCTAGGAGACTCGTTGAGAAATTAAATAACCCACAAATGATAAGGACAGGCACTAGTGGTGATATGATGAACGGGAACATGAGTTATGCACCTCAATACGGCTTTAGATGAGAGATTTAATCTACTGAATTATCCAAGTAACTTTCTTGAGATGAGGGATTTATCTCCGGAATTATCCAGGTAAATTACCTGAGATGAGAGATATATCTCCGGAATTATCCAAGTGGTTTGCTTGAGATGTGGGGTTGAACTCCGGAATTATCGAAGTCGAGGCGACGCACATGGGGTAATCATGTGATGATGTGTCTATGTCTAGATGTGGGATGATCTCCTGAATTATCCAGGCAAAATACCTGAGATGTGGGATCCATCTACGGAATTATCAGGCATGGGCTAATTCTCACAGTTTATCTTTATCTCGTAGTAGTCATCGTGATAAGATTAGTTGCATAACGGGGATTGAACCCTATGAAGTAAAGACGTTAAGGGTTTGCACCGAACCTATGTAGAATGGGATGCATAGACTTTGACAAGTATGCATTAGAGAGTCCGCATATAGAAATTGTGTTTTCTTGACTTGGTTTTATGCATGTGTTTTCCAGTTTTCCTACACTTGACCTTTAGACTAGATGCACTTGTTGTTTTCATTCTATGATGTTTCCATGCTTTACATCTTTGTTACCCTTTATTCCTTTATCATTGTGGTTAATACATGTTGTTGATGACCTTATGTTTTACAATTAAATTATGTTGATTATTTTATGTCACTCACACTATTTATGGCTAACCCCTTTAGTTTTGGGGGTTAGGGATCATCTCTAGCCTCACATGTTGCAGGTTGTTGCTTAGAGTTTGCAGGTTTGGATGCTTGAGGCATATTTGAGATAAATTGATACATAAGAGTTTTGTGTAAATTTGTAAAAGCATTTTTGGGATAATTTGAGTTGTAAATGACAGAAAATATTATTGAGTTGTTTTGAATTCCGCTGTGATTTGTAAAATTTTATTGTAATAAAAATTGAAAATTTTAGTGGTGTTGGTTGTGTTTATTGTTACATTGAAGTGGATGCTAGGATTGTGCCACGTATTTTCTAAGTTATCATATTAGAAATTCGGGGCGCTACAGATTGGTATCAGAGCATGCTTCAATAGTAATAATAGACATAGTATGAAAACCAACCTAGGTGTGGACATTAGAAGTGTGAGTACACAAGTGGACATTAAATACAACCTAGGTGGACATTAGAAGTGTGAGTACCCTGGTGGACATCTGATGTGTGTGATTTGATTGTTTGGTCATGAAGACCTGTAATGAGATTTAGGCTGTTTGTATGCTTAGACTTGAATGAAATTTCTTTATCGCAAATGTATTGATTATTTTTACATAAAGCAAATATTTTCTCACTAGCTATTTTCGACATCTTTTGGTCGCTTTGTGTATTTAATATTTATTTATGTAAGGTATCACCCTTTCAACTTATATAATCTCTATTTTACTTATTGATGATCTACTATATGTTTTGCTGTCTTACCCACTGCATATGATTTCTGGAATATATGATTTTCGCCAAAGTAATTTTCATTCATTTATTTATTCCTAGCTATAAAATTTAATTACTTTCCGTTAGATTCTTTTAATTTTTTGCTCTCTTGTATATTTCACGCTCACTCTTGTATCCTATCACTCTTACTGTTTTATATCTGTTTGCTTACTAAATAACTTTTGTGAAATTAACTTATTTTACTTTTATTCGGTTTCTTTTATTGTCAGCAACTGAATTTATTTCTTTTTCTATATCTCCAACCGAGTTTATATTATTATTCAATAGTACATCCTTTAGCATTTCACAAGCTCATTTCATTTTGTGACCCTTACCCATTTCTTTCTTGACGTCTTATTTATCTTACTTTCATGTGCATTTTGTTACTCGTATACTTTGATATTACTTTTACATAATACCTTAAATTTTTGAATTTCTACGTGTTAAGTTATTACTGCTACTTTTATTTCTTTTCATTATTGTTTTGGTATACTATAAATTTTGTTTTGCATATTTACTTTCATTTTATTATATATACTTGGATTTTCGATACTATATATATTTTCCATTATTTTGTATTGTCTTATTTATTTTGGAGCATTCAAACTTGATTGCAATATTTTACCCATGTAAATATGATATGTTTCTGCACATTTAAATCTTTATTATGTTTTTGCGCCTTATATTCGATACCCTCATTATTACTTATAGTTGACCACTTCTGTTATAATTTCTTTCCACTATTTAAAAGCGACCTATTAAATTTGTCGCTTCATACTTTTCGAATATACACCCACTACTTATCTTTTACTTAAACTTCATTATCATTACATTCTTGATTACTACATGTACTTCCTACAAATTTCTATATATGTACCACATATTTCAACATACACACTATGCATGTCATTTTACATTTGTTTAAATCCTACATTATTGTATATTCTATGATATATTCCTTGTGTAAATTTGCTATACTACGTGTGTATTTTCTCATTCACATTTGTATTTGTGCTTAGGCATATATTTCATTTCGTTTGAAACATGATGTTTTGGTTTGGGGTATGGTTTTGCCATAGGGTATGGAGGTGAATGCGAAATGTGTGTGTGATTCTCTAACTTTACCCTCGTTTTGTAGTGATCAGTATGGTTGCATCCAGACCCCGGAACGAGGACAACAATGAGGATGGATCTGGAAGTTCTCGAGGAACTGGAATTGATCTTGAGGCTGAATTGGCCAAGGTGCATCAGACTCTGGATGCGCTGATGGCAGTTAATTTGGCACAGATTCGGAACCAAGATCGGAATTATAGGATTGGACAGGTGTTCATTAACGCTGATCCCACCAAGCAGGACGAGTCTGTCAAGAGGAGAAGGTCAGCATCAGATCAGGAAGGGAAGGATTCCCCAGCGAAGCAAATCAAGCTCAGCAATCCAGTGCAGAAGGCACCAGCAACTCGGGAAGTGACATGTTATTTCTGCAAGGAGGTAGGTCATTACAGGTCAACGTGTCCGAAGATGGCAAAGTGGACTTGTTTTCATTGTGGTCGTGGAGGGCATGTTCGACAAATCTGTCCGCAGCTGAAGAAAGATGGTGCCGGGAAGGGCAAGGATCTGAAGAGGGGCGAGAGTCTGCATTGACTGATGAGGATACTCAAGATTATTACTCGTGTGTGCAAGAACTTGGAAATTCATTCTTTTGTATTAAATCAAAATTTTATTTAGAATAATTGAAGATTGAGTATTTTCTTCATGTAACAAGATTTATTTGGATTAATGGAATAAAGACAAAAGTTTTATTTGATACTGATTTCTTGCATGCAATTGTGTCGCCCAATTCTTGTTAGTCTTAGTGTGGAGTTTAAGGTGTTTCCAGGCAAGGTCTTGCGGTGGTTATCCTTAGTCATGTCCTTTCTAAGGAGGGAGTGGCCACTGATTCTTGGAAGAATGAAGCAGAAGGTCAGAGTTGGATGCAGGAGTTCAGTAGTGTGACAGCATGGCTTCCAGTGGCAGTTATCAGAGTTGCGCAGCGGAAGTTTGATTTTCTGAATTCTTTGCATGATTTTGTTTCGTCTGTATGATGTACATCTTTTGTTGAGATGCATTCCCTTGTGTGATTGTATTTCCTTAAATTATGTTTTTATCCATAAGTTTTCATTCCTTCTTGATGTGTTTGTTTGGGCCCCATTAGCAGTAGTTCTGAGGACAGAACTCTTCTAAGGAGGGAGTGATGTAGAACTCCGTATTTTCAAATATTATTTTAAATATTTGAAAATGAATTAAAATGATTTTCTGGAGATTTAACAAAT
This sequence comes from Hemerocallis citrina, assembly GCA_017893485.1. Taxonomy (NCBI): domain Eukaryota; kingdom Viridiplantae; phylum Streptophyta; class Magnoliopsida; order Asparagales; family Asphodelaceae; genus Hemerocallis; species Hemerocallis citrina. The sequence continues at coordinate 230,383,053 of CM030362.1, read as the reverse complement.
ATTCATCTTTTTACACGTACGAAACACGTGCAAATAATTTTGGTATAAATATACAATTTTATATTTTTAATAAGTTCTCATACTTATTATGTAGTGTATTCTAAGTTTTGGATTTTTTCTGAATAAAGAAACTATTTTTACAAATATCTCTAAAGAGAGGGGCTTTTATGTAAAAAGTCGTTTGGATCTTAAATAAACTATGAAAATTCGTTTTTACTGATATTTTGGTTTCCCAAGGTTAGCATTCAAATTTAAATATATATTTAGATTTCATTTAAAGTCGATTTAGTGAAGATTTAGTCAAAAAGGGTGTTTTTGCAAATATAAAATTTATGTAGAATCTTGTGCAAATGCTTTTCTGGAAAGTAAAGGTCAAATATTTTGATTGGAAAATATAATATGTATTATTAGATATTATTTCGGATTTTTCTGGATTTTTTACGAATATTTTATGAGGTATTTTCAAATATTACAAAAGGGAGGGCTTTTGTGCAAAATTGCCACCCTGAGTGTAAATCCGGGATTTTCTTATCTCTGGACCATGCTGGGTTGTTGGAAAACTTAGTGGTAAAAGGATTCTATTTAATTTTGATTTATTTAACTTATTTTAACTATGGAAGGTTATATATGTGAAGTAATAAATTGAAAAATGACTATTTTGCAAAAGTACTTCAAAACCCTAATTCCTTTCAACCCCGGTCTGTATAAAAGAGGGTGTGCAGCCGTCATTCGCTGCACAACTCCAGATTTATTAAAATATTGTTTTCTTGGTGATCGGGAGGAGGATTTTTGGATCTAGCAAAAGGAAGACTTTTTCGTGGATTCTCCTAAAATTTAAAGGTGAGTGACTTTGTTTTGTTTGTTTTGATTTTGTGAGTGATATAAAATTGTTTTGTTGTTTTGATCTATGTATGCGAGTGACATTGTGTTTTTGATTTAATGTTGTGAATGGTATGGATCTTACATTGTGGTATGATTCATGTGAACAATTGTTACTGTTTGGACCATGTATGTGAAATTTAAGAATATTGAGTAGATCTTGATTTATGAAATTGTATGGTTAAAAAGCATTGAGTAGATCTTGAATTATTTGAGATTGTCAATTTTACCTAAATACAAATTATTTTAGTAAACAACAATTGCTTTTGGAAAACCCTAATTTTGATTATCATGAACAACCAAACCTTGCAGACTAAAAGCCGACAGTCGACTGGTATACTAATCAGTCGACTGGTACGACCCAGCTGCTGTATCTTTAGTTTTCTTGAAAATTCGTTCCGGACAGTCGACTTAGACCCCTTTTCAGTCGACTGGTACACTTAGAAGTTATTTTTCAAAGTTATCTTAGATTTTTCTCTGGTAAGTCGACTTATGACCTTTTAAGTCGACTTATATTGTATTTTAAGTCGACTTATGACTTTGCAAGTCGACTAATGACACTTAGAATATTTTCTTAAAGATTTCTGAAATTTCTCTCTGGTAAGTCGACTTATGTTTTTATGAGTCGACTTATGTTCTTATAAGTCAACTTATGCCTCCTTTAAGTCGACTTATGTTTTTATAAGTCTACTTATGAACTTTATAAGTCAACTTATGTTTTTGGAAAGTCACCTTATGTTTTTAGAAGTCTACTTATGTTTTTGGTAAGTCACCTTATGTTTTTATAAGTCTACTTATGTTTTTGGTAAGTCACCTTATGTTTTTATAAGTCTACTTATGATCTGGTAAGTCAACTTATGTTTCTATAAGCCATCTTATATTGTTAGTAAGTCAACTTATGACTCTTATAAGTCAACTTATGTTACTTAGTTTATTTTCGTAAAAATTATAGATATTCTCCTCTGGACAGTCGACTTACTACAGTATAAGTCGACTGGTACTGATGAGTTTTTGTAACTTGAGTGTTCCTTTGAATGATTGGTTCTCAGATAATTCAGTCTATACTTGTTATTCAGTTCAGTAATCGATTTTGAGATATTCAGTTAAGTTTATGATTTTGAGATATTCAGTTCAGTATTTGATTTAAGATATTCAGTTGAGCCACATTTGTTTAGTGGAATTTGTTTAGACTTTTGAGTTTGAGTCTCTAGAGGTAGGTGACCCTAGTATACCGGTGTTGAGATATTTGTTGAGTTATTTTGTTGAGGCCCACCGAGGCATTTTCAGTTATTCAGTTTTGAATTTTAGGCCGGTAGGGTACACCACTCTAGGAGACTCGTTGAGAAATTAAATAACCCACAAATGATAAGGACAGGCACTAGTGGTGATATGATGAACGGGAACATGAGTTATGCACCTCAATACGGCTTTAGATGAGAGATTTAATCTACTGAATTATCCAAGTAACTTTCTTGAGATGAGGGATTTATCTCCGGAATTATCCAGGTAAATTACCTGAGATGAGAGATATATCTCCGGAATTATCCAAGTGGTTTGCTTGAGATGTGGGGTTGAACTCCGGAATTATCGAAGTCGAGGCGACGCACATGGGGTAATCATGTGATGATGTGTCTATGTCTAGATGTGGGATGATCTCCTGAATTATCCAGGCAAAATACCTGAGATGTGGGATCCATCTACGGAATTATCAGGCATGGGCTAATTCTCACAGTTTATCTTTATCTCGTAGTAGTCATCGTGATAAGATTAGTTGCATAACGGGGATTGAACCCTATGAAGTAAAGACGTTAAGGGTTTGCACCGAACCTATGTAGAATGGGATGCATAGACTTTGACAAGTATGCATTAGAGAGTCCGCATATAGAAATTGTGTTTTCTTGACTTGGTTTTATGCATGTGTTTTCCAGTTTTCCTACACTTGACCTTTAGACTAGATGCACTTGTTGTTTTCATTCTATGATGTTTCCATGCTTTACATCTTTGTTACCCTTTATTCCTTTATCATTGTGGTTAATACATGTTGTTGATGACCTTATGTTTTACAATTAAATTATGTTGATTATTTTATGTCACTCACACTATTTATGGCTAACCCCTTTAGTTTTGGGGGTTAGGGATCATCTCTAGCCTCACATGTTGCAGGTTGTTGCTTAGAGTTTGGAGGTTTGGATGCTTGAGGCATATTTGAGATAAATTGATACATAAGAGTTTTGTGTAAATTTGTAAAAGCATTTTTGGGATAATTTGAGTTGTAAATGACAGAAAATATTATTGAGTTGTTTTGAATTCCGCTGTGATTTGTAAAATTTTATTGTAATAAAAATTGAAAATTTTAGTGGTGTTGGTTGTGTTTATTGTTACATTGAAGTGGATGCTAGGATTGTGCCACGTATTTTCTAAGTTATCATATTAGAAATTCGGGGCGCTACAGATTGGTATCAGAGCATGCTTCAATAGTAATAATAGACATAGTATGAAAACCAACCTAGGTGTGGACATTAGAAGTGTGAGTACACAAGTGGACATTAAATACAACCTAGGTGGACATTAGAAGTGTGAGTACCCTGGTGGACATCTGATGTGTGTGATTTGATTGTTTGGTCATGAAGACCTGTAATGAGATTTAGGCTGTTTGTATGCTTAGACTTGAATGAAATTTCTTTATCGCAAATGTATTGATTATTTTTACATAAAGCAAATATTTTCTCACTAGCTATTTTCGACATCTTTTGGTCGCTTTGTGTATTTAATATTTATTTATGTAAGGTATCACCCTTTCAACTTATATAATCTCTATTTTACTTATTGATGATCTACTATATGTTTTGCTGTCTTACCCACTGCATATGATTTCTGGAATATATGATTTTCGCCAAAGTAATTTTCATTCATTTATTTATTCCTAGCTATAAAATTTAATTACTTTCCGTTAGATTCTTTTAATTTTTTGCTCTCTTGTATATTTCACGCTCACTCTTGTATCCTATCACTCTTACTGTTTTATATCTGTTTGCTTACTAAATAACTTTTGTGAAATTAACTTATTTTACTTTTATTCGGTTTCTTTTATTGTCAGCAACTGAATTTATTTCTTTTTCTATATCTCCAACCGAGTTTATATTATTATTCAATAGTACATCCTTTAGCATTTCACAAGCTCATTTCATTTTGTGACCCTTACCCATTTCTTTCTTGACGTCTTATTTATCTTACTTTCATGTGCATTTTGTTACTCGTATACTTTGATATTACTTTTACATAATACCTTAAATTTTTGAATTTCTACGTGTTAAGTTATTACTGCTACTTTTATTTCTTTTCATTATTGTTTTGGTATACTATAAATTTTGTTTTGCATATTTACTTTCATTTTATTATATATACTTGGATTTTCGATACTATATATATTTTCCATTATTTTGTATTGTCTTATTTATTTTGGAGCATTCAAACTTGATTGCAATATTTTACCCATGTAAATATGATATGTTTCTGCACATTTAAATCTTTATTATGTTTTTGCGCCTTATATTCGATACCCTCATTATTACTTATAGTTGACCACTTCTGTTATAATTTCTTTCCACTATTTAAAAGCGACCTATTAAATTTGTCGCTTCATACTTTTCGAATATACACCCACTACTTATCTTTTACTTAAACTTCATTATCATTACATTCTTGATTACTACATGTACTTCCTACAAATTTCTATATATGTACCACATATTTCAACATACACACTATGCATGTCATTTTACATTTGTTTAAATCCTACATTATTGTATATTCTATGATATATTCCTTGTGTAAATTTGCTATACTACGTGTGTATTTTCTCATTCACATTTGTATTTGTGCTTAGGCATATATTTCATTTCGTTTGAAACATGATGTTTTGGTTTGGGGTATGGTTTTGCCATAGGGTATGGAGGTGAATGCGAAATGTGTGTGTGATTCTCTAACTTTACCCTCGTTTTGTAGTGATCAGTATGGTTGCATCCAGACCCCGGAACGAGGACAACAATGAGGATGGATCTGGAAGTTCTCGAGGAACTGGAATTGATCTTGAGGCTGAATTGGCCAAGGTGCATCAGACTCTGGATGCGCTGATGGCAGTTAATTTGGCACAGATTCGGAACCAAGATCGGAATTATAGGATTGGACAGGTGTTCATTAACGCTGATCCCACCAAGCAGGACGAGTCTGTCAAGAGGAGAAGGTCAGCATCAGATCAGGAAGGGAAGGATTCCCCAGCGAAGCAAATCAAGCTCAGCAATCCAGTGCAGAAGGCACCAGCAACTCGGGAAGTGACATGTTATTTCTGCAAGGAGGTAGGTCATTACAGGTCAACGTGTCCGAAGATGGCAAAGTGGACTTGTTTTCATTGTGGTCGTGGAGGGCATGTTCGACAAATCTGTCCGCAGCTGAAGAAAGATGGTGCCGGGAAGGGCAAGGATCTGAAGAGGGGCGAGAGTCTGCATTGACTGATGAGGATACTCAAGATTATTACTCGTGTGTGCAAGAACTTGGAAATTCATTCTTTTGTATTAAATCAAAATTTTATTTAGAATAATTGAAGATTGAGTATTTTCTTCATGTAACAAGATTTATTTGGATTAATGGAATAAAGACAAAAGTTTTATTTGATACTGATTTCTTGCATGCAATTGTGTCGCCCAATTCTTGTTAGTCTTAGTGTGGAGTTTAAGGTGTTTCCAGGCAAGGTCTTGCGGTGGTTATCCTTAGTCATGTCCTTTCTAAGGAGGGAGTGGCCACTGATTCTTGGAAGAATGAAGCAGAAGGTCAGAGTTGGATGCAGGAGTTCAGTAGTGTGACAGCATGGCTTCCAGTGGCAGTTATCAGAGTTGCGCAGCGGAAGTTTGATTTTCTGAATTCTTTGCATGATTTTGTTTCGTCTGTATGATGTACATCTTTTGTTGAGATGCATTCCCTTGTGTGATTGTATTTCCTTAAATTATGTTTTTATCCATAAGTTTTCATTCCTTCTTGATGTGTTTGTTTGGGCCCCATTAGCAGTAGTTCTGAGGACAGAACTCTTCTAAGGAGGGAGTGATGTAGAACTCCGTATTTTCAAATATTATTTTAAATATTTGAAAATGAATTAAAATGATTTTCTGGAGATTTAACAAATATTCATCTTTTTACACGTACGAAACACGTGCAAATAATTTTGGTATAAATATACAATTTTATATTTTTAATAAGTTCTCATACTTATTATGTAGTGTATTCTAAGTTTTGGATTTTTTCTGAATAAAGAAACTATTTTTACAAATATCTCTAAAGAGAGGGGCTTTTATGTAAAAAGTCGTTTGGATCTTAAATAAACTATGAAAATTCGTTTTTACTGATATTTTGGTTTCCCAAGGTTAGCATTCAAATTTAAATATATATTTAGATTTCATTTAAAGTCGATTTAGTGAAGATTTAGTCAAAAAGGGTGTTTTTGCAAATATAAAATTTATGTAGAATCTTGTGCAAATGCTTTTCTGGAAAGTAAAGGTCAAATATTTTGATTGGAAAATATAATATGTATTATTAGATATTATTTCGGATTTTTCTGGATTTTTTACGAATATTTTATGAGGTATTTTCAAATATTACAAAAGGGAGGGCTTTTGTGCAAAATTGCCACCCTGAGTGTAAATCCGGGATTTTCTTATCTCTGGACCATGCTGGGTTGTTGGAAAACTTAGTGGTAAAAGGATTCTATTTAATTTTGATTTATTTAACTTATTTTAACTATGGAAGGTTATATATGTGAAGTAATAAATTGAAAAATGACTATTTTGCAAAAGTACTTCAAAACCCTAATTCCTTTCAACCCCGGTCTGTATAAAAGAGGGTGTGCAGCCGTCATTCGCTGCACAACTCCAGATTTATTAAAATATTGTTTTCTTGGTGATCGGGAGGAGGATTTTTGGATCTAGCAAAAGGAAGACTTTTTCGTGGATTCTCCTAAAATTTAAAGGTGAGTGACTTTGTTTTGTTTGTTTTGATTTTGTGAGTGATATAAAATTGTTTTGTTGTTTTGATCTATGTATGCGAGTGACATTGTGTTTTTGATTTAATGTTGTGAATGGTATGGATCTTACATTGTGGTATGATTCATGTGAACAATTGTTACTGTTTGGACCATGTATGTGAAATTTAAGAATATTGAGTAGATCTTGATTTATGAAATTGTATGGTTAAAAAGCATTGAGTAGATCTTGAATTATTTGAGATTGTCAATTTTACCTAAATACAAATTATTTTAGTAAACAACAATTGCTTTTGGAAAACCCTAATTTTGATTATCATGAACAACCAAACCTTGCAGACTAAAAGCCGACAGTCGACTGGTATACTAATCAGTCGACTGGTACGACCCAGCTGCTGTATCTTTAGTTTTCTTGAAAATTCGTTCCGGACAGTCGACTTAGACCCCTTTTCAGTCGACTGGTACACTTAGAAGTTATTTTTCAAAGTTATCTTAGATTTTTCTCTGGTAAGTCGACTTATGACCTTTTAAGTCGACTTATATTGTATTTTAAGTCGACTTATGACTTTGCAAGTCGACTAATGACACTTAGAATATTTTCTTAAAGATTTCTGAAATTTCTCTCTGGTAAGTCGACTTATGTTTTTATGAGTCGACTTATGTTCTTATAAGTCAACTTATGCCTCCTTTAAGTCGACTTATGTTTTTATAAGTCTACTTATGAACTTTATAAGTCAACTTATGTTTTTGGAAAGTCACCTTATGTTTTTAGAAGTCTACTTATGTTTTTGGTAAGTCACCTTATGTTTTTATAAGTCTACTTATGTTTTTGGTAAGTCACCTTATGTTTTTATAAGTCTACTTATGATCTGGTAAGTCAACTTATGTTTCTATAAGCCATCTTATATTGTTAGTAAGTCAACTTATGACTCTTATAAGTCAACTTATGTTACTTAGTTTATTTTCGTAAAAATTATAGATATTCTCCTCTGGACAGTCGACTTACTACAGTATAAGTCGACTGGTACTGATGAGTTTTTGTAACTTGAGTGTTCCTTTGAATGATTGGTTCTCAGATAATTCAGTCTATACTTGTTATTCAGTTCAGTAATCGATTTTGAGATATTCAGTTAAGTTTATGATTTTGAGATATTCAGTTCAGTATTTGATTTAAGATATTCAGTTGAGCCACATTTGTTTAGTGGAATTTGTTTAGACTTTTGAGTTTGAGTCTCTAGAGGTAGGTGACCCTAGTATACCGGTGTTGAGATATTTGTTGAGTTATTTTGTTGAGGCCCACCGAGGCATTTTCAGTTATTCAGTTTTGAATTTTAGGCCGGTAGGGTACACCACTCTAGGAGACTCGTTGAGAAATTAAATAACCCACAAATGATAAGGACAGGCACTAGTGGTGATATGATGAACGGGAACATGAGTTATGCACCTCAATACGGCTTTAGATGAGAGATTTAATCTACTGAATTATCCAAGTAACTTTCTTGAGATGAGGGATTTATCTCCGGAATTATCCAGGTAAATTACCTGAGATGAGAGATATATCTCCGGAATTATCCAAGTGGTTTGCTTGAGATGTGGGGTTGAACTCCGGAATTATCGAAGTCGAGGCGACGCACATGGGGTAATCATGTGATGATGTGTCTATGTCTAGATGTGGGATGATCTCCTGAATTATCCAGGCAAAATACCTGAGATGTGGGATCCATCTACGGAATTATCAGGCATGGGCTAATTCTCACAGTTTATCTTTATCTCGTAGTAGTCATCGTGATAAGATTAGTTGCATAACGGGGATTGAACCCTATGAAGTAAAGACGTTAAGGGTTTGCACCGAACCTATGTAGAATGGGATGCATAGACTTTGACAAGTATGCATTAGAGAGTCCGCATATAGAAATTGTGTTTTCTTGACTTGGTTTTATGCATGTGTTTTCCAGTTTTCCTACACTTGACCTTTAGACTAGATGCACTTGTTGTTTTCATTCTATGATGTTTCCATGCTTTACATCTTTGTTACCCTTTATTCCTTTATCATTGTGGTTAATACATGTTGTTGATGACCTTATGTTTTACAATTAAATTATGTTGATTATTTTATGTCACTCACACTATTTATGGCTAACCCCTTTAGTTTTGGGGGTTAGGGATCATCTCTAGCCTCACATGTTGCAGGTTGTTGCTTAGAGTTTGCAGGTTTGGATGCTTGAGGCATATTTGAGATAAATTGATACATAAGAGTTTTGTGTAAATTTGTAAAAGCATTTTTGGGATAATTTGAGTTGTAAATGACAGAAAATATTATTGAGTTGTTTTGAATTCCGCTGTGATTTGTAAAATTTTATTGTAATAAAAATTGAAAATTTTAGTGGTGTTGGTTGTGTTTATTGTTACATTGAAGTGGATGCTAGGATTGTGCCACGTATTTTCTAAGTTATCATATTAGAAATTCGGGGCGCTACAGATTGGTATCAGAGCATGCTTCAATAGTAATAATAGACATAGTATGAAAACCAACCTAGGTGTGGACATTAGAAGTGTGAGTACACAAGTGGACATTAAATACAACCTAGGTGGACATTAGAAGTGTGAGTACCCTGGTGGACATCTGATGTGTGTGATTTGATTGTTTGGTCATGAAGACCTGTAATGAGATTTAGGCTGTTTGTATGCTTAGACTTGAATGAAATTTCTTTATCGCAAATGTATTGATTATTTTTACATAAAGCAAATATTTTCTCACTAGCTATTTTCGACATCTTTTGGTCGCTTTGTGTATTTAATATTTATTTATGTAAGGTATCACCCTTTCAACTTATATAATCTCTATTTTACTTATTGATGATCTACTATATGTTTTGCTGTCTTACCCACTGCATATGATTTCTGGAATATATGATTTTCGCCAAAGTAATTTTCATTCATTTATTTATTCCTAGCTATAAAATTTAATTACTTTCCGTTAGATTCTTTTAATTTTTTGCTCTCTTGTATATTTCACGCTCACTCTTGTATCCTATCACTCTTACTGTTTTATATCTGTTTGCTTACTAAATAACTTTTGTGAAATTAACTTATTTTACTTTTATTCGGTTTCTTTTATTGTCAGCAACTGAATTTATTTCTTTTTCTATATCTCCAACCGAGTTTATATTATTATTCAATAGTACATCCTTTAGCATTTCACAAGCTCATTTCATTTTGTGACCCTTACCCATTTCTTTCTTGACGTCTTATTTATCTTACTTTCATGTGCATTTTGTTACTCGTATACTTTGATATTACTTTTACATAATACCTTAAATTTTTGAATTTCTACGTGTTAAGTTATTACTGCTACTTTTATTTCTTTTCATTATTGTTTTGGTATACTATAAATTTTGTTTTGCATATTTACTTTCATTTTATTATATATACTTGGATTTTCGATACTATATATATTTTCCATTATTTTGTATTGTCTTATTTATTTTGGAGCATTCAAACTTGATTGCAATATTTTACCCATGTAAATATGATATGTTTCTGCACATTTAAATCTTTATTATGTTTTTGCGCCTTATATTCGATACCCTCATTATTACTTATAGTTGACCACTTCTGTTATAATTTCTTTCCACTATTTAAAAGCGACCTATTAAATTTGTCGCTTCATACTTTTCGAATATACACCCACTACTTATCTTTTACTTAAACTTCATTATCATTACATTCTTGATTACTACATGTACTTCCTACAAATTTCTATATATGTACCACATATTTCAACATACACACTATGCATGTCATTTTACATTTGTTTAAATCCTACATTATTGTATATTCTATGATATATTCCTTGTGTAAATTTGCTATACTACGTGTGTATTTTCTCATTCACATTTGTATTTGTGCTTAGGCATATATTTCATTTCGTTTGAAACATGATGTTTTGGTTTGGGGTATGGTTTTGCCATAGGGTATGGAGGTGAATGCGAAATGTGTGTGTGATTCTCTAACTTTACCCTCGTTTTGTAGTGATCAGTATGGTTGCATCCAGACCCCGGAACGAGGACAACAATGAGGATGGATCTGGAAGTTCTCGAGGAACTGGAATTGATCTTGAGGCTGAATTGGCCAAGGTGCATCAGACTCTGGATGCGCTGATGGCAGTTAATTTGGCACAGATTCGGAACCAAGATCGGAATTATAGGATTGGACAGGTGTTCATTAACGCTGATCCCACCAAGCAGGACGAGTCTGTCAAGAGGAGAAGGTCAGCATCAGATCAGGAAGGGAAGGATTCCCCAGCGAAGCAAATCAAGCTCAGCAATCCAGTGCAGAAGGCACCAGCAACTCGGGAAGTGACATGTTATTTCTGCAAGGAGGTAGGTCATTACAGGTCAACGTGTCCGAAGATGGCAAAGTGGACTTGTTTTCATTGTGGTCGTGGAGGGCATGTTCGACAAATCTGTCCGCAGCTGAAGAAAGATGGTGCCGGGAAGGGCAAGGATCTGAAGAGGGGCGAGAGTCTGCATTGACTGATGAGGATACTCAAGATTATTACTCGTGTGTGCAAGAACTTGGAAATTCATTCTTTTGTATTAAATCAAAATTTTATTTAGAATAATTGAAGATTGAGTATTTTCTTCATGTAACAAGATTTATTTGGATTAATGGAATAAAGACAAAAGTTTTATTTGATACTGATTTCTTGCATGCAATTGTGTCGCCCAATTCTTGTTAGTCTTAGTGTGGAGTTTAAGGTGTTTCCAGGCAAGGTCTTGCGGTGGTTATCCTTAGTCATGTCCTTTCTAAGGAGGGAGTGGCCACTGATTCTTGGAAGAATGAAGCAGAAGGTCAGAGTTGGATGCAGGAGTTCAGTAGTGTGACAGCATGGCTTCCAGTGGCAGTTATCAGAGTTGCGCAGCGGAAGTTTGATTTTCTGAATTCTTTGCATGATTTTGTTTCGTCTGTATGATGTACATCTTTTGTTGAGATGCATTCCCTTGTGTGATTGTATTTCCTTAAATTATGTTTTTATCCATAAGTTTTCATTCCTTCTTGATGTGTTTGTTTGGGCCCCATTAGCAGTAGTTCTGAGGACAGAACTCTTCTAAGGAGGGAGTGATGTAGAACTCCGTATTTTCAAATATTATTTTAAATATTTGAAAATGAATTAAAATGATTTTCTGGAGATTTAACAAATATTCATCTTTTTACACGTACGAAACACGTGCAAATAATTTTGGTATAAATATACAATTTTATATTTTTAATAAGTTCTCATACTTATTATGTAGTGTATTCTAAGTTTTGGATTTTTTCTGAATAAAGAAACTATTTTTACAAATATCTCTAAAGAGAGGGGCTTTTATGTAAAAAGTCGTTTGGATCTTAAATAAACTATGAAAATTCGTTTTTACTGATATTTTGGTTTCCCAAGGTTAGCATTCAAATTTAAATATATATTTAGATTTCATTTAAAGTCGATTTAGTGAAGATTTAGTCAAAAAGGGTGTTTTTGCAAATATAAAATTTATGTAGAATCTTGTGCAAATGCTTTTCTGGAAAGTAAAGGTCAAATATTTTGATTGGAAAATATAATATGTATTATTAGATATTATTTCGGATTTTTCTGGATTTTTTACGAATATTTTATGAGGTATTTTCAAATATTACAAAAGGGAGGGCTTTTGTGCAAAATTGCCACCCTGAGTGTAAATCCGGGATTTTCTTATCTCTGGACCATGCTGGGTTGTTGGAAAACTTAGTGGTAAAAGGATTCTATTTAATTTTGATTTATTTAACTTATTTTAACTATGGAAGGTTATATATGTGAAGTAATAAATTGAAAAATGACTATTTTGCAAAAGTACTTCAAAACCCTAATTCCTTTCAACCCCGGTCTGTATAAAAGAGGGTGTGCAGCCGTCATTCGCTGCACAACTCCAGATTTATTAAAATATTGTTTTCTTGGTGATCGGGAGGAGGATTTTTGGATCTAGCAAAAGGAAGACTTTTTCGTGGATTCTCCTAAAATTTAAAGGTGAGTGACTTTGTTTTGTTTGTTTTGATTTTGTGAGTGATATAAAATTGTTTTGTTGTTTTGATCTATGTATGCGAGTGACATTGTGTTTTTGATTTAATGTTGTGAATGGTATGGATCTTACATTGTGGTATGATTCATGTGAACAATTGTTACTGTTTGGACCATGTATGTGAAATTTAAGAATATTGAGTAGATCTTGATTTATGAAATTGTATGGTTAAAAAGCATTGAGTAGATCTTGAATTATTTGAGATTGTCAATTTTACCTAAATACAAATTATTTTAGTAAACAACAATTGCTTTTGGAAAACCCTAATTTTGATTATCATGAACAACCAAACCTTGCAGACTAAAAGCCGACAGTCGACTGGTATACTAATCAGTCGACTGGTACGACCCAGCTGCTGTATCTTTAGTTTTCTTGAAAATTCGTTCCGGACAGTCGACTTAGACCCCTTTTCAGTCGACTGGTACACTTAGAAGTTATTTTTCAAAGTTATCTTAGATTTTTCTCTGGTAAGTCGACTTATGACCTTTTAAGTCGACTTATATTGTATTTTAAGTCGACTTATGACTTTGCAAGTCGACTAATGACACTTAGAATATTTTCTTAAAGATTTCTGAAATTTCTCTCTGGTAAGTCGACTTATGTTTTTATGAGTCGACTTATGTTCTTATAAGTCAACTTATGCCTCCTTTAAGTCGACTTATGTTTTTATAAGTCTACTTATGAACTTTATAAGTCAACTTATGTTTTTGGAAAGTCACCTTATGTTTTTTGAAGTCTACTTATGTTTTTGGTAAGTCACCTTATGTTTTTATAAGTCTACTTATGTTTTTGGTAAGTCACCTTATGTTTTTATAAGTCTACTTATGATCTGGTAAGTCAACTTATGTTTCTATAAGCCATCTTATATTGTTAGTAAGTCAACTTATGACTCTTATAAGTCAACTTATGTTACTTAGTTTATTTTCGTAAAAATTATAGATATTCTCCTCTGGACAGTCGACTTACTACAGTATAAGTCGACTGGTACTGATGAGTTTTTGTAACTTGAGTGTTCCTTTGAATGATTGGTTCTCAGATAATTCAGTCTATACTTGTTATTCAGTTCAGTAATCGATTTTGAGATATTCAGTTAAGTTTATGATTTTGAGATATTCAGTTCAGTATTTGATTTAAGATATTCAGTTGAGCCACATTTGTTTAGTGGAATTTGTTTAGACTTTTGAGTTTGAGTCTCTAGAGGTAGGTGACCCTAGTATACCGGTGTTGAGATATTTGTTGAGTTATTTTGTTGAGGCCCACCGAGGCATTTTCAGTTATTCAGTTTTGAATTTTAGGCCGGTAGGGTACACCACTCTAGGAGACTCGTTGAGAAATTAAATAACCCACAAATGATAAGGACAGGCACTAGTGGTGATATGATGAACGGGAACATGAGTTATGCACCTCAATACGGCTTTAGATGAGAGATTTAATCTACTGAATTATCCAAGTAACTTTCTTGAGATGAGGGATTTATCTCCGGAATTATCCAGGTAAATTACCTGAGATGAGAGATATATCTCCGGAATTATCCAAGTGGTTTGCTTGAGATGTGGGGTTGAACTCCGGAATTATCGAAGTCGAGGCGACGCACATAGGGGTAATCATGTGATGATGTGTCTATGTCTAGATGTGGGATGATCTCCTGAATTATCCAGGCAAAATACCTGAGATGTGGGATCCATCTACGGAATTATCAGGCATGGGCTAATTCTCACAGTTTATCTTTATCTCGTAGTAGTCATCGTGATAAGATTAGTTGCATAACGGGGATTGAACCCTATGAAGTAAAGACGTTAAGGGTTTGCACCGAACCTATGTAGAATGGGATGCATAGACTTTGACAAGTATGCATTAGAGAGTCCGCATATAGAAATTGTGTTTTCTTGACTTGGTTTTATGCATGTGTTTTCCAGTTTTCCTACACTTGACCTTTAGACTAGATGCACTTGTTGTTTTCATTCTATGATGTTTCCATGCTTTACATCTTTGTTACCCCTTATTCCTTTATCATTGTGGTTAATACATGTTGTTGATGACCTTATGTTTTACAATTAAATTATGTTGATTATTTTATGTCACTTACACCATTTATGGCTAACCCCTTTAGTTTTGGGGGTTAGGGATCATCTCTAGCCTCACATGTTGCAAGTTGTTGCTTAGAGTTTGGAGGTTTGGATGCTTGAGGCATATTTGAGATAAAATGATTCATAAGTGTTTTGTGTAAATTTGTAAAAGCAGTTTTGGGATAATTTGAGTTGTAAATGACAGAAAATATTATTGAGTTGTTTTGAATTCCGCTGTGATTTGTAAAAGTTTGTTGTAATAAAAATTGAAAATTTTAGTGGTGTTGGTTGTGTTTATTGTTACATTGAAGTGGATGCTGGGATTGTGCCACGTATTTTCTAAGTTATCATATTAGAAATTCGGGGCGCTACAGGCACCGGCGTTCTTGAGCCTGAAGGGCATGACTCGGTATCAATATAAACCCTAGTCGGTGATGAAAGAGGTCTTCAGAATATCTAGAGGGAACATTCTGATCTGATTGTACCCGGAAAATGCATCCATGAAGCTTAAGAGTTTGTGGCCTGAGGTTGCATCAATCAGGGCATCAATGCTCGGAAGAGAGAATGGATCTTTGGGGCAGGATTTGTTTAGATTCGTGAAGTCAATGCAGATCCTCCAGCTCCCGTTGGCTTTCTTAACCATCACGACATTGGACAGCCATTCGAGATAGTTGACCTCCTGTATGAATTGTGCCTCCAAGAGTTTCTCAACCTCTTCTTTGATGGCCTGCTGGCGCTCGGGTGCAAATTTGCATCGTTTTTGCTGAACAGGTCTGGCCTCCGAAGCAACACTAAGGTGGTGCAAGAGGAGCTCTTTGGAGATTCCCGGCATGTTAATCGCAGTCCAGGCGAATAGATTGCGGTTTCCCCTTATACACTGGATAATATTGGATTGGACGAGCGGGGGAAGGACTTTGATAATCTGGAATGTCCTGGTTGGATCTCCTTCTGAGAAGGCCACCCCTTCCAGCCCATCGATCGGCTCTGATATAGGATGGCTAGTCCCTTGGGGGAGTTCAAGAGCTTCAAGGGAGAGGACCGGTCCTCCTACCGAGGTCATGTAGCACTTGCGAGCTGCCTCCTGGCTCCCTCTGACTTTTCCCATGCCTGCTGCGGTGGGGAATTTCATCTTCATGTGGTAGACCGAGGGTATGGCCTGGAGATCCGCTAGGCCTGGCCAGCCCAGAATGACGTTGTAAGAGGCCTTCACATCGACCACCATGAAATCCATCGGCTCGGTTCGGGTGGTTGGGGTTTTGGCAACAATTACGTCGGGAGTCATGACACCCTCGATCGTCACTGGCACCCCTGTGAACTCGTGGAGAGTGTAGCCGGTGGGCTTGAGTCGATCCCCGGATAGCTTAAGACCCTGGAAGTCCTCTAGATAAAGAATGTTGGCCGAACTGCCGTTGTCGACCAGGACTCGGCGCACATCAAAGTTGGCCGTATGGATGTTTATTACCAGTGCGTCACAATGGGGCATTCGGACGCCCTCCAAATCTCTATCTGAAAAATTGACAGGGACTCCAAGGCCCTTGGTGGGAGGATGGTTCTGCACGGATTTTACTTCCCGGACAAAGGCTGCTCGGGAGGAGTTCGAATCTCCCCCCATTGGGCCTCCGTGTATGAGATGTAGGATGATTTCTGCTTCGGAGTCCACGGTCTCGGCGTGCCACTCGGTTCGCTTATTAGCCCCCCTGGGGGGCGGAGGAGGATCTTCCTTGTCCATTATCATGAACCTGGAGAGTTGCCCTCTCTGAATAAGGGCATCGATCTCGTCTTTTAGGGCCCGACATTCATTCGTGTCGTGACCGTGGTCCCTGTGGAAGCGGCACCATTTGTCCCTATTCCTTTTTTTGCTCAGAGTGTTCATCTTCGGAGGTGGTGGGTGAAGACCCACTTTTCCGACCTCCATCAGGATGGCTGAGACACTCACTTTGAGGGGAGTGAAATTCTCGAAGCGGGGAGGAGGGCGACACTGGCCTCCATTGTCTTTCTGGAGCTTCTTAGCTCCTTCTTCTTCAGTGCCCTTCCATTTGTTCCCGGAGGACGATCCCTCAAGAGTGGGTTGGGTGAGATCTTCTTCCGCTCAGATGTATTTTTGTCACACCCGCTTTCTAAGAAGAATACGAAAGACGGATACGTGACTCAACCCAGTAAATGATTTGCATCATCCATAAGTTGTTTAGTAATCTTTACACAATCTCACAATATAATCAGAGTCGGAAGCAAAAGAGTCATCCACACATGCATTATTGAATTAATAAACCAACAGAATTTACTTGAAACATAACACATTAAGCTCAAATAAATCAGAATCTAGACAAGACAAAATCATGGGTCACATCGCCCAAAATACAAAGTAATCATCCAAGTACTCAAAATATATTATTCAAAGCAACAATAATAGTAATACTAATAAGCAAGAAATCCAGCACTAATATCTCATTTCGCCAATGCCGTTGGGCAGCTGACCATCCTGATATGCAATTAATAATTGCAGGAGAAGGAAAGAGAAAACAAGTACCCGTCAATGCAAGTTACGGACCACTTATAATGTACGATAAAAGTACATGGGAAAGGTAAAAAAATAGCATGGAATAATGCATCAACAGTAATGACTAGCATGACTCAGTAAAACAAAGTCAACTAGCATGGTATACTAACAGTACAAATGAATGTGTCAAGTATAGTGTCATATGGCTACTAACAGTGTCCAGTAATAGTAAGCTCAGTATATCAGTGTAACAGTACAATAGTATCAGTCTAACAGTATCAGTCTAACAGTATCAGTCTTATGTTCTTACAGTCTTGTGTTTATTACTAGCTAGGTAGCACTTCATGCACCCCAAAATATAACACATGGTTACTATAATAAATAGTTTTGCTTTTAGATTTCATAGTGGACCATAATGGGGCAGTATACTCAGGTATCAGTAACAGTAGCAGTAGTAATAAGATTAATAGTAATAGTAGTAGTAAAAGTAACAGTAACAGTAACAGTAACAGTATGGAACACTAGTTCTCTTCCAAGTACACGTTTCCATATTTTTCACTACTGAATCTTGGCTCGATCACTTTTATTATGGTTATCAACAGATATGATATTGCATGAAATAGTATCAAATTAATATGATACAATCAGTATTAGATTCAGGGAAACAAATAAACATGCATAGATGATATACGGTCATATAAACAAGCAAAACAGTGTATGTTCATATTCAGGACAGCATGACAATACAATACAAAAATAGTGATTTCTGTTACTACAGAAATCCAAATCTGAATCCATCAAAGAATCTGAAAAATAGACTTCCTCACGAATTCAGCGATTATATATAAGCTATATAGTATTTCACAAAATCATAACTCAAAACTGATTTGAATCCAGAAAATACGTTCAGCCAGAAATCAGTAAATCGTATTCAAGGTCAGAAAAACAGCATTAAAACATCTCAAATAATTCCAGGAAACATCTGGGATAATCCCCTATATGTCTAGTATCAGAATATAAAGTTTCATAATATTCCAGTAAAATTAGTTCAGGCAACAAAAATCAGAAAACATCAAGAGACGATAGTTTGGCAAATCTGGAATTCCAAACACTGTTGTATGAAAACTGTAATATCTCGCAAGTCGTCAAAAGAAATCCAAATCCGTTAAAGGGAGATGAAAATAGACAAAATAAGCTAACTTTCATATTTCATAAATTTTTTCTATACATTAAAAGAAAATAGGGTGAAAATACGATTCTTTACAGAACTCCGAGCAAAATACAGCAAGTATAGCTTTCATAAACAAGCATGAAACGGCATATAAAACTTATCAGTAATGTCCACCAAAATTCTGGGTAATTCCCAAGAAGCTTCAGAAAGACAATAACAGCCAGCGCCGCCCTACTCCTTGTTTTGAAAAGTCCCCCTTCCCCCCTCAATGCTAGCATCTCGGGATAGGTATAGAAATACTATGCAAAGGTTCAGATGAAAATAATATAATCAGGACTAGTATCAAAATAGTTTAATCATCAGAATCATCAAGAAACAAAATCTGGAAATAGAATACACCTCTATAGTAAAATAGCCATAACTCACTCATATGAAAAAGAAATCGATCAAAGTCAGAGAGTTTAGAAAGAAGATGGATTTCTCTACAATTCAGGTCTAATACAAAAATGAAGAATTCTGACCTTAATAGGGTCTAAAATACAAATTAAAACTGATCATCGACAAATACAGATTTTCTTTTGAAAACAAAACCAACATAAACCACACGAAACTCGTTCCAATCACAATCAAACATGGTATAGATTCTACCAAAAGTCCAAACTTCATGAAATAGAGTATATAATATATTCACAGCCATCATATCACATGGATCTCATCAAACACATAGTTTCACCTAATTATCTCACATATATGAATAGATCAAGAACGGTCAAACCTAGTTGTTTTCATGTCGATTTTTTTGTGCCATGAGACCACTATGGTCAAATAGCACTATAGAGACAAAACCCATCAAAGATAACACACACACGAGTTGTCTCTAGAACCCAACTACACTATAAGCGGTATTTTTGACTTGTATCATACAAAGGAATTTGAATACAAGTTACTTGCTGATGTGGCTAAAAATAGGGGTTTAATCGAGACCATCCAAACTGGACACGAATCCTGAAGCCCAGGGGTAAAATAGTAATTTCACTTATAAACGGGTCTGAAGCGGGTACTGGGTCTCCTTCTCACAGATCCAATAACCCGCGAACGGATCCACCACAACTGGGTGCGGGCTTCAACCCGCAACAAACCCGGTCCAGCAGGATAGAATTAGGGTTTCTGATTAACATTAATCAACGTCCCTGATTCATATCTATCATTTCACTGGGGATTAGGGATTACATTTCTTATCTATACACAGGAATTACATGCCTAATCTGTTCCCTAAGATGCCTATAAATACCCCCCATCCATCTCCATTAAGAGGTAATCAATCTTTCTCCAGTTTTTGCGCTCTTTCATAATCTCTCTGATTACTGACTTGAGCGTCGGAGGGTGCGTCGCCGGGAACAACCCCGGTGTCTCGCACTTTTTGCAGGTCTACGGCGGGATCGACGATCAAAGCCCGACGGAATAGGTACACAGGTTTACTATTCAGTTTCCCTAAGAATCCACAAATACTATCTGTTTGCCCCCACACCAAATTTAGCGACAACAGATTGGCGCCGTCTGTGGGAAACTAACGAATAGAAATCTCTCCTCTTCCTGGTGAACAGATCTCCAGCCATGCCTCCTAGGAAAGTCAGATCGAGAGGGGTCTAACAGAGGACCCAACCCCGATCAGCAGCAAGAAATTCCCATCCAGCCTACCCAACAGCAAGGGCAACTTCCTCCTCTGGCGGAAGACCCGCTCCAACAGGACCTTCCTCCTCCAAATCAGCCACCCCCAAAAGGTCCTAACCCTAAAAAACAACCTCTTCACCAAGAACACATCTCCATCCACAATGCCTCTACGGACTCTATGGCCTCCCATCATCCCCGAGCCTCTGGTCGCCATAATACCGCCCTCAACCGCCATAAAGATGATGACCTTCGCCGCCATCTGGATGAGAAGCGGGACCGAGAGGGAACCTCCCGCCAACATCGTCCGGACGAGCGGTACCCTCGCCACTAGGAGTATAGGAGGTCCCCTAACCGAAGGGGTCGAAAAGAATCCCCCGAACACTACAGAAGAAGGCCGCACTCCCCTGCAGATCGGCAACAGCTCAGGAACAATGAGGCACCCATCACACGTGCCGAGTTCCAGCAGTTCCAAGCAACCGTCCTACAAGCTCTTAATCTCCGTCCCAACACCAACGCACCCAAGATTCCATCTCCCCCTCCGGTCCGAAGCCCCCGCCGACGGTCCCCATCTCCTCGTCCTGCTCCTACCAACTCCCGGCGTACACCAAGTCCTCGTCGCTCCCGAAGTTACCATCGTCGTAGCCCTCGCTCTCCCTCGTACGAAGATGAGTCTAGAGGCTCGGCTGATTACCGTCGGAGAGATGACACCATGTACCGCCGTCTTCATGAAGTAGAGAGGCGCCTGGGTCAGATAGACCGAGACGAAGAGCTTAGGGGGAGGACCCTAC
Source organism: Hemerocallis citrina (assembly GCA_017893485.1). NCBI lineage: Eukaryota > Viridiplantae > Streptophyta > Magnoliopsida > Asparagales > Asphodelaceae > Hemerocallis > Hemerocallis citrina. The sequence goes on along the minus strand of CM030362.1, from coordinate 230,361,858 downwards.
GTCCTAGCCGACCCCCTTTCTCCCGAACCATAGTGGATGCACCTGTGCCGTTCGGTTTCAAACCTCCCCAGTTCGAGACTTACACCGGGGAGACCGACCCCGTTGATCACATCGAAAGCTTTAAGACCCTGATGCTCCTCCACCAAGCTTCCGATGCCCTCCTCTGTAAAACCTTCCCTGCAACTCTCAAGGGCCCAGCTCGAGAATGGTACTCTCGCCTTGCCCCCTCCTCAATATTCTCCTTCGAGCAGTTCGAGACCCTTTTCGTCACTCATTTCGTAAGCAGCCGTAGAGCTGAGAGCTGAGAAGACCAGCATCTCCCTATTGCACCTCCACCAGAAGAAGGGGGAGAAATTGAGAGACTATGTGAAGAGGTTCACAGCAGAAGCCAGGTCCATAGCATCCCTCGACCAGTCGGTCGCTACGGCAGCATTTCAATCTAATGTCCTCAATTCCAACCTCCGCTCCTCCCTCGCCAAGAAGCCTCCACAGAACTTTTCCGACCTCCTCCTTCGCAGTGAAAAGTACATTCGGGCTGAAGAGGCCGAGCATCGACCCAACTGGGAGGGGTCTTCCTCCGGGTTGAAGAGAAAGGGAACAGAAGAGGAAGGAGCTAAGAAGCTCCAGAAGGATAATGCCGGCCAGCGCCGACCTCCCCCCCAGATTCGAGAAGTTCACTCCCCTCACCACTAATGTCTCAACCATTCTCATGGAAGTCGAAAAGGAAGGAATAATACCTCCTGCTCCGAGGATGAATACCCCAGCCAAGAGGAGAGACAAAGAAAAATGGTGCCGTTATCACCGGGACCACGGGCATGACACCAACGATTGTCGCGCCTTAAAAAACGAGATAGAAGCCTTTATCCAGAGGGGGCAGCTGACCAGGTTTGTAAGAAATGACCGAGCCGAACTTCCTCCCCCGCCTCGGGGGGCTAACAAGCGTCCGGAACGAGAAGAGACGCCTGACTTTGAGGAGGAGCGAGTCCTCCATCTCATTCATGGAGGTCCAATGGGGGGCTCCTCGAACTCCTCTCGGAAGGCATTTATAAGAGAAGTCAACTCGGTCCGAACCACCCCTCCTCCCAAAGGCCTCAGAGTGCCCGTCACATTCTCCGACGAAGATCTTGAAGGTGTCCGCACCCCTCATTGTGACGCACTCGTCATCAGTCTTCACATGGCGAACTTCAAAGTGGAGAGGATCTTAGTAGACAACGGCAGCTCCGTCAACATCCTCTTCCTCGCCGCTTTTAAAGGCCTAAAGCTTTCCCGAGACAGACTCAAACCCGCCTGCTACACGCTCCATGGGTTTACGGGAGTGCCAGTGACTATTGAGGGGGTAATTACCCTCGACGTAACCGCTGGCAAAACTCCTACTACCCGAACGGAGTCGATGGACTTCATGGTCGTAGATGTCCCAGCAGCCTACAATGTCATTTTGGGTCGGCCCGGCCTGGCTGCCCTTGAAGCTGTCCCTTCTGCCTACCATCTCAAAATGAAATTTCCCACTCGGGCCGGAGTGGGAGAAGTAAGGGGCAATCAGGAGCAGGCCCGCAAGTGCTATATGACCTCTACCCTCGGGCCCGTCCTCTCCTTGGAAACTCTGGAAATCCCCCAAGATGTTGCTCGACCAACGTCCGAACCGGTGGACGAATTAGAGGAAGTGCTCTTCTCTGAGCAGCAGCCAGCCTGCAAGTTCTTTATCAGCAAGACCCTCCCATCCGCCCTATACTCAGACATTGTACAATGCATCCGAAAGAACCAAGACCTCTTCGCTTGGTCAGCTGCAGATATGCCCGGTATCTCCGAAGAGCTCTTAGTCCACCGCCTAAGCGTTGATCCGGGGTCCTAAACCGGTTCAGCAGAAGAGGTGCAAGTTCGCCCCCGAGCGTCAGCTCGCTATTAAAGAGGAGGTAGACAAGCTCTTGAAGACCCGGTTCATACAGGAAGTGAACTATCCTGAGTGGTTATCGAATGTAGTAATGGTGAAGAAGTCCAATGGGACTTGGAGGATTTGTACTGATTTCACCGACCTCAACAAAGCTTGCCCCAAGGATCCATTCCCTCTTCCGTGCATTGACACCCTGATCGATGCAACCTCGGGACATGACCTCCTCAGCTTCATGGACGCCTTTTCAGGCTACAATCAGATCTGGATGTTCCCCCCGGATATCCCGAAGACTTCGTTTGTGACCGACCAAGGCCTCTATTGCTACAGAGTCATGCCGTTCGGTCTAAAGAATGCAGGTGCAACATACCAACGCCTCGTCAACAAGGTTTTCCAGGCTCAAATCTGCCGGAACATGGAGGTGTATGTTGACGACATGCTTGTGAAAAGTATCCGAGGCGTGGATCATGTGACCAACCTCTAGGAAGCGTTTGACGTTCTGAGAAAGCACAATATGAGACTCAACCCGAACAAGTGTGCGTTCGGCGTCTCATCAGGGAAGTTCCTCGGCTTCATGGTTAGCCAACGAGGAATTGAAGCAAACCCGGAGAAGATCAAGGCCATATTGGACATGGCCCCTCCTCGAAATGTTAAGGAAGTTCAGAGATTAACAGGCCGCCTCGCCGCCATAGGGCGCTTTCTCTCAAAGTCCGGGGAAAAGTGCCTCCCCTTCTTCAAGGCCCTCAGGGGGGCTAAAGGATTCGAATGGGGGCAGCAGCAACAGGAGTCCTTCGACCAGCTCAAGGCTTACCTCGTCAATCCCCCTCTCCTCAGCAAACCGATCCCTGGCGAACCCCTCTACCTCTACCTGGCAGCCTCTGAGCAGACCCTCAGTGCATTCTTAGTGAGGGAAGAAGAGTGGGCTCAGAAGCCCATCTACTATGTCAGCAAAGTGCTTCGGGACGCCGAGCTCCGGTACCCGAAGATAGAGAAAATGGCCTATGCCCTGGTGATGGCCGCGAGAAAGCTTCGCCCATACTTTCAGTCCCATTCGGTGGTCGTTCTTACCGACCAGCCGCTGAAACAGGTTCTTCACAAGCCCGAGACTTCGGGTCGCCTTATGAAGTGGTCAATCGAGCTGAGCCAACACGATATAACTTATCAGCCTCGAACCGCGATCAAGGCTCAGGCGCTAGCCGAATTCATAGTTGAGACTACTATCCCCGAGTCCAGCCAAACAGTGAAGGGACCACCCGTCTGGTCGGTTTATGTTGACGAATCCTCCTGCAATGAGGGAAGCGGGACAGTGGTCATCCTGACAGGCCCAGATGACTTCATCCTCCAATACTCCCTCCGTATAAACTTCAAAGCCTCGAACAACGAAGCTGAATATGAGGTGCTAATAGCCAGTCTTGGAATGGCCCGAAATGCAGGGGCACAACGCCTGCGGATCTTCAGCGACTCTCAGTTGGTCGTCAATCAAGTCCTCGGCGAGTATGAAGCCCGCGATGATAGAATGGTTAAATACTTAGCCAAAGTCAAGAGCCTCATGGCGCTGTTTAAAGAAGCCCTCATCCAAAGGATCCCCCGAGAGGAAAATGCACAGGCCGACGCCCTATCCAAACTAGCCTCCTCTTCCCTTCAAAGTCTCGAGCAGACCGTATTGATAGAAGTCCTCCTGAAGCCGAGCATAGAGGACGAAACACTGGACTCCGTAGAAACATTGCCTGTCCTCCTCGAAGACAATTGGATGAAACCCCTTGTCGAATTCTTAAGGGACGGACTCCTCCCCGAGGATCCCAAGGAAGCACGAAGGGTAAGAACCCGAGCCGAGCATTACACACTAATTGGAGGCATCCTGTACAAACGCTCCTTCACCCAGGTGGACGGTCAGCCATACCTGAGGTGCCTCTCCCCCGGGCAGGCCGACTATGCCCTGCAAGAACTTCATGAGGGCATCGGCGGGGCCCATTCTGGCTCCAGAGCCCTGGTGCAAAGTGTTGAACTACGGGTATTTCTGGCCCACTCTCCTATGGGACGCCGAACGACACGTTCGGCAATGCAGCTCCTGTCAGAAGCACTCCGGCGTCCAATGCCTTCCACAAGCACCACTCACATCCCTATCAAGTCCGATCCCCTTCGCGATGTGGGGGATGGATTTACTAGGGCCATTTTCGCCAGCCCCCGGACAGCTCAAGTTCCTAGTCGTGGCAGTCGACTATTTCTCGAAATGGATAGAGACCGAGCCCCTGGCCACAATTACCGAGAAAAGGTTGTTCAATTCTTCTGGAAGAGCGTGATCTGCCGATTCGGCGTCCCCAGGGTCCTAATTATGGACAACGGAACGCAATTCACGGGGGCTGCCATCCGAGCTTTATGTGAAGACCTCGCCATACAACACCGGTTCTCCTCCGTCTCCCATCCTCAATCGAATGGCCAGGCCGAGAATGCCAACCGACAGATCCTTTCAGGCATTAAGAAGAGGTTAGACAAGTATTCCAAAGTCTTGTGGGTCGATCAACTGCCCAACGTGCTCTGGAATTACCGCACCACAAAGCAGACCCCAATAGGCAAGAGCCCGTTCAATCTCACCTACAGGTCCGAGGCCATCATCCCCCTAGATGTCGGGTTACCCTCTCCTCGTCTGATAGCTTATGAAGAAGAGCAGAAAGCTAGGGAGCTCAGAGCAAGTCTAGATCTGATAGACGAAATCCGAGAGAGAGCTGCCATACGCCAGCAAACTTACCAAAGAAGGATCGAGCTAGCATACAACAAAAGAGTCTGCCCAACGGACCTCAAAGAAGGGGACCTGGTCCTCCGAAAGTTGGCCATCTCGTTCCCTAGTCAGAAAAACAAATTGGCCCCGAACTGGGAGGGACCTTACAAGATTTCTAAAGAAATCCGCCCCGGCACATACAGACTAGAAGATCTCGAAGGCAGGGAAATTCCCAGGATTTGGAATGCCGACCATCTCTTAAAATACCAAGAGAGAGCAACAATGCCTCTCTAAGTAATTCGAGATGTCGAACCGTTCCTTTCCTGTTACTTGTAGTAATTTTCTTTTATTTTTCATTGTAATAATGGCTAGCAACTTTAGAAGCAGCCGATCATTGGATATTAATAAATAAAGTTTTTTCATATTTTTGCTACTATTACATCTCTCTGCTTTTAACTCTTCAATCTAACGATGGTTCGGAGTCCAACACTCGGCTCGACTTTACCTCCCCGGCTCGCCCATAGGCGAGCCAGAAGTAGATCGCCGTTTGGAATTGCTCCCACAGCCGTTGAATGGTTCGGAGTCCATCACTTGGCTCGATTCTACTTCACAAGTTCGCTCCTAAGCGAGCTAGAAGTAGTTCGCCATTCGGAATTGCTCCCACAACCCTTGAACTAATCTAACGATGGTTCGGAGTCCAACACTCGGCTCGACTTTACTTCCCCGGCTCGCCCATAGGCGTGCCAGAAGTAGATCGCCGTTCGGAATTGCTCCCACAGCCGTTGAATGGTTCGGAGTCCAACACTTGGCTCGATTCTACTTCGCAAGTTCGCTCCTAAGCGAGCTAGAAGTAGTTCGCCATTCGGAATTGCTCCCACAACCCTTAAACTAACCTAACGATGGTCGGGATCCTATGGCTCGTCTTTACTTCACCGGCTCGTCCTCAAGCGGGCCGGAGGTAGATGGCCATTCCGAACTGCCCCCACGACCACCGAGCTGAGCGGACGAGGTACCGACCCTCGTATATGGCGAAAAAACCTTCCGAGGCAAAACCACCGTCAGATCGTCTCAAAATGTGTGCTAGAGTGTGATGAACGGATCTGATTCAGCCACGTGTCCACAAAACGACAAGATAACATTTTCTTGGGAACTGGACCCACCTTAAGATTCGTGCCACCATCCAACGGCTCTGATCATCTCACTCCGCTCGGCCCCAATCGCCGAGCGACAGGTAACCAGAACCAACCTTCGGCAAAAGTCACTCCGGTTCCCGAGCTACGAAAGCGCAGCTGACCCGTGCCGAGCAGTATCCAGCCGAGCCTCGAAAGAGTTTGAGTTAAGGTTTAGGGGACTTTCCCCTCGGTTCTGGACTTTGGTCATCACCTCATCCACCATGATCTCCCCTGACCCTGACACCCACATCAGAGCCGTCAGAGTCAGGAGAAGATCATGGTGGAAGAGCGACCACCCGTCCTCCCGAAGCGACCTCCCTTCAAGGTTCCGGACTTCGGTCACCACCTCTTCTACCGTAATCTCCCCCGATCCTGACCCCCACATCGGAGTTGTCAGAATCGGGAGAAGATCACGGTTGAAGAACGACAACCCATCCTCCTGAAGAGCCTTTCCCTCGGGTCCGGACTACGGTCGCCAACTCTTCTGCCTTGTCCTCCCCCGCCCCTGACACCCACATCGTTACCGTCAGGGTAGCCAACCTGCTCGAAGCCGACCCGCTCGAAGCCGGGGACACGATCCTGAACATGGTCGAGTGCCCTCTGATAGGACCTCTCCATGTTCTCGGCCATGTGTTTCTTCGCCTCAGCCTTGACCTCGGCCTCTACCTCGGCCCTAATCTTCACGGCCAGCGCCTCCTTCTCTGCCTTCAGGTCGGCCAGAGACTTTGCCGACGCGGCCAGCTCCTCGGCAGCCTTTGTGGCCTTGGCGGACTCCGCATCAAGTCGCCCTTTGACTCTCTCCAGGTCGGCCACAAGATCAGCGACCCGGACTTCCAGGGCCTCGACCCGCCTCTGCTCGGCCTCGAGTTGCCGAACCGCCTTGACTTTCTCCGCCCTGTCCTTGTCGCTGGCGGCCTTCAGCTCCTTCTCCTGCGCGGTGAACGTCTCGAGGAGGTGGCCGAAGTGGCAGGTGGCCTGCAAAGACAACGATCAGAGCAATGTGCAAGCCGAGCAGCAAACTTGAAGAAATTCGCAAGAAGACACTTACCGACACGAGCGACCGAGCCACTTCATAGGTGTCGTCGCCGACCGTCCCCGCCTTCAGCGCGGCCCTGTCCTTCGGGGTCGCCAAGTGCTTGACGACCTGCACCGACATCTGCGAGTTGCCGAGGAATCCGTCGTGATTCTTCACCCGCCAGTTCGGTACAAACAACTGCTTGTGCTGCTCCGTCAGGATTTCCTCGGCCGCTTTGGTCAACGGCGGAGCCTCGAGCGCCAGCATCGCATTAACATCAAAGGCCCCCTCAATCACGGTCGGGGCCACAGGGACCGAGGGCTCCTCGGCAACAACCACCTCCGAAGGCACCTCAGTAGCCGGAGGAGGCGGGGTGGTGGTAGAGGCGACCGTGGGCTGCGGAGTCGACAAGGCGGCCGCGGTCGCCCTCTTCCTCTTTCTGCCCCCGGCCAACTTGGACCTATCGGCCATCATAGCGTTGAAATCAATCTTCATCGCTTCTGCATCGGACAACAAAAAACGAGTCAGCAAGATGAACTAAAAACTTGAAAGAAAAACGAAAATAAATGAGATGTCAGGAGCATACTCGGGTCGATGGGGCTAAGGCCGGACCCGAACAGCACCTCCTCCGTCAACTCCCTCCAACTCAGCAAGGGAAGGGCCATGATCTTCCTCGCCACCTCCTCCTCGGCCTCGGACAGTACAGGGTCGGCTCTCGCAAATTTTGGCACCTCCACTTTCCACCGGGTCGGAATGTGCCGTATCGCCTCACCCCTTAATATAAAATACTTCTCTTTCCAACCCTTAATTGAGTCTGGGTTTTCTATGATCCTAACACCCTTCCTCGGCCACAAGTAGTATCGATGCTCCGTCTTGTGCATCCGGTTTATCCGATACAGGCCTCGGAAGACTGTAAGGTCCGGCCCTACTTCAGCTTTGTAGCACTGAAGCAAGAAAGCATTCACGTGACGCCACGTGTTCGGCATGACTTGGGTCGGCGCGAGGCAGAACCAGCCGAGGATCTGGAGGATGAAAGGATGCAGCGGAAAACGTAGTCCGGCATTCAAGGAGTCGAAGTCGAACATGCACATATCCGACGATGACAGCTTGGAATTCGCTCGCATCCCGGGGCCAGGGATCATCAGCTTGTACTCCGGAGGAATGGCGAATTCCTTTCTGATACGAAGGAGATCCCTCTCGGATAGCACCGAAGTGAGCTTGTCGGCTTCGGTGGGATGGGCCGGGTTGGGTTCTTCGAGAATTTTCGACTTTCCGTAGACCGCTTTCTCCAAAAGGTCGCCCTCGTACTGCCTGACCCCCGAATGCCCGGACAGAACAGAGGGATATCGTCCCATCTCGGGAGCTTGCTTCGGGTTTTTCACAATCACCTGAACCACGGGAGATTGGGTCACCACCCTCCTCTTCTTCTTCTCCTGTCTCGCCTCGACTGCAGACGGCTCGGCGGCCTGCTTTCCCTCCCTTCGGACCTCCACCCTTCTCCTCTCCTCGGCGCCATCCTCGCCCGAAGACGAGGCCCCACTCCCCGAGTTCACTCTTGACATCTCTAGAAAAAAGCTAAGGCTAAGTAGACTGACCTTTGAAGTGACGTTCACGGTCGGAATGTGCTTGCCAGGAAATCGCCTGCCCACGCGACAGCTAACGTCACCACCTTGGAGCAAGAGTCGCCGCTAGCAGAGAACTTAGAGAACAAAAGTGAAATCTTGGAGTGAAAAGTAAGAAATGAGCTTAGGGGTGGGGGAGTGAAAACTTATAACCCCAAGGGATAGTGGGCCTCCTTGGAAACCTCAAAGGCCCAGTAGGAAGCCAAAGCGCCAAGCGGAAAGTTGCGACGTTACGAGAAGCGAAAGACTCTTCAAATCACTCAAGTCAACGACTCGGCCACCGGTCTGCCAAGCCGAGCTATCGAACAGCCCGGCTAAGCAACCGAGCTACTGAGTTCCTTCAAAATATCCAACTCGGCGCCTCGGCCAACAGCGCTGAGGCTCCGAGCCGAGATGACGAGGAACCGACCCTCGTATATGAAGAAAAATCCTTCCAAGACAAAATCACCGTCGAATCTCTCCAAAATTCGCGTCAGAATTCGATGGACGGTTCGGATTGCGCCACGTCCACAAAACGACAAGATAACGTTTTCTCGTGATCTGAACCCCATCCTCGTGATGCGTGCCATGATGGACGGACCAGATCTGCCCACGTGTACCTTCCGAACTGCCTGCCATCGGCCTGCTCAACCGAGCTACCGAACAGCTTTGTCGAGCAGTCGAGCCACTGGGCTCGAAAAAATGGAACCATCAAGAGACGCTTCCTTTAAAATATCCAACTCAGCGCCTCGGCCAACAGCACTGAGGCCCCGAGCCGAGTTGACGAGGAACCGACCCTCGTATATGGAGAAAAATCCTTCCAAGACGAAATCACCGTCGGATCTCTCCAAAATTCGCGTCAGAATTCGATGGATGGTTCAGATTGTGCCACGCCCACAAAACAACAAGATAACGTTTTCTTGTGATCTGAACCCCATCCTCGTGATGCGCGCCATGATGGATGGACCAGATCCGCCCATGTGTACCTTCCGAACTGCCTGCCATCGGCCTGCTCAACCGAGCTACCGAACAGCTTAGTCGAGCAGCCGAGCTACAGGGCTCGAAAAAATGGAACCATCAAGGGACGCTTGCTTCAAAATATCCAACTCAGCGCCTCGGCCAACAGCACTGAGGCTCCGAGCCGAGATGACGAGGAACCGACCCTCGTATATGGAGAAAATCCTTCCGAGGCGAAGTCACCGTCGAATCTCTCCAAAATTCGCGTCAGAATTCGATGGACGGTTCAGATGGCGCCATGCCCACAAAATGACAAGATAACATTTTCTCGTGATCTGAACCCCATCCTCGTGATTCGCTCCATGATGGACGGACCAGATCCGACCACGTGTACCTTCCGAACTGCCTGCCATCGGCCTGCTCAACCGAGCTACCGAACAGCTTAGTCGAGCAGCCGAGCCACTGGGCTCGGAAAATGGCACTATCAAGGGACGCTTCCTTCAAAATATCCAACTCAGCGCCTCAGCCAACAGCACTGAGGCTCGAGCCGAGATGACGAGGAACCGACCCTCGTAAATGGCGAAAAAACTCGCCGACCCTTATCAGCCGTTAGATCTTGTAAAAAAGAACGCTCGTCATGATGGACGATTCAGATCTTGCCACGTCCACTACACGATAAGATAGCATTTTATGGGGATCTGCGCTGAGATGAACGGCCCAGATGATGCCACGTACCTCGGAGGGTTCGAGCCGAGGCACTGATCCTCCGAGCCGGGGGACCAAATGTAGAACCCCATATTTTCAAATATTATTTTAATTATTTGAAAATGAATTTAAATGATTTTTGGAGATTTAATTAATATTTTCTAAGAAATTTATCTTTTGTACACGTGCAAAACACGTGCAAATGACTTTTTAGAAGTTTGGAAAAATTAAGATTTCTTTATAAAAAATCATTATTTATTATTTGGGATTTATGTAGTATTTTTCCAGATTTTTCTGAAATTAATTGGTACTATTTGCAATTTTTGAGAAAAGAAGGACTTATTTGCAAAATTGACATTTTACAAGGGTTGAAATGCAAAATTGGTATTCTGGACGTTTTGAGCAGTATTGGCTGAAGTTTAAAAGTATATTTTCTATTAGATCCTAATTTAAAGGAGTTTTATTGAATTTACAAGAATACTGGATATATATGAAAGTTGTGTTCTTGAAAGGATTGTTTTGCAAAGAGAGGTAAAACCCTAATATATTATCCGGCATATAAAAGGGATTTTTATTCCCAGCCGTCATTGAGAGAATATTCAGATTTTTGGGATTTGTTTGAGGAGCAAGAAGAGACTTTTGGATCTAGCAAGGAGAAGAGCTTTTTGTGGATTTTCTTCAAATCAATGTGAGTGGTTTGTTTTGTTTTGTTTGTTTGGTTTGATTGTTTGATTGATGAATGACGTAAGATCTTTGTTACACTTTGTTTGGGCATCGGTATGATACTATTTGTTTGTCTCATTATATGTATGATATGGATCTTTTAATTGGATATGGATGATGAGCATACTTATTAATATTCGGACTATATATGAGAACTATCGAGAATTGTTGAGGAAATATTGATCTATGAAATCGTATTGTTGGAAATCATGTTGAGAATTGATTATATTGTGATCGAATGATAAACATCTAGATCTTATGAATTTTAGATCAGATTTGATTAAGAGTTGAGGAAGAAATTTTGTTGAGAAACCCTAATGGAAGATTTGTGGTTTAGATCTTGAGAAGTTGAGATTTGAGGAATTGATTGTTGAGTAATGCAATCGTATTTGAGATTATTTGAGAGTTATCTTTGGCGTGTGTATGAACTATTGTTTGATAAATAATGAACCATGCTTCTTTAGAAATCTTTAGTTTGATTTTGTATTCCAGATCTTATTTTTGAAAACTGTACAGTCGACTGGTACGACGCTACTGATCATCTTCAGTTTTTGAGAATTGTTCGGGACAGTCGACTTAGACTGTGTCAGTCGACTGGTCCGCTGTTTGTAAATGTGTTCAGTCCTTTCTGGACAGTCGACCGATGAACCTTCCAGTCGACCTATATACTTAGACTATATTCTTGAGAATTATTGTGATTTGTTTCGGGGCAGTCGACTGATGACTTTCCCTAGTCGACTGATATTGCCTTAGATTATTTTTGTGAAATTCTGGAGAATCGTCCTCTGGACAGTCGACTTACCTCAGCATGAGTCGACTGGCACTGAGGGATCTGTACGTTTGATTTGAGATCTTTGTTCAGTTTTTGATATTTGTTCAGTATTTGATTTTGAGATATTCAGTTGAGCCACTCGGTTAGTGGAATTTTGTTCAGATATTTGTTTTTGAGTCTCTAGAGGTACGTGACCCTAGTATACCGGTGTAGAGATATTTGTTGAGTTATTTGTTGAGGCCCATTGAGGCGAATTTTCAGTTAATCATATTTTTAGTCCGGTGGGGTACACTACTCTAGGAGATTTTGTTCAGTAACCCAAATTAATAAGGACAGGCATTAGTAGTGTCATGACGAATGGGAACATGAGTTATGCACCTCAGTAAGACTTTAGATGTGAGACTTAATCTCCTGAATTATCCAAGTAGTTAACTTGAGATGTGGGATTTATCTCCTGAATTATCCAGGTAGTTAACCTGAGATGTGAGGTATATCTCCTGAATTATCCAAGTAATTATCTTGAGATGTGGGATTGAACTCCTGAATTATCAAGGTCGAGGCGACGCTTTTGTGGTATTCTTGTGATGATGAGACTGTGTTTAGATGTGGGAAGATCTCCTGAATTATCCAGGGAAATACCTGAGATGTGGGATCTATCTCCTGAATGATCAAGCATGGGCAAATTATCATAGTTTATCTTCATCTCTTAGTAGTCATCGTTGTCAGCATTTAGTCATCATGTTTTCTTGACTCACTTTTCTGCATTTGGATTTCCTGCTCTTTCACACTTGACGTTTGGTTTTGGATATCACTTGTTGTTTACATTTCTCGCTATTTCACACTTTACACCTTTGGTTATTATTGGTTGGATGCTATGATTTAAGTTCATTTATATTGCTATTTGATTTTTTATGCCACTCACACCATTTATGGCTGACCCCTTTAGTTTGGGGGTTAGGGTTCAACTCTAGCCTCACTTGTTGCAGGTTATTGCTCAAGGTTGGGGAATGGATGCTTGAGTTAGCCTTTTTGGATAAATGGATTATTAAGTGTTCAGTGTTGAGTTGTAAAGACTTGTTAATTTTTGAGTTGTTTAGTCTTCCGCTGTGATATGTAAAAGTTTGGTTGTAATAAATGTTAAAAATTCTAGTGGTGTTTGGTTGTGTTTATTGTTATATTGAAGTGGATCACTGGGAATGTGCCACGTATTTTCTAAGCTCTCATATTAGAAATTCGGGGCGCTACACCAAACCTCCGAACCGAGAAGACGAGGAACCGACCCTCGTACCTCGTAAACGGTAAGGCCGAGCCGAGATGACGAGGAACCGACCCTCGTATATGGCAAAAAAACACGCTGACCCATATCAGCCGTTGGATCTTGTAAAAAAACGCGCTCGTCATGATGGACGGCCCAGATCCTGCCACGTCCACTAAACGACAAGATAGCGTTTTATAGGGATCCACGCTGAGATGGACGGCCCAGATGATGCCACGTACCTCGGATGGTTTGAGCCGAGGCACTGATCCTCCGAGCCGAGGCGCTGACCCTCCGAGCCGAGGAGCCGAGGAGCCGACCCTCGTATACGACAAAAAAGCCTGCCGAGGAACCGGGACCGTCTGATTACTCAGAAATTCGCGCTCCGCGCTGATCGAAGGTCCAGATTACGCCATGTCATAAATTAGTATTTAAAAATCGATTTTCATTTATTTAAATAGTTTTATTTATTTAAAAATTGCGAAAAATTGCTAAAAATTCGGAAAATTAGCTAAAAATTCTAGACAATAATTAAAAATTCGGGAGGATATTTTTGAGCCCCTGAACGAACAGTTATTGCCTAGAATGTACTGTTAAGCCCCCCGAACGATTAGTTAACACATTGCAAAATTAAATAAATAGCCCGAAAAAATAGATAAAAACTCGATACAGCCTCGGAACATCGTATGGCTTCGAAAAAGAAGAAGTTACCTTACCACCCATTCGGACTCCGATACAACTCCGCTAGCCACTAAAACTGTCAAACTACTCCTCAAAGACTGATCGCCCTCAGCCTTTAGGAGTGGGGGGCTCGTGTTGTGGCTAAAAATAGGGGTTTAATCGAGACCGTCCAAACTGGGACACGAATCCTGAAGCCCAGGGGTAAAATAGTAATTTCACTTATAAACGGGTCTGAAGCGGGTACTGGGTCTCCTTCTCACAGATCCAATAACCCACGAACGGATCCACCACAACTGGGTGCGGGCTTCAACCCGCAACAAACCCGGTCCAGCAGGATAGAATTAGGGTTTCTGATTAACATTAATCAACGTCCCTGATTCATATATATCCTTTCACTGGGGATTAGGGATTACATTCCTTATCTATACACAGGAATTACATGCCTAATCTGTTCCCTAAGACGCCTATAAATACCCCCCATCCATCTCCATTAAGAGGTAATCAATCTTTCTCCAGTTTTTGCGCTCTTTCATAATCTCTCTGATTACTGACTTGAGCGTCGGAAGGTGCGTCGCCGGGAACAACCCCGGTGTCTCGCACTTTTTGCAGGTCTACGGCGGAATCGACGATCAAAGCCCGACAGAATAGGTACACAGGTTTACTATTCAGTTTCCCTAAGAATCCACAAATACTATCTGTTTGCCCCCACACCAAATTTAGCGGCAACACTTGCCTTAACTAAAGACGAAACGAACACCAAGAATAACGGGAACGGATCCTGGCAATGAACAATCCCACGAACGAAAATCCACGAATCAACGAACAACTTGCACATGCAAAACTCCAACATGTGCAAACTCGCAAAGCAAAAGAGAGCGAGAGCAATAGGGGTCGGGGCATCGGATGGCTGCTGGCGCTCCGGTTGACGCTGCTGGTCGACGACGGAAGGACGGAGAGAGATAGGTGATGGAAGATGGAGGTGCTCGGGTGTAATGGAGGTCGGCTAGGGTGGAGTCGGCAATGGATAGGGGTGGTCGGCACTGATGGTTGGCATCAGGATTGGGGTGTAAGCGGTAGAAGGGCGGGTCGGGGGTGTCGGGGTGTGCGGCGCAAGGACAGGGAAGAGAGGGAAGAGGTCGGGGTATTGAAGTAGGGTTAGGGTTTTAATGAGATGAGTTTATATAGGGTTTGAATTTAGGGTTCAGTATGAGATAGGTATTGTGTTAATGCGTTGTGGGTAGATTAGGAGGAGTAGTAGGATTAGTTTAATAGGATTTGATTAGGATCAATGTGTACAGGATTTCAAATAGGATTGTTGATTTAATTTGGCAATGGTAATCAATTAGGGATCAAACAATAGGATTGGGAATAGGATGAGCAACCAAATCACCATGAGCACCCAAAGATACAAATAAAGATAGCAAGACACAAATGAAGAGCGAAAATAGCAACAATGATCAAGAACAAATCAAGGAACTGAAAATAATCACAAAAGATCAAGATTGAGCCAAAAATGAATATATATTGAAAACAACTCCAATATATGGGCCAGAAAAATACAAGAGAGTACAGATATTCAAGAAGGAAGAAAAATACATCAAAAATACGAGAACAAAAAACAGGGGTTACAATTTCTCACTCCTAAGCAAGAGTTCTGAGAAATCCCGAGGAGGCTTCTTGGAAAGGGATGCTCTGAGGTTGTCATTAGTGACGTTGGATTGGAAGGCGACAAAAGCCATGGACTGGTCCAGGGAGGCGATGGATCGGGCCTCTGCGGTGAAACGTTTAACATAGTCTCTTAGCCGCTCGCTCTTCCTTTGATGAAGCAATAGAAAAGAGGTGCTCGTCTTTTTAGCCCGACTGCTACTCACGAAGTAAGTAAGGAAGAGCCCCTCGAACTGGTCGAAGGAGAAGATGGAGGTCGGGTGTCACACCCCACTTCCCAAAAAGAATACGGAATACGAATACGTAACAGAAGCCCAACGAATGATTTTCATTATCCATAAGCTGTTCAGGAATCTTTACAACATCTCACAAATAATCAGAGTCTTAAGCAAAAGAGTCAACCACATATGCATAATTGAACAATATACCAACAGAATTTACTTGAAACAAAATATAATATTCTCAAATAAATCAGAATCTAGACAAGTCAAATATCTTGGGTCACATTGCCCAAATAGAAAATAAATATCCAAGTACTCAAAATACATTGTTCTAAAACAACCATAATAATAATACTAATAAACAAGAAATCCAGCACTAATATCTCATTTCGCCAATACCATCGGGCAGCTGACTATCCTGATATGCAATTCATAATTGTAGGAGAAGGAAAGAGAAATCAAGTACCCGTCAATTGCAAGTTACGTGCCACTTATAATGTAGGATACAAGCACATGGAAAACTAACAAATAACATGGAATAATGCATCAACAGTGATAACTAGCATGAATCAGTAAAACGAGGTAAACTAGTATGGTATACTAACAGTACAAATGAATGAGTCAAGTATAGTATCATATGACAACTAACAGTGTCCAGTAACAGTAAGCTCTGTATATCAGTGTAACAGTATAACAGTATCAGTCTAACCGTCTCAGTCTAATAGTATCAAAGTAACAGTATCAGTCTTATGTTCTTAAAGTATTATGTGTATTATAGCTAGGTAGCACTTCATACGCCCCAAAAACATAACACATGGTTGCTACAATAAACAATTTCGCTATTAAATTTCATAGTGGACCATAATGGGGCAGTGTACTCTGCTATCAGTAAAAGTAACAGTAACAGTAAAAGTAACAGCAGCAGTAACAGTTTGGAACACTAGTTTCCTTCCAAGTACATGTTTCCATATTTTCCACTACTAGATATTCCCTTAAGAAAACCTGGCTTGGTTACTTTTATTATGGTCATCAAACATGCATGAATGTGTACGAAATAGTATCAAACTAATATGGTATAATCATTATTAGGTTCAGGAAAACAAATAAATATGCATAGGTGATATACAGTCACATAAACGAGCAAAACAGTGTATGTTCATATTCAGGACAGCAAGACAGTACAGTACTAAAACAATGATTCCCGTTACTAAAAAAATCCAAATCTGAATCCGTCAAAGAATCTGGAAAATAGACTTCCATACAAATCCAGCAATTATAAATAAGTCATAGAGTATTTCACAAAATCAAATCTCAAAACAGATTTGAATCCAGAAAATACGTTCAGCCAGAAATCAGTAAAACGAATTCTCAGTCAGAAAAACAGCACTAAAACTCCTCAAATAAATCCAGAAAAAATCTGGGGTAATTCCCTATATGTATAGTATCAAAAAAAAAAGTATCATAATATTCCATTAAAATTAGTTCAATCAACAAAAATTAGAAAACATCAAGAAACGATAGTTTGGCAAATCTGAAATTTCTAACACTGCTGCACGAAAACTGAAATATTTCGCAAACCGTGAAACGAAATCCAAATCCGCCAAAGGGAGATGAAAATAGACAAAAAATCTAACTTTCATATTTCATAAATATTTTTTCAAACAGTAAAAGGAAATAGGGTAAAAATACGATTGCTTACAGAACATCGAGCAAAATACAGCAACTATAGCTTTCATAAACATATATGAAACAGCGTATAAAACTCATCAATAAAATTCACCATAATTCTGAGTAATCCCTAGATAGATATAGAATTACTGTGCAAAGTTTCAGATCAAAATAATATAATTAGAACTAGTATCAAAATAGTTTAATCATCAAAATTCCTAGATAGAAACGAAGTCTGGAAATAAATACACCTCTGTAGTAAAACAGCCATAACTCACTCATACGAAAATGAAATCAGTCAAGGTTAGAGGGGTTAGAAAGAAGACAGATTTCTCTACAATTCATGTCTAATACAAAAATTAAAAATTCTGACCTTAATTTGGTCCAAAATACAATTCAAAGCTGATCTTCGACAATTTACAGATTTCTATCTAACAACAAAACCAAAATAAATCATACTAAACTTGTTCCAATCACAATCAAATATGGTATAGAGTTTACTAAGTGTCCAACATCATGAAATAGAGTATATAACATATTCACAACCATCATATCACATGGATCTCATCAAACACATAATTTCACATAATTATCTCACATATATGAATAGATCAAGAACGGTCAAACCTAGTTGTTTTCAGTCGATTTTGTGACGTGAGGCAACTATCGTCAAATAGCACAATAGAGACAAAACCCATCAAAGATATCACACACATGAGTTGTCTCTAGAACCTAGCTACACTATAAGCGGTATTTTTGACTTGTATCATACAAAGAAATTGGAGTACAAGTTACTTGCCTTAGCCAAAGAAGAAATGAACACCAAGAATAACAAGAACGGATCCAGGCAACGAACAAAATCCATGAACCAAAGCAACCCACGTGCAAACTACATGCACGTGCAAAACCCAAGAACCAAGAGAGAGAGAGTGTGTGTGTGTGTCGGACGGAGGGGGGTAGCGGTGGGTGGCCTTGCTGGTCGCTGCTGCTCCTGCGTCGCTGCAGCTAATCGACGGCGCCGGAGGATGCCGGAGGGAGAGAAAGAGAGATGGAGATGGATGGAGTGCTCGGTGGTGGAGATGGTTGAGCTAGGGGTTGCAGCAATGGGGAGTTGGGTGCGGTGGATGGGTGCAGGCCGATCGGGATGTGGGGTCGGGGAGAGGGGTGTTGGTTGGTGGGTGGTGCAACAGGGAAGAGGAGGGAGGCCGGGGTGTAGTTAGTAAGGTATTAGGGTTAGGGTTTTAGTAGAGAGGGATTATATAGTGTTTGTTTTGGGTTTGTAGTAGGAGATGGGTAATTGGGTATTTGGGTCCAATAGGAGTAGAAATATGATTAGTCTAATATGAGTTGAGTAGGATAAAATTTGTATAGAATTCAAAATAGGATTGTGGGTTAATTTGTCTTTGGTAATCAATTAGGGATCAACAATAGGATTGGAAATAGGATAAGCAATCAAATAACCATGAGCACCCAAAGATACAAATAAAGAGAGCAAGAC
The DNA here is from genome assembly GCA_017893485.1 of Hemerocallis citrina. NCBI lineage: Eukaryota > Viridiplantae > Streptophyta > Magnoliopsida > Asparagales > Asphodelaceae > Hemerocallis > Hemerocallis citrina. Next base: position 230,343,324 of record CM030362.1, on the reverse strand, counting down.
ACAAATGAAGAGTGAAAGTAACAACAATGATCAAGAACAAATCAAGGAACCAAAAATAAATCACAAAAGATCAAGAATGAGAAAATAATGAATATATATTGAAAACAACTCCAGTATATGGTCCAGAAAAATACAAGAGAGTACAATTACTCAAGAAGAAGAAAAATACATCAAAAATACGAAAAACGAGAAACAGGGGTTACAATCCTACCCACCTAACAAAAAGAATTTTTTCATCGAAATTCAAAAAGAAGATACATAGGATAACCCCAAAACAACCAAAAAGAACAAAACAAAACTAGTCGAACAAATGAGGAAACTTCTGCTGAATCTCCTACTCCAGCTCCCAAGTCGACTCACTAGGTGAGTGAGGATTCCAAACAACACGAACCAACTTGATGACCTTGTTCTTAAGCACTTTCTCCCGTCGATCCACAATAGCAACTGGCAGAATCTCACAAGTCAAATCCGACCGCACGGTCAACTCAGAGTAGTCGATCACGTGACTCTCATCTCGAATAGATCTCCTAAGTTGTGAGACATGAAAAATATCGTGCACTCCTGATAAAGCTGGCGGCAATGCAAGACGATAGGCCACCTTGCCTACTCGCTCCAAAATCTCAAACGATCTAATAAACCTAGGGCTAAGCTTGCCCCCACCACCGAACCGAATGACACCGCGCCACGGTGATACCTTTAGGAAAACATGGTCACCAACAACAAACTCCAAAGCCCTCCGATGGACATCAGCCCATCACCTCTGCCTATCCTGAGCTGCCTGCAAATGCTTCCTGATCTGAACCACTGCATCAACTGTCCTGGTGATCAACTCCGGACCCAACAACTTCCTCTCACCAATTCATCCCAGCACACTGGCGATCTGCACTTCTGCCCATAGAGTGCCTCGAACGGAGCAGCTTTAATACTGGCTTGAAAGATATTATTGTACGAGAACCCTACAAGATGGAAATGGTCCTCCTCTGATCCACCAAACCGCAACATACAGAATCGCAACATGTCCTCAAGAATCTGAATAGTCCGCTCTGACTGTCCATCAGTCTGAGGATGAAAAGTTGTACTCTACCTCAACTTACTCCCGAAACTAGCCTGAAGACTCTCCCAAAACTGAGATCTGAATCTCGTATCCCCGTTAGATACATTACTGACTGGAACCCCATGAAGCCTGATAAACTCTTGCATGTACTTCTCTGCTAGGCTCTCAGTAGACTGACCGACACGAAACGGAATGAAGTGAGCACTCTTCGTTAAACGGTCGACAATCACCTAAATAGTATTGTGACCCTTAGGACTCCTCGGTAAAGCAGTCACAAAATCCATGGTGATATGCTCCCACTTCCACTCCAGAATAGGAAGCGGTTGAAGAAGTTCAGCGATTCTCTGATGTTTTGCCTTAACCTGCTCGAAGATCAAACACTGAGCCACAAACCGAACAATAGCCCCCTTCATACCATGCCACCAGAACTGAAGCTTCAAATCCCGATACATCTTAGTACCTGCCAGGATGGATAGAATACGAAGACTGATGAGCTTCTTCAAGCAACCTCCGAAGAACTTCACCCTTAGGGACATACAAATGGAAACCAAAACGAAGCGAACCATCGGCATGAATAACCATGTCCGTTCTGGACCCAAACTCAACCTCAGCTCGAAAACCCTGTAACTGCGCATCACCAGCCTGAGCCTCCTTGATCTGATCAACAAGTGAAGATTGAAGCTGGAGCGCAAGACAACACTGACCAGAACTCGGCAACAAAACCTCCAAATCCAACCTCCTCATCTGCTCAATAAGATCACTCTGTTGAGTACGAAACATAACTGCTGGTCTTCTGCTCAAAGCATCAGGCACCAAGTTTACTTTACCAGGATAGTATTGCAAACTGATGTCATAATCGGCCATAAGTTCCAACCAATGCCTTTGCCTTATGTTTAACTCCTTTGGGGTGAAGACGTACTTGAGACTTTTGTGGTCTGTAAAGATCTCCACACAGTCTCCAAGTAAATAATGTCTCCACTGCTTCAAAGCATAGATCACTGCCACTAACTCCAAGTCATGAGTAGGATAGTTCTTCTCATGCGACCTTAACTTCCTTGATGCATACGCAACGACACAGCCCTTCTGCGTAAGAACTGCTCCAAGACCCTTACCAGAAGCATCACAGTGAATTACAAATCTGCCTTAACCATTTGGAATAGTCAATACAGGCTCTGACGTCAATCTATTCTTCAACTCTACAAAAGCCTCATTGCACTTATTAGACCAACAAAACTTCTAATCCTTTCCTGTCAGTTTAGTTAATGGCCTTACAATCTTCGAAAAATCTTGGACGAATTTCCGATAATAGCCAGCGAAATCAAGAAAACTCCACACTTCAGAAACTGACTTAGGAATAGGCCAATCCTTCACAGCTTCAACCTTAGAAGGATCCACAGAAAGACCATCACCAGAAATAATGTGCCCCAAGAATGAAACTCTATCACGCCAAAACTCGCACTTGTTAAGTTTTCCTTAGAGCTAATTCTCTCTCAAAGTCTGCAACACTCTAAGATACTCAGCATGATCTTCCCGATTTCGAGAATATACCAGAATGTCATCAATGAAGATCACCATAAATCTATCCAAGAACTGAGAGAAGACCCGATTCATAAGACTCATGAATACAGCTGGCGCATTAGTGTCCCTCAACGGCATCACAAGATACTCATAGTTCCCGCATCTAATCCTGAATGCAGTCTTTTGTATATCAGCAGCCTTCACCTTGACTTGGTGATACCCAGAATGAAGATCCAACTTCGAGAAAACAACAGCCCCACTCAAGTGATCAAACAAATCATCGATCCTGGAAAACGGATACCGGTTCTTCACAGAGACACTGTTCAGTTCCCGATAATCCACACACAGGCGATGACTACCATCCTTCTTGTTGACAAAAGGACCGGAATACCCCAAGGCAAAACACTTGGTCTGATGAAACCCAAATCAAGAAACTCCTGAAGTTGCACCTTAAGCTCTGCTAGCTCAACAGGTGCCATCCTGTAGGGACTCTTCGATATCGGTGCCGTTCCATGCTGAACATCAATATCGAACTCCACTTCCCTATCAGGGGGGTAAGCCAGGCAACTCATCTAGAAAAATATCCAAGAAATCCCGAACTACTAGAGGCACAACCTCACAGCTTGAGTGCAATTCCATCACACAATCCACCTGTTCGACTGCAATCCTTGCTCGGCCAAGGGAAGACTCCCCGGCATGGAACTCGAATTCTGCTCGATCTGAAATTCTGAAGACAACTTTCTTGGCACGACAATCGATAATGGCATGGGCTTCACCCAGCCAATCCATACCAAGAATGACGTCAAATCCTGAATTCCCAATGATAATCAGGTTGGCTTTGAAATTTGTGTCCCCGATAACGACGGGACATTGCCTGCACTCACCGGAACAAATGACAACACCACCGCTCGTCAAAATATTCCAAACCTCTGACATGTTGCTACACTCTAACTGATGGCGAGCGACAAATCGAGAGGAGAAAAAAGAATGAGTTGCCCCAGAATAAAAAAGAAAACGAGCAGGAAAATAGCAAACAAGGATGACACCTAATGGAGCAAAAGGCAAGGAGAAAGAAAACAGACAATCAAGGGTGAGGGAAATTACAACAATGCAGAAGATAACAGAAAGAAAGCAAAACAAGACCAAAAGAAAGAAAACAAAAGAGGAACAAAACAACAAAACAACAAACCAAAATATACCTGCTGTTGCCGCTAAATCTGGTGTGGGTGCAAATAGGTAGTATTTCTGGATTCTTAGGAAACTTTTAATAGCAAACCTGTTACCTGTTCCGCCGGAGATTGACCGTTGACTCCCGCCGTTCACCTGCAGAAAGTGCGAGACACCGGGGTTGATCCCGGCGATGCACCCTCCGACGCTCAAGTCAGTAATCAGGAATGATTAAGAAAGAGCGTATATTGGCAAAAGATTGATTACCTCTTAATAGAGATAGATGGGGGGTATTTATAGGTGCCGCTGGGATCAGATTAGGAATGTAATCCCCCTGTGGTTAGATAAGGAATGTAATCCCTAATCCTCAGTGAAAGGATAGATACGAATTAGGGCCGTTGATTAAGATTTAATAAGAAACCCTAATTCTATCCTTTCTGGACCGGGTTTGCTGCGGGTTGAAACCCACACCCAGTTGAGGCGGATCCGTTTGCGGGTTAGCGGGTCTTCGAGGAGGAGAACCCGTACCCACTTCGGACCAATTGGTAGGTAAAATTGCCGTTTTACCCCTGGGCTTCAAAATTCGTGCCCGATTTGGACGGTTACGATTTACCCCCATTTTTAGCCATATCACGATCCCCCCACTCCCAAAGACTGAGTTTGATCAGCCTTTGAGGAGTAGTTTTACTGTTTCAATGGCTAGTGGAGTTGTATCGGAGTCCAAATGGAAGGTTTTGAATCTTTGAAGGAGGTAGTGCGGTGATTTTTCAAGTTGGTTGCACTTTGAGTTGCTCCTGAGTTCTTCGGATCATGCGGTGTTTTCGTTTATATTTGCGAAGTGTCAATTCGTCGTTCGGGGGTCTTAAAAGTTTGTTCTTGGCAATAATTACTTGTTTGGGGATTAGGAAACGTTTCCCCAACTTTATAATTATTTTCTAGGAGTTCTTCCTTAACTTCCCGAATTTTTAATTGTTTTTTTTTCGCAATTTTTTGGCGAATGGCTCGGTCGTTTTCCATCGTTGTGCAGCCTACATGCTTGTATCACATCACCGACCCCTTCGAGCGCTCGCTGCCAAGGAGGTCGAAGTCCGTAGGTGGTTCGGCACCTTCAATCTGTTGCTACTAAATCTAGTGTGGGGGCAAACAGGTAGTATTTGTAGATTCTTAGGAAACTTTGAATAGCAAACCTGTTACCTGTTCTGCCAGAGTTTGACCGTTGACTCCCGCCGTTCACCTACAAAAAGTGCGAGACACTGGGGTTGATCCCTCCGACGCACCCTCCGACGCTCAAGTCAGTAATTAAGAAAGAGCATAAATTGGCAAAAGATTGATTACCTCTTAATAGAGATGGATGGGGGGTATTTATAGGCGCTGCTGGGATCATATTAGGAATGTAATCCCCATGTGGTTAGATAAGGAATGTAATCCCTAATCCCCAGTGAAAGGATAGATACGAATCAGGGCCGTTGATTAAGATTTAATCAAAAACCCTAATTCTATCCTTTCTGGACCGGGTTTGCTGCGGATTGAAACCCGCACCCAGTTGAGGCGGATCCGTTCGCGGGTTAGCGGGTCTTCGAGGAGGAGAACCCGTACCCAATTCGGACCCATTGGTAGGTGAAATTACCGTTTTACCTCTGGGCTTCAAGATTCGTGCCCGATTTGGACGGTTCCGATTTACCCCCATTTTAGCCATATCACGAGCCCCCCACTCCCGAAGACTGAGTTTGATCAGTTTTTAAGGAGTAGTTTTACTGTTTCAATGGCTAGTGGAGTTGTATCGGAGTCCAAATGGAAGGTTTTGAATCTTTGAAGGAGGTAGTGCGGTGATTTTTCAAGTTGGTTGCACTTTGAGTTGCTCCTGAGTTCTTCGGATCATGCGGTGTTTTCGTTTATCTTTGCGAAGTGTCAATTCGTCGTTCGGGGGTCTTAAAAGTTTGTTCTTGGCAATAATTACTTGTTTGGAGATTAGGAAACATTTCCCCAACTTTATAATTATTTTCTAGGAGTTCTTCCTTAACTTCTCGAATTTTTAATTGTTTTTTTTTTGCAATTTTTTGGCGAATGGCTCGGTCATTTTCCATCGTTGTGCGGCCTACATGCTTGTATCACATCACCTACCCCTTCGAGCGCTCGCTGCCAAGGAGGTCGAAGTCCGTAGGTGGTTCGGCACCTTCAATTTGTTGCCGCTAAATCTAGTGTGGGGGCAAACAGTTAGTTTTTGTGGATTCTTAGGAAACTTTGAATAGCAAACTTGTTACCTGTTCCGCCGGAGTTTGACCATTGACTCCCGCCGTTCACCTACAAAAAGTGCGAGACACCGGGGTTGATCCCGACGACGCACCCTCCGACGCTCAAGTCGGTAATTAAGAAAGAGCGTAAATTGGCAAAAGATTGATTACCTCTTAATGGAGATGGATGGGGGGTATTTATAGGCGCCGCTGGGATCATATTAGGAATGTAATCCCCATGTGGTTAGATAAGGAATGTAATCCCTAATCCCCAGTGAAATGATAGATACGAATCAGGGCCGTTGATTAAGATTTAATAAGAAACCCTAATTCTATCCTTTCTGGACCGGGTTTGCTGCGGATTGAAACCCGCACCCAGTTGAGGCGGATCCGTTCGCGGGTTAGTGGGTCTTCGAGGAGGAGAACCCGTATCCACTTCGGACCCATTGTTAGGTGAAATTATCATTTTACCCCTGGGCTTCAAGATTCGTGCCCGATTTGGACGGTTCCGATTTACTCCCATTTTTAGCCATATCACGAGCCCCCCACTCCCGAAGACTGAGTTTGATCAGCTTTTGAGGAGTAGTTTTACTGTTTTAATGGCTAGTGGAGTTGTATCGGAGTCCAAATGGAAGGTTTTGAATCTTTGAAGGAGGTAGTGCGATGATTTTTCAAGTTGGTTGCACTTTGAGTTGCTCCTGAGTTCTTCGGATCATGCGGTGTTTTCATTTATCTTTGTGAAGTGTCAATTCGTCGTTCGGGGGTCTTAAAAGTTTGTTCTTGACAATAATTACTTGTTTTGGGATTAGGAAACGTTTCCCTAACTTTATAATTATTTTCCAGGAGTTCTTCCTTAACTTCCCGAATTTTTATTTGTTTTTTTTTACAATTTTTTGGCGAATGGCTCAGTCGTTTTCCTTCGTTGTGCGGCCTACATGCTTGTATCACATCACCGACCCTTTCGAGCGCTCGCTGCCAAGGAGGCCGAAGTCCGTAGGTGGTTCGGCACCTTCTTCTGAAGAACAGAGGCACCTTGGCTAGGTTGTGAGCACTGAGAGGGAGTTCGGCGAGGACCGAGGTAGCTTTTTCCATGTAACATGGTCGGTGTCAAGAGCGCTCGGCAGCTGGTGTCGAGGTCCAACTTTCCATGTAACATGGTCGGTGTCAAGAACGCTCGGTAGCTGGTACCGAGGTCCAACTTTCCATGTAACATGGTCGGTGTCAAGAACGCTCGGCAGCTGGTGCCGAGGTCCAACTTTCTATGTAACATGGTCGGTGTCAAGAGCGCTCGGCAGCTGGTGTCGAACCCCAATTTTTCATGTAACATGGTCGGTGTCAAGAATGCTCGGTAGCTGGTGTCGAGGTCCAACTTTCCATGTAACATGGTCGGTGTCAAGTGCGCTCGGCAGTTGGTGCCGAACCCCAACTTTCCATGTGACATGGTCGGTGTCAAGAACGCTCGGCAACTGGTGTCGAGGTCCAACTTTCCATGTAACATGGTCGGTGTCAAGAGTGCTCGGCAGCTGGTGTCGAGGTCCAACTTTCCATGTAACATGGTCGGTGTCAAGAACGCTCGGCAACTGGTGCCGAGGTCCAACTTTCCATGTAACATGGTCGGTGTTAAGAGCGCTCGGCAGCGGGTGCTGAACCCCAACTTTTCCATGTTACATGGTCGGTGTCAAGAATGCTCGGCAGCTGGTGCTGAGGTCCAACCTTTCCATGTAACATGGTTGATGTCAAGAGTTCTCGGCAGCTGGTGCCGAGGTCCAACTTTTCCATGAAACATGGTCGGTGTCAAGAACGCTCGGCAGCGGGTGCCGAACCCCAACTTTTCCATGTAACATGGTCGGTGTCGAGAATGCTTGGCAGCTGGTACCGAGGTCCAGCCTTTCCATGTAACATGGTCGGTGTCAAGAGCGCTCGGTAGTTGGTGCCGAGGTCCAACTTTTTCTATGAAACATGGTCGGTGTCAAGAAAGCTCGGCAGCTGGTGCCGCGGTCCAAGACTTGTCATTTTTGGCGGAGCACGCCTTACGGAGTTGGTGGCTTCTGCGCTCCTGGCAGACGTGACAGCCATTAAATGTGATGGCTTTTGAACTTCTGATAGCTCTGATGGATGAGACGCTCATTTAATGTAGTGACCTCTGAGCTTCTGTCAGATGGGATAGTAATTAATGCGATGTACGGCTAGGCATGGCAAATAAGGCGACGATTTAGGTCGCTTTTTTCGTTTTGCGTGAATGGGCCGGTAGTATGGGCCCATTAACCTCGTTTGGCACGCCTCGCTCTATAAAACCTCACCCCCCTCTCTCATTTTTCACTTCTCCTCTCTTTTAATCTGGCGGTTATTTGTGCTAAGCGAGTGCTTCCGGTGATCGTCGTCTGTTTTCCGGTGAAGTTTCCGACAGCACTTTTTTAAGGTAATTTATACTTAGTCCCTTTCCAAGTATAAATATGTCTCTTCCTTCTATCTCCGAGTCGTCTTCTTCTTGGTCCGAGCCCTCCCTTGAAGTTGTCGAAGCCCGCACTCCTGATAAAGGCAAGAAGGTGTATGGCAAAGATTCGATCGTGGAAGAGCTGAAGCGTATGGGGGAGTTTGGAAGATTGCCGGGGCAACTGACTGGGCTCCACAAAGTTCGAGAACTTTCGGAGGAGCATGCCGAGCGTATTGTTCACGGGAGGGGGAGGACTTTTGAGGAGAACGCGGCGAGGGAGACGACCGAGGCGGATGAGACGGTGTCGATCCTCCGCGAAGAATACCTGGCAGTGATCCGGGATTATTTCCAAATCCCGAAGGAATACGAACTTATGCTGCCGGGTCCCGGGGTTAGGGCCAACTCGCCGCTGCTAGTGACTATGTGTTGTTGGCCAGTTGATGCCTTTATCGCCGGGGCTCGGCTACCTCTCCATCCATTCGCAATCCTCGTTCTGAGGTGGTTTGGGGTCAGCCCCATCCAACTTATGCCGAACACATGGAGAGTCATAAACGATTTCGTACTTCATTGCCAAGCTGCTGGGATCGAGCCGGAGCTGAATGTACTTCGAACGATCTATCGGCTTCATCAAGGGAACCGGTCGGAGTTCCAGTACTATTTGGCTCTGAGGCATGGCGGTAGGCTCGTTATATGCCCCGACTCCATCAAGCACTGGCGTGAAAAGTTCTTGATAGTGCGGAGTGCGGAGGCCTGGCCTATCCCTTCCAGTTGGGTGGAAAGAGGTGCCGAAGAGGTTGAAGGCGCTGCCCAAGCTCCGCCCTGAAGAAGAAGAGGCAGTTCAGACACTTCTCGATCGGCCGAAGTATGATTGGAAGGAGCTGACCGAGGATGTCTTGTTCAGGGGAGGGCTCTGCCGCGTAGATCCCAGTACGCGGCTTCTCTTACGTTTTCGTGTTTTGTTTTTCATACTTCACTTTTTAGGGCTAGTATCGTGCTAACAAACTTTATTTTTAATGCAAAGGCGATGGACTACAAAGCAGTGTTGGCTTTGAGGGCTGGTCTTGCCGGCAAGGTGTCGAAGAAGCGCAAGAGGGTGGCCACCAAGTTGCCGACCACTAAGGCTCCAAGGGTCACGGAGGTGGTCGAGGATGTAGAGACCCTTGGAAGCCCGGCTGCTTCCGATGGAGGTGCCTCGGCGTCAACCGCGGCCGGCGAGTTCCCCATTGCCGCAGCCCTCAGGATGGCGACCCCCCCGTTGACAGTGGTGGCCGAGGAGCTCCTGACCGAGGAGCACAAAAGGATTCATGTTCCGGACTGGCAGGTTCGGAAACATGATGACTTCCTCGATAATACCTTGGCGAGCATGCAGGCGGTCAAGCACCTGGCGATGCTGAAGGATCGGGCCGCCATGGAGGCCGGGCAAGAAGGCGACGACGTCATCGAGATTGCTCGCTCGGCGGTCTCGGTAAGTGTTGAATTTTCGCTGTCAGTGATTCCCTTTAGGTCCGATTTCTCTAACTCTTTTAATACCTCTTCCCTTGTCGCAAATCATCGTCCATTTTGATCACCTCACGAAGAGGTTGATGGCTCTGGAGAAGGAGCTGAAGCAGGAGTCCGACCAAGCTCGGAAGGAGAAGGCCCGGATGGGGAACGAGCTCGACAAGATGAGGGTCGAGTTCGAAGGGAGGACGACGAGGGTCGAGTACCTCGAGGGTCAGGTCGCGAAGCTGGAGGGCGACCTTCTTCGCCAGAAAGAGGAGGCGGCCAAACAGTTGGCCGAAGCGGTAGAGGCCAAGGCTGCCGCGGTGAAGGAGGCGGAGGACGCGACCATGGTGAAGGCGCAAGGTTTCCTCACCCAGAACATGGCCAAAGCCTACGCCGAAGCCCTCGCGCAGGTGACGAAGGCATACCCTGACGTGGACTGCTCGGGATGGAGGTTGTTCCCAGGCCACGTTGAAGGCTTCGACCCCGAGTCGGAGGCAGAAGAAGAAGAAGAGGGGGAGGATGAGGTCGAGCCTGAGGTCCAGGGGTCTGTGGTGACCCCTCTGGTGGCGGTGACCCCTTCGGGGACGTCGACCCCTACCCACTCTCGCTGCCCCAGGAAAAAGGTCGCGCCCTGACCTTGCTTGTTTCTTCTTTTCTTCTTTTTGTCTTTAAGTGTAATGCCTAATCGCGGACTGGCCACCGCTGTTTTTTTTTGTAATGAATGAAAACATCTTTTTGGGCTCGACTTTGCGTCTATCTATCTTTTCTAAAAGATTCTTGAAATTTGGCTAAGTGTAGAAGTTTGGCAATGTGTTTGAAAATTTGATGTTTGCTTCGACTTCTTTTCAGCTTGTGGTGGTGACTCAAGCCGTCGAGCCTACTCGCTCGGGGGACAACGCTCGGGCCGAGGTTGGCTTAGGGGCGACGAGGCTGTGCTTGGCGAGGTGCCGAGAGCGGCTCTATGAAGTCGAGCTGGGATTGCATAGAGCCGAAAGCGAGCAGAACCACCTTCAACTCATCCTGGGTTGGCGAGACATCGAGATCCGGCGACTGGAGAGCAGGATCGCCGAAATGGCCCCCTTAGGAGAGGATGATGGTTCGTCGACCGCCTTTAGCTATGGCCTTCGGATCAAGTGCATCCGCCACACTTTATCAAAAATAACAGCGGAGAGGGACGATCTGCTCTCTGAGATTCGTCACCTGCAAACGGTAGAGACGGAGCTTCGGACGGAGGGAGAGGGATTGACGGCCGAGGTGGCCAAACTGACGACCGAGCATGACGAACTGACGGTCGAGGTCGACACGCTGAAGAGAGCCACGGTGGACAAGAGCATCGAAGTCACTCATCTCCGCCGTCTTATAGCCAATCGCTCTGGCGTGCCGGACTCCGCAATACCCCCTCGCTTCGAGGTTGATGTAAAAATGACTCTCTGAGGGAGCAGATCTCAGAGCTGGAGGCAAAGGTGGCTCGCCTCAAACCGCGTTTGGGGCCAATCAACGTCAGGAGCACTTCATGTACTCACGCGGAGAGCGAGCGTGGCATTTCGTTTTATGAGCTCGCGACCCGTTCGCCCATCGGCCAACCTAGTCCCTGGGGACGCACAAAGTGATGTTGCCATTTCATCGAGCAGAGCGTTCGTCGGAGCGGCTGTTAGGAGCAGCGCCGATGACACGTCTCAATTCGCTGGTTTGGGGTCGAGTTCTGGAGGTAAACGTCGCCGCCCTCGAGTGTCCTTGAAGCGGAACATCCCTGCGCCACAGAGGCGTTGAAGATTTTTATTTTTTTTTTGAAGTCTTTGTATTTAGCCTAAGTGTAACAAGTCGGCATTGTAATTTTTGCTTTTTAACGCCGTGTAATCTGGTTGTATGGAAGATCGCCTTGTACTGCGTCCCAACTCTTAATAATATTTCTTTCTTAGACTTGTATGTTTTTCGTTTCTCTGTGTGGTTACTTTGTTTGTGACTGTGTCTATTGTGCCGAGGTCCCGGAGCGGGACTTCCGCTCGTTTGGGGGTCGGCGCTGCGAGCGTTCGGCCAGGGGCACCGACTGCCGAACCATCGTTAGAGTTGTTCAATGGTTGTGGGAGCAATTCCGAATGGCGAACTACTTCTAGCTCGTTTAGGAGCGAACTTGCGAAGTAGAATCAAGCCAAGTGTTGGACTCCGAACCATCGTTAGAGTTGTTCAACGGTTGTGGGAGCAATTCCGAATGGAAAACTACTTCTAGCTCACTTAGGAGCGAACTTGCGAAGTAGAATCGAGCCAAGTGTTGGACTCCGAACCATCGTTAGAGTTGTTCAACGATTGTGGGAGCAATTCCGAATGGCAAACTACTTCTAGCTCGCTTAGGAGCGAACTTGCGAAGTAGAATCGAGCCAAGTGTTGGACTCCGAACCATCGTTAGAGTTGTTCAACGGTTGTGGGAGCAATTCCGAATGGCAAACTACTTCTAGCTCGCTTAGGAGCGAACTTGCGAAGTAGAATCAAGCCAAGTGTTGGACTCCAAACCATCGTTAGAGTTGTTCAACGGTTGTGGGAGCAATTTTGAATGGCGAACTACTTCTAGCTCGCTTAGGAGCGAACTTGCAAAGTAGAATCGAGCCAAGTGTTGGACTCTGAACCATCGTTAGAGTTGTTCAATGGTTGTGGGAGCAATTCCGAATGGCGAACTACTTCTAGCTCGCTTAGGAGCGATCTTGCGAAGTAGAATCGAGCCAAGTGTTGGACTCCGAACCATCGTTAGAGTGAAGAGTAAAAGCAGAGAGATGTAAACATTAGTAAAATATGAAAAAGCTTTCTTTATTAATGACTAATAGTTGGCTGCTTCTAAAGTTGCGAGCCGTTATTACAAGAGAGTAAATAAAAGAAAAGCAAAACAAGTAATAGGAGAGGAACGGTTCGACATCCCAGAATACTTAGAGAGGTGTTGGTGCCCTCTCTTGGTATTTCTGGAGATGGTCGGCATTCCAGGTCCTGGGGATCTCCCTGCCTTCGAGGTCTTCTAGTTTGTACATCCCGGGCCGAACTACCCTGGCGATCTTGTAAGGTCCCTCTCAATTTGGAGCCAGTTTACTCTTTTGACCAGGAAAGGAGATGGCTAACTTTCTGAGGACCAAGTCCCCTTCTTTGAGGTTGGTAGGACGGACTCTCTTATTGTATGCCAACTCGATCATTCTTTGGTAGCTTTGTTGACGAATGGCAGCTCTTTCTCGCATCTCGTCAATAAGGTCTAGATTTGCTCGGAGCTCTCTGGCATTCTGTTCTTCTTCATAAGCCATTAGACGGGGAGAAGGTATTCCAACCTCTATGGGGATCAAGGCCTCGGACCCATAGGTGAGGTTGAATGGGGACTCGCCTGTGGGGGTCCGTTTTGTGGTGCGGTAGTTCCACAGCACGTAGGGGAGCTGATCGACCCACAAGCCTTTGGAACATTTATCCAACCTCTTCTTAATGCCGGAGAGGATCTGTCGGTTAGCATTCTCAACTTGGCCATTCGACTGGGGATGGGAAACGGAGGAGAATCGGTGTTGGATGGCGAGGTCTTCACATAGAGCTTGGAAGGCAGCCCCTGTGAACTGGGTTCCGTTGTCTGTTATGAGGACCCGAGGGACCCCGAATCAGTAGATGACATTCTTCCAAAAGAACTGAACGACCTTGTTCTCAGTGATCGTGGCCAAGGGCTCGGTCTCTATCCATTTTGAGAAGTAGTCGATTGCCACGAGTAAGAATTTGAACTGACCGGGAGCCGGTGGAAATGGCCCTAGTAAATCCATCCCCCACATTGCGAAAGGGATTGGACTTGATAGGGAAGCGAGTGGAGCTTGTGGGAGGCATCAGATGTCGGAGTACTTCTGACAAGAGCTGCATTGCCGAACGTGTTGTTCGACGTCTCGTAGGAGAGTGGGCCAGAAATATTCGTAATTCAACACTTTGCGGGCTTGGGACCTGGACCCTGAATGTGTCCCGCCAATGCCCTCGTGAAGTTCTTGCAGGGCGTATTCGGCTTGCTCTGGGGAAAGGCATCTCAAGTATGGCCTGCCGTCTACCAGTGTGAAGGAGCGTTTATATAGGATGTCTCCGATCAGTGTGTATTGCTCGGCTCGGGTTCTGACTCTCCGAGCCTCCTTAGGATCTTCGGGTAGGAGCCCGTCCCTTAAGAATTCGACAATGGGTTCCATCCAGTTATCTTCAAGCAGGAGTGGCAGCGACTCCATAGAGTCGGATGTTTCATCCTCTATACTTGGCTTCAGGAGGACCTCTATCAAGACGGTCTGCTCGAGACCTTGGAGGGAGGAAGATGCTAGCTTGGAGAGGGCATCGGCCTGGGCATTTTCTTCCCGGGGGATTCGTTGAATGAGGGCTTCTTCAAATAGTGCCATGAGGCTCTTGACCTTGGCTAAGTACTTAACCATTCGGTCATCCCGTGCTTCATACTCGCCGAAGACCTGATTTACGACCAGCTGAGAGTCACTAAAGATCCGGAGGCATTGCGCCCCTGCATTGCGGGCCATCCCAAGGCCGGCTATGAGTGCCTCGTATTCTGCTTCGTTGTTAGAGGCCTTGAAGTTGATACGGAGGGAGTATTGGAGGATGAAGTCATCTGGGCCTGCCAGAATGACCCCGGCTCCGCTTTCCTCGTTACAGGAGGACCCATCCACATAAACTGACCAGACAGGTTGTCCCTTCATTGCTTGGCTGAACTCGGGGATGGTACTTTCAACTATAAATTCTGCTAAGGCCTGAGCCTTGATCGCGGTCCGAGGATGATATGTTATATCGTGCTGGCTCAGCTCGATAGACCACTTCATAAGGCGACCCGAGGTCTCTGGCTTGTGGAGCACTTGCTTCAGCGGTTGGTCGGTAAGAACGACCACCGAATGGGACTGAAAATATGGACGAAGCTTTCTCGCGGCCATCACCAGGGCATAAGCCATCATTTCTATCTTCGGGTAGCGGAGCTCGGCATCCCGAAGTACTTTACTCACATAGTAGATTGGCTTTTGAGCCCGGTCTTCTTCCCTTACTAAAACGGCGCTGAGGGTCTGCTCGGAGGCTGCTAGGTAGAGGTAAAGGGGTTCACCAGGAATGGGTTTGCTGAGGAGAGGAGGGTTGACGAGGTAAGCCTTGAGCTATTCGAATGACTCCTGTTGTTGCTGACCCCATTCGAAACCTTTAGCCCCCCTGAGGGCCTTGAAGAAGGGGAGTCATTTTTCCCCGGACATCAAGAGAAAACGCCCTATGGCGGCTAGGCGGCCTGTTAGCCTCTGAACTTCCTTCACATTCTTGGGAGGGGCCATGCCCAATATGGCCTTGATTTTATCAGGGTTGGCTTCAATCCCTCGTTGGCTGACCATGAACCCGAGGAACTTTCCTGACGAGACACCGAACGCACACTTGTTCGGATTGATTCTCATGTTGTGCTTTCTCAGAACGTCAAACGCCTCCTGTAGGTCAGTCACGTGATCGGCTCCTCGGATGCTTTTTACAAGCATGTCGTCAACATATACTTCCATATTCCGGCCGATTTGAGCTTGGAAAACCTTGTTGACGAGGCGTTGATATGTTGCGCCTGCATACTTCAAACCGAAGGGCATAACCCTATTGCAGTAGAGGCCCTGGTCGGTCACGAATGAGGTCTTCGGAATGTCCGGAGGGAACATCCGGATCTGGTTGTAGCTTGAGAAGGCGTCCATGAAGCTGAGGAGTTTATGACCCGAAGTGGCGTCAATCAGAATGTCAATACTCGAAGAGGGAAGGGATCCTTGGGGCAAGCCTTGTTGAGATCGGTAAAATCGATACAAATCCTCCAAGTCCCATTGGACTTCTTCACCATTACTACATTCGACAACCACTCGGGATAGTTCACCTCTTGTATGAACCGGGCCTTCAAGAGCTTGTCCACCTCCACTTTTATGGCTAGCTGGCGCTCGGGGGCAAACTTGCGCCTCTTCTGTTGGACCGGTTTGGACCCCGGGGCAACGCTAAGGTGGTGGACCAAAAGTTCTTCGGAGATCTCGGGCATGTCTGCGGCTGACCAAGCAAAGAGGTCTCGGTTCCTTCTAATGCACTAGACTATGTTGGAGCATAGGGCGGACGGGAGGGTCTTGCTAACAAAGAACTTTCGGCTCGGGTCCTGCTCAAGGAAGAGCACTTCCTCCAACTCATCCACCGGCTCCGACGTCGGTCGTGCAGCATCTTGGGGAATTTCCAGAGTTTCTAGGAAGAGGACTGGACCGAGGGTAGAGGTCATGTAGCACTTGTGGGCCGTTTCTTGATTGCCTTTTACCTCCCCTACTCCTGTCCGGGTGGGGAACTTCATCTTGAGGTGATAGGCAGAAGGGACGGCTTCGAGGGCAGCTAGGCCGGGCCGACCCAGAATGACATGATAAGCTGCAGGAACATCTACGACCATGAAGTCCATCGCCTCCGTTCGGGTAGTAGGAGTTTTGCCAGTGGTTACATCGAGGGTGATTACCCCTTCAATAGTCACTGGCACTCCCGTGAACCCATGGAGCATGTAGCTGGCGGGCTTGAGTCTTTCTCGGGATAGTTTGAGGCCTTTAAAAGCGGCAAGAAAGAGGATGTTAACGGAGCTGCCATTGTCCACTAGGATCCTCTCCACTTTGAAGTTTGCCATGTGGAGGTTGATGATGAGTGCGTCACAATGGGGGGTGCGGACACCTTCAAGATCTTCATCCGAGAATGTGACGGGCACTCTGAGCCCTTTAGGAGGAGGGGTGGCGCGGACCGAATTGACTTCCCTAATGAACGCCTTTCGAGAGGAGTTGGAGGAGCCCCCCATTGGTCCCCCGTGGATGAGGTGTAGAAGACGCTCCTCTTTGAAGTCGGGCATTTCATCGCGCTCAGGACGCTTGTTAGCCCCCCGAGGGGGGGGGGGGAGGAAGGTTGGCTCGGTCCTTTCTCACGAACCTGGTCAGCTGCCCCCTCTGGATGAGGGCTTCTATCTCATTCTTCAAGGCCCGACAATCATTGGCATCGTGCCCGTGGTCCCGGTGATAACGACACCACTTCTCTTTATCCCTCTTCTTGGCGGGGGTGTTCATCCTCGGAGCAGGAGGTATGATCCCTTCCTTCTCAACTTCCATTAGAATGGTGGCGACATTGGTGGTGAGCGGAGTAAATTTCTCGAATCTGGGGGGAGGTCGGCGCTGGCCGCCATTATCCTTCTGGAGCTTCTTTGCTCCTTCCTCTTCTTTGCTCCTTCCTCTTCTGCTCGGCTTCTTCGGCCCGAATATACTTTTCGCTATGGAGGAGGAGGTCTGAGAAGTTTTGTGGGGGTTTCTTGGCGAGGGAGGAGCGGAGGCTGGAGTTGAGGACATTAGACTGAAATGCTGCTGCAGCGACCGACTGGTCGAGGGATGCTATGGACCTGGCATCAGCTGTGAACCTTTTCACATAATCTCTCAGCTTCTCACCCTTCTTCTGGTGGAGGTAGAGTAGCGAGATGCTGGTCTTCTCAGTTCTGTGACTACTTACGATGTGGGTGACGAAGAGGGTCTCGAATTGCTCGAAGGAGAATATTGAGAAAGGGGCAAGGCGAGAGTACCATTCTCGAGCTGGGCCTGTAGCGCCCCGATTTCCTTATACTGGAAACCGTGACACGAGCCAGAATCTTTTCTTCAATTAGTCACAATACACAGAAAAACAGGAGAATTTAAAACTTTTTATTCAACACCCAATGTATTACAAGTCTGAATATCATGCAATGGCAATACATTACAATAGTGTTACAATAATACCTTTACATACCCAAGTATTACAACTTTCAACAGCTTACATCAGAGTACAAGAATAAGGAACAACACTTGGTAACTCTTACTTGAGTACCTTTCAACAATAGATAATCAACGTAATTATTACAGCGGAAACTAAACATGACATTGACTCCTAGCTTTCCTTGCCTTGAGTCCTCCTGAATCTCGCCCTTGTACTTCGGCGATACAGAACCTATGGAAGTGGGGATGTCAGTATTCACTGACGCTTAAAGGCTGATAACAAAGCAGCAAATCTCCCAAACAACATACAAAACATGGCAATGGTGTTGGTGTAGTTTAAGTGTTCGTGAGCACTATGACTAGACTCTAATGCGATATTTAAATAGAACTAGGATGCTCCTATTCTAATGTCAGCAAGTCTCCGAAGCAACATGCAGCCCATACTACATGCGACCCTTCTCAAGCCGTTTCTCCATATATAGGGATTTCAACCCGCGTTATGAATTCTAATTGTACACAACCTGTTCCTGACAGATACAACGTGACTGATAAGGTTGCAGACGTGGTCAAGTTCCACTAATGCAGTCCACCAGTGGTGTCCATATTCTCCACTGCTACCCGGCTAACCGGACCTCACTCAAAACTAGACGAACCCAATGTATCGGGCGTCATTCCAAAATCCAAAATCATAGGGTCTCGCAAGCGCAGGGTAGCGCGAAGCCTACCCTGTGGCACCCCTGGGGTCTCGCAAGCGCAGGACTGCCCAATGCATCCTGTGGCACCCTAAGCCACGGTACTTCAGGAATTAACAATGCGAGATACGCAACCCGTGCTCCCAACTTGTGAGACGGCACCGTACGTATCCCTTTGACAGGAAGGTGCAACCCAATAGCACCACCTATGATCTGCCTCAAGGGACAAGTTAGTCGTAAGGTGCCCCCTACAACCGACTCCTCTCTCCCGGCAAAGGGTTTATGCAATGATCTTTATAAGTCACAACCCTAATAATGTCCCTAACCCTGAACACTCCTAGGGAGGGCAATATTATAACCACAACATGCTAGGCCTTAATTTAGACTTCGTAAGACAACTCTACTAGGCTGCTCAACCTAGACTTGCCAGAACCCTTCAGGATCCGGTTCGTGACTTATCGATCCAAGACCTCGGCAATGCGAATATATATGCATGCCACTACCCTGAACTTGGATTCCGTCTATACTCCGGTCCTCGATCAACCTACACAGGTTAAGATCCGATGGTACTCGAGGAGTGACTCCTCCACACTTCCTTAGGGTAAGAAAACACATGTCCTGATGGTCGATAGCCCTAGGGTAGTAATATTACCCTAGATGAGCACAACAAATGTGTACCAGCTAATAAGCTACACACTGTAACTAACCACATACGAGCCAATAAGTTACGTATGATGACAACGTACATACCAGCCAAATAAGCCGCGTATGATACCAACAGCTACGCACGGGCCGGTCGAGCCGCGTACGAGACAACAACCTACATACGAGCTAAATAACTTCGTATGAGACCCACAGCTACATACGGGCCAGTCGAGCCACGTATGAGCACAACCATATGCAAACAACCATACAGGTAATCAACCTAGAAGCAACCAAACGTGCTTACTAGCAAACTTGATCTTCTATTATTAGAAGCAACAGAAGAATCTACTAATAGTCTATGATCGGTATTCTACCAATGAAAAACCGAAGGTGACATAATAACCTTTATCAAACTAACTATTACTAGTGATCTTCCCAATCCTTATTACTTCAACCTATAGCACTTTAAGCATGGCATACAATTGCATGCATCTACCTACGACAATCTAATTATGGTACATAACATAACCACCCACCACAATACTTCGAAGTACGAATATGATTTAAGTATATGCTTATGTCAAGCTTAAGCATGAATAATCACTATGATCTAAACATGAAGTTTACTTTGATCAAGCATAAGTTACAACTTGAGGGTGAATACTTACTACTTAGAGTATATATCTCTACTACCACCTTAAGCATGGATCTTCATTACTTAACATGATTAATCATCACAACCCAAGCATGGATCTTAATTACCAATCATTAGCATGGTCATCTACTAACTTAACATAAACAATCATTAGCATGGTCATCTACTAACTTAACATAAACAATAATTAGCATGACATCTACTAACTTAGCATGAATAATGATTAAGCATGATCATCTACTAACTTAGCATGAACATATACTTATCTAAGCATGGATATTATGTAAGCATGAGTATTTATTTAATCTAGCATGGTATACAACTTTCCTACAATTAATCTAGCATGGTATACAACTTTCCTACGATTAATCTAGCATGGTATACAACTTTCCTACAATTAGTCTAGCATGGTATACAACTTTCCTACAATTAATCTAGCATGGTATACAACTTTCCTACAATTAGTCTAGCATGGTATACAACTTTCCTACAATTAGTCTAGCATGGTATACAACTTTCCTACAATTAGTCTAGCATGGTATACAACTTTCCTACAATTTGTCTAGCATGGTATACAACTTTCCTACAATTAATCTAGCATGGTATACAACTTTCCTACAATTAGTCTAGCATGGTATACAACTTTCCTACAATTTGTCTAGCATGGTATACAACTTTCCTACAATTTATCTAGCATGGTATACCACTTTCCTACAATTTATCTAGCATGGTTACAACTTTCCGACAATTAATCTAGCATGGTATACAACTTTCCTACAATTAATCTAAGTGTAGATAAATTAATCTAGCATGATATACAACTTTCCTACAATCATCTAAGTGTAGGTAAATTAATCTAGCATGGTATACAACTTTCCTACAATCATCTAAGTGTAGGTAAATTAATCTAGCATGGTATACAACTTTCCTATAATCATCTAAGTGTTGATACTTACTTCAATATAAGCATAAACATCCATTTAATATTCATATGCATCTACTACAATTTAATTAAATACAACATCTACTACAACATAACATCTACTACTAAAACTTCTACTAAAATCTTTATCTAAACATAAACATTTACTACTAACTACTTTATTTTAACACATAAGCATCTACTACCATTTTTATAAAAACATAGACAGTTCTACAATTTTGTGTAGACATCTACTACAACTATTTTATTTGGAACATACACATCTACTACTACTACTTTGTTTTAACCATAAACATCTACCAAAATATAACATAAACATCTACAACTACTTCATTTTAAACATAAACTACTACTACTTTATTTAAACATAAAACATCTACTACATAAATATCTACTAACTCTTTATTAGCATCTATTTTCTCATTATTACTAGTGATCATAAAAAGAGATCTTTTTAATCATTCTACAATTAGTGATTTAGATTAGTTTCTTTTTATACTTATAATTAACATCTACAATGGTTTCTTTCTTACTTAAGATTATAAAAGAAAATAAACAATAATAAAATAAAGTGAGAACCCTCCATTTTGGTTCAACCAACATATGCTTTCTTTTTAGTCCAAGTTCAATGTATGTCCTACAACCAAAAATGGTTGTACACAAGTCCATATGCTTATGCATGAGTCCACATTCAAGTCCTACAGCCAAAAATGGTTGTATACAAGGTCCATATGCATGTGTTCTTTTTAGTCCAATTAATAACATAAGAACAACAACTACAACCATAAAGATTCAATCTTTACGTGTTTATTAGACATTACCGCTAGTTACTTTCTTTCATCCATACAAGTTACAACACATATCACACACATACAAAAACATCACAAAAGCACCCAAAATGAAAGAAACAACAAGGAGGATGAGAAGAAAAAGCATCAAAAACAACAACACAAATAATCAAAAGAGAAACCCCCACCTAATTTCCTTTGTTGGAAGGACTTGCTTGCTTATACTTCTCCTTCCCCTAAGCTCCTATGAAAGCTTCTAAACCTACAAAACAAAACTCTCAAGTTAATGGTGGGTTCTCTCTTTCTTTTCCTTTCCTTTCTTTTGTTTTGTAAAAATGAGACAAGTGGAGAAGGAGGGGGTATTTATAGGTGGAGAGAATGGTGGAGAGTGCAAAAGTGCACTTCAGATTTTGCACAAAACCCCCTAGCCATTGAGGCCGGCCATGCTTGTAGGAGGGGTAGAGGTGAGGTGGAGGTATGGGCTAGGTGTGAGTTGAAAGCATGGTGAAAAGATAAGGTTTCTAGAAGGGTTTTTACCTTAATCTTCTCATGCATACAAAAACCCTAGTTTAGCCACTAACTAAAACCCTAATCATCTAATTAGGTTGTCATGACAAGATTAGTGCCTTGTCCAAGAGTACATCTACACATTTTGTACTAATTTGGTACAATACAATGTGTGTATAAGTATATGTATGTGTATACCAAAAATCCTTATATAATCCTCATAAAATAGTTTAATTTGAAAATAATAATAAGATAAGTTTTATTATCGATTCGGAGGATCGCGCTACCAATTCGATGTACTACGGATGTACATCGACCGATATATGCGCGCAGACAATGTTTGTGGACAAACCAGGCGAAAATCACCAAATAATTTGATTTTGGAATTAAAACAAAATAATAATAAAATAGTAATTTATACAAGGTAATATCCGTCCGGGATATTACAGGGCCCTCGAGAGTTGCGGGGAAGGTTTTGCAGAGCAGAGCATCGGAGGCTTGGTGGATGAGCATGAGGGTCTTGAAGCTTTCGATGTGATCAACAGGGTCGGTCTCCACGGAGTAGGTCTCAAATTGAGGGGGCTTCAAGCCGATTGGTACAGGTACATCCATTATGGTTTAGGAAAAGGGAGGTCTACTAGGACGAAGAGTCCTTGCTCTGAGCTCTTCTTCTCGGTCTAACTGACCTAAGCACCTCTCCATCTCGTGGAGACGGCGGTAGACAGCGTCATCCCTTCGACGGTAATTAGGCGAGCCTCTGGACTTGTCTTCGTAGGAGGGAGAGCGGGAGCTACGACGTCGGTAATTCCTGGAGCGACGAGGACTTGGCATATGCTAGGAGTTGCTAGGAGCGGGAGGAGGAGTTGGGGATCGTCGGCGAGGACTTCGGACCGGAGGAGGAGAGGGAATCTTTGGAGCATTGGTGTTAGGACGGAGATTGAGAGCTTGTAGGACGGTCGCTTGGAACTACTGGAACTCGGCACGGGTGATGGTGCCTCATCGTTCCTAGGCTGTTGCCGACCTGCAAGAGAGTGTGGTCTTCTTCTGTGATGCTCGGGGGACTCTCTCCGCCCCTTTCGGGTAGGGGACCTTCTGTATTCTCGGCGGTGAGGAGATCGCTCTTCCGGACAGTGTTGGCGGGAGGTTCCCTCTCGGGCCCGCTTTTCATCCAGACGGCGGCGAAGGTCCTCATCCTTCTGCCGATTGAGGATGGTGTTGCGAAGGTCGAAAACTCGGGGATGATGGGAAGCCATAGAGTCCGAAGAGGCATTGTGGATGGAGACGTGGTCCAGATGGAGAGGCTGCTTCTGCGGATTGGGTCCCTTAGGAGGTTGTTGGTTCTGAGGAGCAGGTAGGTCTTGTTGGAGTGGGTCCTCCGCTTGAGGAAGAAGTTGCCCCTGCTGTTGAGCGGGTTGAGGGGGAACTTCCTGTTGCTGATCGGGGTTGGGTCCTCGGTTGGACCCTCTGGATCTGGCTTTCCTAGGAGGCATGGCTGGAGAAGGTCTGACCAACAGGAAGAGGGGAGGCTGCTATTCGTTCTTTCCCACAGACGGCGTCAATCTATTGTCGCTAAATCTGGTGTGGGGGTAAACAGGTAGTATTTGTGGATTCTTAGGAAACTTTGAATAGCAAACATGTTACCTGTTCCGCCGGAGTTTGACCGTTGACTCCCGCCGTTCACCTGCAAAAAGTGCGAGACACCGGGGTTGATCCCGGCGACGCACCTTCCGACGCTCAAGTCAGTAATCAGGAATGATTAAGAAAGAGCGTAAATTGGCAAAAGATTGATTACCTCTTAATGGAGATGGATGGGGGGTATTTATAGGCGCCGCTGGGATCAGATTAGGAATGTAATCCCCCTATGGTTAGATAAGGAATGTAATCCCTAATCCCCAGTGAAAGGATAGATACGAATCAGGGCCGTTGATTAAGATTTAATCAGAAACCCTAATTCAATCCTTTCTAGACCGGGTTTGCTGCGGGTTGAAACCTGCACCCAATTGAGGCAGATCTGTTCGTGGGTTAGCAGGTCTTCGAGGAGGAGAACCCGTACCTACTTCGGACCCATTGGTAGGTGAAATTACCGTTTTGCCCCTCGGCTTCAAGATTCGTGCCCGATTTGGACAAATCCGATTTCCCCCCATTTTTTGTAGAACCCCACATTTTCAAATATTATTTTAATTATTTGAAAATGAATTTAAATGATTTTTGAGATTTAATTAATATTTTCTAAGAAATTTATCTTTTGTACACGTGCAAAACACGTGCAAATGACTTTTTAGAAGTTTGAAAAATTAAGATTTCTTTATGAAAAATCATTATTTATTATTTAGGATTTATGTAGTATTTTTTCAGATTTTTCTGAAATTAATTAGTACTATTTGCAATTTTTGAAAAAAGAAGGACTTATTTGCAAAATTGACATTTTCAAGAGTTGAAATGC
This sequence comes from Hemerocallis citrina, assembly GCA_017893485.1. Classification (NCBI taxonomy): domain Eukaryota; kingdom Viridiplantae; phylum Streptophyta; class Magnoliopsida; order Asparagales; family Asphodelaceae; genus Hemerocallis; species Hemerocallis citrina. Next base: position 230,319,026 of record CM030362.1, on the reverse strand, counting down.
AAAATGGGCATTCTGAACATTTTGAGCAGTATTGACTGAGGTTTTAAAAGTATATTTTCTATTAGATCCTAATTTAAAGGAGTTTTATAGAATTTACAATACTAATGTATATATATGCAAGTTGTATTTTGAGAAGGATTGTTTTGCAAAGTGTGAGTAAAACCCTAATATTTTATCCGGCATATATAAGGAATTTTATTCCCAGCCGTCATTGAGAGAATATTCAGATTTTTTGAGAATTGTTTTGAGGAGCAAGAAGAGGATTTTGGATCTAGCAAGAAGGAGAGCATTTTTGTGGATATCTCTTCAAAACAAGGTGAGTGGTTTGTTTTTGTTTTGCTGGTTTGTTTTGTTGTTTGATTGATGAATGACTTAAGATCTTTGTTACACTTTGTTTGGGCATCGGTATGATACTATTTGTTTGTCTCATTGTATGTATGTTATGGATCTTTTAATTGGATATGGATGATGAGCATACTTGTTGATATTTGGACCATGTATGAGAAACTATCAAATTTGTTGAGGAAATATTGATCTATGGAATCGTAATATTGGAAGGCATGATTAAGAATTGATTATATTGTGATCGAATGATAAACATCTAGATCCTATGAATTTTAGATCAGATTTGATTAAGAGTTGAGGAAGAAGTTTGTTGTGAAACCCTAATGGAAGATTTGTGGTTTAGATCTTGAGAAGTTGAGATTTGAGGAATTGATTGATGAGTAATGTATTTGTATTGGTGAGAGTCATCTTTGGCTTGTGTATGAACTATTGTTTGATAAATAATGAACCATGATTCTTTAGAAATCTTCAGATCGATTTTGTATCCAGACTTATTTTTGAAAACTGTAGGCCGACAGTCGACTGGCCTACCGTACAGTCGACTGGTATGACGCTACTGATCATTTTCAGTCTCTTGAGAATTATTCGGGACAGTCGACTTAGACTGTGTCAGTTGACTGGTCTGCTGATTGTATATTTGTTTAGTCCTTTCTGGGCAGTCGACCTATGAACCTTTCAGTCGACTTAAATACTTAGACTATATTTTTGAGAATTATTGTGATTTGTCTCGGGGCAGTCGACTGATGACTTTCTCTAGTCGACTGATATTTCCTTAGATTACTTTGTGGAATTCCGAAGAATTGTTCTCTGGACAGTCGACTTATCTCAGCATAAGTCGACTGGCACTGAGGGATCTGTGTGTTTGATTTGAGACATTTTGTTCAGTAATTGATTTTGAGATCTTTGTTCAGTTTTTGTTATTTGTTCAGTATTTGATTTGAGATATTTGTTCAGTATTTGATTTTGAGATATTCAGTTGAGCCACTTGTTTAGTGGGAATTTGTTTAGATATTTGTTTTGAGTCTCTAGAGGTACGTGACCCTAGTATACCGGTGTTGAGATATTTGTTGAGTTATTTGTTGAGGCCCATTGAGGCGAATTTTCAGTTAATCATATTTTTAGTCCGGTAGGGTACACTACTCTAGGAGATTTTGTTCAGTAACCCAAATTAATAAGGACAGGCATTAGTAAAGTCATGACGAATGGGAACATGAGTTATGCACCTCAGTAAGGCTTTAGATGTGAGACTTAATCTCCTGAATTATCCAAGTAGTTAACTTGAGATGTGGGATTTATCTCCTGAATTATCCAGGTAGTTAACCTGAGATGTGAGGTATATCTCCTGAATTATCCAAGTAATTATCTTGAGATGTGGGATTGAACTCTTGAATTATCAAGGTCGAGGCGACGCTTTTGTGGTATTCTTGTGATGATGAGACTGTGTTTAGATGTGGGAAGATCTCCTGAATTATCCAGGGAAATACATGAGATGTGGGATCTATCTCCTGAATGATCAAGCATGGGCAAATTATCATAGTTTATCTTCATCTCTTAGTAGTCATCGTTGTCAGCATTTAGTCATCATGTTTTCTTGACTCACTTTTCTGCATTTGGATTTCCTGCTTTTTCACACTTGACTTTTGGTTTTGGATATCACTCGTTGTTTACATTTCTTGCTATTTCACACTTTACATCTTTGGTTACTATTGGTTGGATACTATGTTTTAAGTTCATTTATATTGTTGTTTGATTTTTATGCCACTCACACCATTTATGGCTGACCCCTTTAGTTTGGGGGTTAGGGTTCAACTCTAGCCTCACATGTTGCAGGTTATTGCTTAGATTGGAGGTTGGCTGCTTGAGTGGGCAGTTTGAGATAATTGGATTATTTAGTGATTGGTGTAAAACTGTAAAGGAATTTGAGATCATTCTGAGTTGTAAATACAAAGATTAATTTGTGTTGAGATGATTAGACTTCCGCTGGAATTTGTAATAATTGTTGTAATAAAAGAAAGAAAATTTTAGTGGTGTTTTTTGGTGTTTATTGTTATATTGAAGTGGATCACTGGGAATGTGCCACGTATTTTCTATGCTATTCATCTAGAAATTCGGGGCGCTACATTTTTAGCCTTATCACCTGCCACAACTCCTTCAGCTATCTCGACATCTGCAGCAGTCAAGTTGAAAGCCTGACTTCTCCTCGGAACAGCGGTCCTCTGACCGACAATTTGATGTAGAGGAGGAAGCGGAGGCCTAACTGGACCATGAGCTGGGCCTACTTGCTGAATCGGACCCATGGCTGGAAGAGCCACCTGCTGCTGCTGCAGACAATCGCGTACAGAATGATCAGCGGCGCCACACCTAAAGCACCGGCAGTTGATGCGCCAACAGTTCTTACGCTCATGACCAGACATCTGACAGAAGTTGCAAAAACCACCCTTCTGGAAACCAGCAGATGGATATGGAGTTGCCCTGACCGGATGAGTTGAGACAGGCCTTCGAACAGGACCACTGAAAGGCCTAGCAGCAGGATGCAGAATAGTCCGCAGAGAAGGAACCAAACCCCCACGAGCTTGCTCCTGAGCTCGAGCTGCCTCAAGAGCTTCAGTATAAGTACGCAAGCAAAGAGAGACAAGATGCCTCTTGATATCCTGCTCAAGCCTATTTGTGAATCTACGAGTCCTATCCTCTTCAGTTGCCACAAGAACGGCAGCGAAGCGACTAAGTTTAGTAAACTCAGCTGCGTACTCATCCATTGACCTAGAGCCCTGTTGCAAGAAGTCCATGTTACAACATTGTTTGAACAATTATGTAACAAAATTCAAAATAGAATAATGTCTTAACCTGTTTTAGGGCCAGGAATTGTTGTTCCATCTCAACTCGAGTACTACTGGGGAAAAAATTCTCTAAGAATCCCCAAGTAAAAGTAGTCCAAGCAATAGGCCTCTCAAGTCGCTCGGACTCGGCCATCCACCAAATATGAGCCAAATCTACTAGTTGGATGGAAACCACGTCCAGCCAATCAGCCTCGGCAACACGTGCCGCCAAGAGCAAGCGCTCGGTCCGGATCAACCACTGTTTAGCCTCCAAAGGCATTTCAGTGCCGAAAAAATGGTCGGGATGCAGCCTCATAAAATCTGTAACTGTTCCTGGACGAGGCGAAATATTTGCCTGCACAGGCACAATAGGAGGTGGAACCCGGGCAGCTTCAAAATCAGCCATCACAAGATCACTGTGGTTTTGCTGCTGATTAATCAGTCACTCAAGCACAGCAGTGACAGCCTCAACTGGATCAGACTGAGAAGAATTCCCACGAGCCATAGTCTGCACCAAACTAAAAACAATTAGCATCCAGAATTAGAGTTGATATTAATTTCATTCATGTATGCATGGTTGGTGAAGTGTTGAGCCGATCCCAGTACGAGCCAAGCTTCTCTGATACCACTAAAAATCCTGTCACGCCCCGCTTTCCAAAAAGAATATAGAATACAGATACGTAACCGAAGCCCAGTGAATGATTTTCATCATATATAAGCTGTTCAGGATTCTTTACAACATCTCACAAATAATCAGAGTCGGAAGCAAAAGAGTCAACCACACATGCATAATTGAATCAATATACCAACAGAATTTACTTGAAACAAAATATAAAATTCTCAAATAAATCAGAATCTGGACAAGTCAAATATCCTGGGTCATATCTCCCAAATACAAAATAAATATCCAAGTACTCAAAATACATTGTTCTAAAACAACCATAATAATAACACTAATAAACAAGAAATCCAGTATTAATATCTCATTTCGCCAATACCGCCGGGCAGCTGACCATCCTGATCTACAATTCATAATTGCAGGAGAAGGAAAGAAAAAATAAGTACCCGTCAATTGCAAGTTACAGGACACTTATAATATAGGATACATGCACATGGAAAACTAACAAATAACATGGAATAATGCATCAACAGTGATAACTAGCATGAATCAGTAAAACGTGATCAACTAGCATGGTATACTAACAGTACAAATGAATGTGTCAAGTATAGTGACATATGGCAACTAACAGTGTCCAGTAACAGTAAGCTCAGTATATCAGTGTAACAATATAACAGTATCAGTCTAATAGTCTTAGTCTAATAGTATCAGTCTTATGTTCTTACAGTCTTGTGTGTATTACTAGCTAGGTAGCACTTCATGTGCCCCAAACACATAACACATGGTTGCTACAATAAACAGTTTCGCTTTTAGATTTCATAGTGGACCATAATGGGGCAGAGTACTCAGGTATCAGTAACAGTAGCAGTAGTAGTAAAAAAAAAGTAGTAGTAAAAGTAACTGTAGCAATAACAGTATGGAACACTAGTTCCCTTCCAAGTACACGTTTCCATATTTTCCACTACTAGATCTTCCCTTAAGAAACCCCGGCTTGGTTACTTTTATTATGGTCATCAAATAGGCATGGATGAGTACGAAATAGTGTCAAACTGACATGGTATAATTAGTATTAGATTCAGGGAAACAAATAAACATGCATAGGTGATATACAGTCACATAAACGAGCAAAACAGTATATGTTCATATTTAGGACAGCAAGACAGTACAGTACTAAAACAGTGATTTCCGTTACTACAAAAATCCAAATCTAAATCTGTCAAAGAATTTGGAAAATAGACTTCCACACGAATTTAGAGATTATAAATAAGTCATATAGTATTTCACAAAATTATAACTCAAAACTGATTTGAATCCAGAAAATACGTTCAGTCAGAAATCAGTAAAACGAATTCTCAGTCATAAAAATAGCACTAAAACTCCTCAAATAAATCCAGGAAAAATCTGGGGTAATCCCCTATATGTCTAGTATCAAAAAACAAATAATATTCCAGTAAAATTAGTTCAGTCAACAAAAATCAGAAAACTTCAAGAAACGATAGTTTGGCAAATCTGAAATTCCCAACACTGCTGCACGAAAACTGAAATATCTCGCAAACCGTGAAACGAAATCCAAATTCGCCAAAGAGAGATGAAAATAGACAAAATAGTCTAACTTTCTTATTTCATAAATATTTTTTGAAACAGTAAAAGGAAATAGGGTGAAAATACGATTGCTTACAGAACATCGAGCAAAATACAACAACTATAGCTTTCATAAATATGTATGAAACGGCATATAAAACTCATCAATAAAATCCACCAAAATTCTAGGTAATCCCTAGATAGATATAGAATTACTGTGCAAAGTTTCAGATCAAAATAATATAATTAGGACTAGTATCAAAATAGTTTAATCATCAAAATCATCAAGAAATGAAGTCTGGAAATAAAATACACCTCTGTAGTCAATAGCCATAACTCACTCATACGAAAACGAAATTAATTAAGGTCAGAGGGGTTGGATAGGAGACAGATTTCTCTACAATTCATGTCTAATACAAAAATTAAGAATTCTGACCTTAATTTTGTCCAAAATACAATTCAAAATTGATCTTCGACAATTTACAGATTTCTCTCTAACAACAAAACCAACATAAATCATACGAAACTTGTTCCAATCACAATCAAACATGGTATAGAGTCTACTAAGAGTCCAACATCTTGAAATAGAGTATATAACATATTCACAACCATCATATCATATGTATCTCATCAAACACATAATTTCACATAATTATCTCATATATATGAATAGATTAAGAACGGTCAAACCTAGTTATTTTCATGTTGATTTTGTGTCGTGAGGCAAGTATGGTCAAATATCACAATAGAGACAAAATCCATCAAAAATAACACACACTCGAGTTCTCTCTAGAACCCAACTACACTATAAGCGATATTTTTGACTTGTATCATACAAAAGAATTGGAGTACAAGTTACTTGCCTTAGCCGAAGACGAAACGAACACCAAGAATAATGGGAACGGATCCCGGCAACAAACAAAATCCACGAACAAAAATCCCCGAACCAAAGCAACCCAAGCGCAAACTACATGCACGTGCAAAACCCAAGAACCAAGAGAGAGAGAGAGAGTGTGTGTGTCAGGCGGAGGGGGGTAGCGGCGGGTGGCCTTGCTGGTCGCTACTACTCCTGCGTCGCTGCTGCTGATCGACGGCGCCGGAGGACGCTGAGGGAGAGAAACAGAGATGGAGAGGGATGGAGTGCTCGGTGGTGGAGATGGTTGGGCTAGGGGTTGCGGTAATGGGGAGTTGGGTGTGGTGGATGGGTGCAGGCCGATTGGGATGTAGGGTTGGGGAGAGGGTGTTGGTCGGTAGGTGGTGCAATAGGGAAGAGGAGGGAGGTCGGGGTGTAGGTAGTAGGGTATTAGGGTTAGGGTTTTAGTAGACAGGGATTATATAGAGTTTGTTTAGGGTTTGTAGTAGTAGATGGGTAATTAGGTATTTGGGTCTAATAGGAGTAGAAATAGGATTAGTCTAATATGAGTTGAGTGGGATAAAATTTGTATAGAATTCAAAATAGGATTGTGGGTTAATTTGGTTTTGGTAATCAATTAGGGATCAATAAGATTGGAAATAGGATGAGCAACCAAATCACCATGAGCACCCAAAGATACAAATAAAGAGAGCAAGACACAAATGAAGAGCGAAAATAACAACAATGATCAAGAACAAATCAAGGAACCGAAAATAAATCACAAAAGATCAAGAATGAGAAAAAATGAATTTATATTGAAAATAACTCCAATATACGGTCCTGAAAAATAAAAGAGAGTACAATTACTCAAGAAGAAGAAAAATACACCAAAAATACAAAAAATGAGAAACAGGGGTTACATCGGGGCTAGTCGTGAGTACCATTCTCTTACAACCCCTTTCAGCGTGGCCGGAAAATTTTTGCAAAGAGGCGCGTCCGACGCCTGGTGGATCATCATGAGAGTTTTAAAACTCTCAATGTGATCAGTGGGGTCGGAATCCCCGTTGTATGATTCAAAATATGGGGGCTTGAAGTTCTCTGGGACTAGTGCTTCCATTATAGTGTGGGAGAACGGGGGCCTGCAGGGCAGAAATTCCTTGTCCGTTGTTCCTCTTCTTGTTCAGTCAGCCAAGGCGCCTCTCCATCTCATGGAGATGGTGGTAGACCGAATCCTCCCTTCAGTCATATCTTGTTGAGCCCCGGGACTCGTCCTCATGCAGAAGGGGACTGGGATTGCGACGTTGATAGCTTGGCGCAGGTTAAGGACTGGGGTACAGAGCCTATAGCTTGGGGCAGGTTGAGGACTGAGAACTCGCTGATTGTGGTCGGAAACAACATTAAGGGCCCTCAGGACTGTTTCTTGAAATTGCTGGAACACTGCCCTTGTAACAGGTGCCTCTCGCTCTCGGTGGTCCCGTGGGGTGGGTCGACCGATTGGAGAGCTGCTTCTCCTTTGATGATGGTGGGGTGACTCCCTTCGCCTTCCGGGAGAGTTGGATCTTCTTCGATCTGGCCTATGGAGGGATCGGGCTCTAGAGGACCGAATCACTGGAGCCCTTTGATGTTCTCGGCGAGGTATCTCATCATGGGTCCGCCTCTCATCCAAGCGGGTCCGAAAATCTATGCCATGCTACCGGTTGATAATAATGTGTCAGAGATATTTTGGCGTTGGAGGGTTGTGAGAGGCCATGGAGTCGGAGGAGGGGTTATGTATCGAGACATGGTCATAATGAGGAGGTTGCCCCTGTCGACTTCGGTGGGAGGGTCTCGCGGCACCCCCTTGAGGCCTTTGAGGAGCCTGCTGGGGCTGAGGTTGCTGAGGAAGGAGCTCTCCAGGCTACGGTTGCTGGACAGATTGAGGAAGAGACTGTCCAGGTTGCTGGACTTGCTAAGCGGGTTGAGGGGGAACCTCCTGGAGTGGGGGAGGAGAAGGAGCAGGAGTGGCTCTGCGGTTAGAGACCGTTGTCTTTCCCTTCTTTGGAGGCATAGCTTGAAACTACTTCGCTGATGAAATAGGACTGGATTGTTGTTCGAGTTCCCACAGATGGTGCCAATATGTTGCTGCTGATTTTGGTGTGGGAGCAAACTGATGAATTTGTGGATTCTTAAATGAAACAAATAAGTAAACCGGTTGAGTTTCACCGGCATTTTGACTAGTTTCTTGCCTCTGCCTTGAACCTACAAAAAGTTTGATACACCGAGATGGATCCTGGCGACGAACCCTCCGACGCTCTTGTCATTAATCAAGATGATTATGAAAGAGCGTTAGGTAGAAAAAGATTGATTACCTCGTTATGGTGGGGGGAGAGATGTATTTATATTCGCCTTAGGGACCTATTTCGATATAAGGATTTATCTTTACTTCCCGATGTTTATAAATAAGGTGGAAAGTTTAAACTTGTTTCGTGATAAGAAGTGGTTAAACCCGCCTCTTAGAGATAATCACGAATTTAAATTACTCTTTAAGCGTCTTGGGCTGGTTTGTAGCGGGCTGCTACCCGTACCCAATAGATAGATTCGTTTATGAGTTATTGAGATTTGAAGAAAGACTCAGTTCCCATTTTAGACCCGTTTGTAGGTGAAATTATAGTTTTACCCCTGAGAGCTTTACGATCTGTGCTCGGTTTTAATGGTCCCGATTTAATCCTATTTTTTGTTGGATATATTGGTATATTCTCTCTATATAAATATAGCACGTGCATATGTGTAACACGTGTAATGAACGTACAATTGATTGGATATTGGAACGCGGGTTTGTGGGCTTATAACCCGATACCCAAACCAGTATTTAGCCATAAATACTGGCTTGTGATAGCAGTCTAGGTATTCCAATCTTGATACCTAGGGTGAATATCTCAAGCAACTTAGATCTAGAGATAAACCCTAATTTCCTAATTGTTAATTTCTCACAAAACTTAACATTTTTAGCTATATCAGATTTGTTGTATTTATTAAAAATGAATAACAATTTTTGTTGAGTTTGAACGGAAAGTGAATTCATTTGCAAGTGTTCATTATCTTTTTTTTTTTTTTTTTTTTTATTAAATTCAATTTATGGTGCCGGAGATGAAATTTATGGTGCAGGAGTTGAAACTAAGTAAAAAGGTTTACTTTGATGAAAATCAGGGAATTGATAAGATCAGATATTAGAATATGAGGTCGCATTAAATGATTATGGAGGTTTGGAGAGAGGCAAACCATGTGAAGTTCTTTTGTAGAAGATTCGATTGTTGTCCCCAAGTTTGTCAAAATTGCAACTATAGCGGTTGAGTTACTTTTATCGCCTTAATCTTGAACTTCTGTCGGTACAGTTTGGAGAGCGGCACATATATCACTATCTTTTAATTGTCAACAACTGTTTTGCGATCTCAACTGTAATGGTTGGATTCCATGTTTTGCTCCCTACTTTAACTGCAGGAAACAACACTACATAAAGTGCCTACACTACTGATGCGTAGTGTGATTACAACTGTCAAATGCGAAGAGGTTAAGAGTGAATAGATTGGGCATCAATTTAGCAGAGTCGACACAGTTACTCCAAATCCAATAAGAAGCCGACAAAGCCAATCCAAATCCAATAAGAAAGAAAGCCATAGAAGTATCTGTTATACCGTGTGATGCTTCTAGTGTTTTTTAGAGCAGTGATTCCACGAGAATCTTGTACAGGTATTGCTTATACTTTTACCATAGAATTTACAAAAATAATTTAAAAATTAATATTTCTATAAGGCACCAAAATGACGTAGTTGGGTATCAGAGAAGTGCTTTTTTTTAAAGAGAAAGGTGGAATTTTGCCACCCAGTTTTATTAATAAGTTAACAAAATAAATTCGGAGTTATAAAAAATTACAAAAACTACAAAACAGAAATAAATTATAAGACATCCACCTAGCATAGGAGGGTGGGACAGACAGTCTAAGTAGGAAATGAAGACAACATAACGAATACATAGAGGACAATATGAAAACACAGGGGTCCCTCCAACATAACTCTGGGGGGTGGGAAAGCAGTGTATGGCGTGCCCCTCAGTCCATATAGGAGAGATATGAAAACAAGTATAAATAATAAGGTAATTAAATGCGTAAATTGTAGCGCCCCGAATTTTCAAGATAATATCTCAGAAATACGTGGCACGATTCCAAATCAACTTCAATGTAATCATAAACATAGCAACCAAATACAGGAAAAATTAAAATTTTTTATTACATCAATTGTTTACAAAGCACACGTGAAAATTAAACACCTTGAATTACAATTTTCTTTCCTTTACAACACATTCTTTTACAATTTGCATAAGCCCTATTATCATTCTATCATATGCATTCAATCCCAAGCTAATGGTAGCTACCTGTAATATATGAGGCTAGAGATAATCCTAACCCCCAAAACTACAGAGGTCAGCCATAACGGTGGGAGTGACATAAAAATAAATGCAACATCAATAAAACATGAAACATAGAATCAAAAACAATATGTATCAACAGCAAGAATAAAATGAACAAGAAATAATAATAAGTAAAAAAAATATGAAAATATCAAGTGAAATTAGACTAAGTGTCAAGTGTAGAAAAATAGGAAACAACATGAATAAAACCAAGTCAAGAAAATATCAATGCTTTATGCTGACTCTCTAATGCATACTTGTCGGATTCTATGCATCCCACTCTACATAGGTCCAGTACAAGCCCTTATCGTTCTCCACTTGATAGGGTTTAATTCCTCGTTTATGCAACTAATCCTACTACGATGACTACTATGAGATATAGATAAACTGTGAGTATTAGCTCATGTCCCGATAATTCCGGAGGTTAATCTCTATCCACAGATAATTCCGGAGACTATTTCACTCACATCTAAGAATCTTCGAGAATACACCACACCGCAAGCTATGGCGCCTCATCACACGAAAACCCCATGAGTGTCCCTTCGATCCCGATAATTCCGGAGATCAATCCCACACCGCAGGTAATTCCGGAGACTATTTCACTCACACCTCCATAATTCCGGAGATTATCTCACACCGCCGGCCATACTGAGGTCCATAACCCATGTTCTCATTTCATCATATCACCATCTAGTGTCTGTCCTTATCTTTTTAAGTTAATTAATTACTTTCGAATCTCCTAGAGTTGGTGTACCCTACCGTTCTTAACTTAACTGATCAATAACAAAGCTACAACTGGCCAAACCACAAAATCTCAATTGTCGGTATCTAGGATCGCACTCACCCTCTAAAGACTCACAACTCAACCATGAACACAAACTAAATCTTTCATTTTAGTCGCTTTATATCAGTGTTAATTTACTCACAGAAATTCATTGTTTCATATTGTTGTATACAAGTTTATATATATATAAAAGATACTCTTTTACTTAAAGAATTTGGGCATAGGTATATTTGTAAAAGTCCTCTTTACTGATATGAAGGGTACATATGTGTATTCATGATATATAGAAAAAATCTTTTTTTACTGGTTTGAACATACAAAGGATGTAGAAGAAAAGCATGTATATCTGTATATGATATATATATAGAAACCCCTTCCATGATTTGAAACATATATATATATATATATATATAGATTAACTGGCATATATATGAATGAATCATATACTGATGTATAGAAGATTTATCATATGCAGTCATGTATAGAAAAATGGATTATTTGCAGGTATATAGAAAATTTGAACTATAGGAAGGGTATATAAAATACTGATGTAATCATATGAGCATATGACAACTGATATATAGAAAGTACCCATTTTTTTACTGATGTGAAACATCTATATATATGTATTTCGGAATCCTTTTACTGACTTAAGGTTTGTGTGTATATATATAATATATATATAGAAGCTCTTGTAATGAATTGAAAGATACATATACATATATATATATATATATATATATATATATATATATATATATATATATATATATGAGGAATGCTCCATTGAAAACGGGTTTGTTTTCACGGGTAGGAAAACACCAATCTGAGCCGTTGGATCACTTTTGATCGTGATCAGCGGCTCAGATCGCCTCCGCCCATCACCCTATATCACTTAAGTGGCGGAGGGTTATTTTGAGAATTTCGTCCCAAATAACTCTTCGCCTGATTCGCTCTGATAAAATGAATATAACCTAGGCCGTTGTTTGGAACAACGGCCTAGGTTATAAAAATTTGAATTATAGGCCGTTGTTTGGAACAACAGCCTTGTTCTAAATTTTTATAACCTAGGCCATTGTTCCCAACAACGGCCAAGGCTATAAAATTTATTGAAATTTTATAGCCTTGGCCGTTGTTGGGAACAACGGCCTAGGTTATAAAAATTTAGAACAAGGCCGTTGTTCCAAACAACGGCCTATAATTCAAATTTTTATAACCTAGGCCGTTGTTCCAAACAACGGCCTAGGTTATATCAATTTTTTTAGAATCTGTTCAGCAAAGAGTTATTTGGGACGAAATTCCCAAAATAACCCTCCGCTGATCAATTGAAACGGGTTATGGGGAGCTCGATCTGAGCCGCTGATCACGATCATGAGCGATCCAACGGCTCAGATTGGTATTTTCCAACCCGTGAAAACTAGACTCGTTTTCAATGGAGCATTCCTCTATATATATATCTATATAATAAAACACAAAGAAAGCTATCAAGTGGTTCTCCTTCAATCCCCCCAAAATCAAAGGCTTAGATCTTACCTTACAAAACATATTTTCCCTCCAAAAGTTCTCCCCAAAACTCAAATTTAAATCTCCCACCCAAAACAACTCCTATTATATATATCTTAAGCTAATAGGCCTATCCCCTCTATCTTTTCTCTATTTTGAAATAAAGAAAGGAGAGCAAAAGTAAGAATTCACACTACTATAACACGTGCACATCACACTTTTCACTTACCAAAACAAATATAAAGAAAAAAAAATTACACATAAGAAAACCATTCATCTTCCCACTTTCCAGTTCTCCCTTAACCCTTCCTCCCCCAAACAACTACGATCATCTTCTTGCTCCTCTACAAAAAAATCCCAATCCAAAAGCCAAGTTCAAGAAGAAGACAACAATTAACCCTTCAAACCCTAACCCTACTCAGAATGGGGCTTCCGATCCCATCCGAAACCCTAGCCGACCGCGCCTACCTTCTCCGCGAGTTGCTACACAAGAGCCAGACCGTCACCAACAACATGATCGCCATCCACGGCACCTTCGACCACCACCTCTTCGCTCTCGAATCCGTCATGCGCCCCACTCAGGTCAGGTTTCAAATCCTCACCCCTAATTTCCACGATTTTGAAGGGTTTTTTGATTTTTTTAAAGACTTTTTGGGTTTAGGTTCGGACGCATGCGATCCGGAGCGCGCATGAGAATATCGATAAGATGCTGATGTCGGCTGACGTCATACTTGGCCTATTCGATTTGGTGCGGCAGGATTGTGGATTTCTGTTTGTTTGGATGGTTAGGGTTTGGTTTGGGAGTTGAAATGAGGTTATTTGATTTTAAAATTAGGCTTTGGGCTTTTGTTTGGATACGGAGGGAGGAAACTTATTGGTAATTTTGGGTGGATGTAAAGGAATGGGAACTATAAGTTGCATAGCTGTACCTTCGTTTTTGGGTTCAAAATGAAATTTTGGTTGAGTTGGAGTTTAGATACCTGCACTTATCTTAGGGGCTAGCTGTTTGGATACATTATTTAGTGGTGGTAAGTGGAGATTAGTGGAGTGACTTGCATACATGCATTTTTTAAGAATTTAAACTATTTGGATCACATTTTGGAGTTATTTTACTGCCATATATTTCACGTTAAAGTTAAGATAATCGAAGGTATCTAAACTCCAACCCAACCTAATTTGTTTATTAAGACAAAAACGGAGGGCCAAGTCTTTACCTCTACTTAAAAATTATCGTATCCTACCTTTCTATCTAAACATGCCCTTAAACTTTGAGGTGGGATAATTGAAGGCAACTTAACTCCATAGTATGATCCAAATAGATAAAAGTTTGGATAGCTGCAAGTATACAAGTCATACCCCATATCTACACGAGCTTTCACTTATCTTACCTAACCTCTGTATCCGTATCCAAACAGGGCCTTGATTGTTAGGTTTTACATATTTTGTTTTTCCAAATTTGTGAAATTGAGGGTAGTGAGGATTTTGAAAATGGTAGTTTTAATAATGCTTTGAATTTGTAGGCGGAGGCAAAATTTTTGAAGGGTCGCATGAGGACCTGGAAAGTTATTTGGAAGCAATAGATCAATTGAGGGCTAATGTTAAATTCTTTAACTCAAACAAGAGTTTTAAGAGCAGCGATGGGGTGCTTAGTCATGCAAATAGTTTGTTAACAAAGGATATAATGAAGCTCGAGGAATTCAGGAAGATCATTGCTTCTTACAGGTGAATATGTGTATGCCTCATTTGCTTTTATAAAATTACATCATCGGTACTTTACTGAATGTTATAATGCATGACTTATAATGTATAACCTATTTACTGAATGTTAATCATGTTGTAATATACATGTAAACATAATTAATTGAATTTACGACATCTGTTTATATGAGGATGATAATGAAGATTTCAGTAATTACAGTAGGAATGATATACATAAGTTTCTCCCAATTCTCTTATATCTTTTTTGGAGTTCTATATAATTTTATGAGTCCCACAAAACAGTTGTAGACTGTGCAATTTGCACAGGGTAACACTAGTATTTATTTATTATTATTATTTTTTTTTTTTCTCTCTCTCTCCCTCCCTCTTCTATTCAAAAAATTAAGAAAATAAAAATATTAAAATATTAAAAAAATTTAAAATTTAAAATTTTAAAAACTTTAAAAATAATTCAAAAAATTTCAGAAAAATCATATAATATGTTTGTTACTCTATGTTTGCTACTTCAATTAATTTGCTGGACCTCTGAAACTATTTTATATAATCAAATAAGGTGCACCGTTCCGAAGACGTGCCGTAGGCACGTGACAACGGGCAAACCTAGTATATATATATATGATATGGCTAAAAATGGGGTTAAATTAGAACCGTCCAAATCAGGAACGAATCTTAAAGCTTAGGGGTAAAATGGTAATTTCACCTACCAATGGGTCTGAAGCGGGTACTGGCTCTCCTCCTTGAAGACCAACTAACCCGCGAACGGGTCCACCTCAACTGGGTGCGGGTTTCAACCCGCAGCAAACCCAGTCCAGCAGGATAAAATTAGCGTTTCTGATTAATCCTAATCAACGACCCTGATTCATATCTATCCTTTCACTGGGAATTAGGGATTACATTCCTTATCTAACCACAGGAATTACATTCCTAATCTAACCCCAACGGCGGCTATAAATACCCCCTATTCATCTCCATTAAGAGGTAATCAATCTTTTGCCAATTTACGCTCTTTCATAATCTTCCCTGATTACTGACTTGAGCGTCGGAGGGTGCGTCGCCGGGATCAACCCCGGTGTCTCGCACTTTTTGCAGGTGAACGGTGGGGCGGAACAGGTAACAGGTTCGCTATTCAAAGTTTTCCAAGAATCCACAAATACTATCTGTTTGCCCCAACACCAGATTCAGCGGTAACAATATATATATATATATATATATATGATATAGAAATCTCCTCACTAATATGAAGTGAGATATATGCAGAGTATAGAAAATTGATCATGTGCCGATATATAGAAATTGATCATATGCAGAATGTAAAGATTAGATCATGTGCAGGATGTGAACATTAATCATATACAGGTTGTAGAAATTAATCATAGGCTGATACATAACTCATGTGCAGGATATAGTAGAAAACTTCTTTACTGATGTGATCATAGGAGTATACATATGATGTCTATGTAGGAAAAAATAGAAGGTATAGATAAACTGATATATGCATACATGTCTGATATATAGAAGGAATTATTGAAGTGAAGTAAATATATGTATATATGTGATATAGAAGGAAGTATCTGTGTACACTCATATATGATATATATATATGTATAGAACTCCTTTTCACTGAGTTGAAGTATTCTTATGTAGGTTGTATATAAGATGAGCCACATGCATACACACAGGTACTACTCCAAACACAAACTCACAACCTAAACATGGTACTGGAGGTGTATACAAAGATGGGTTTGTTCATAACTTGTTCATGTGTGCACCTGCACACAAATGTAGCAGCAATCTACAACATTCTGCAGTATTTAACAAAAGAGAACAGCTACATACTAGGTTACTTGATGATTGATAAAGTAGATTAGGTTTATATAAGATGAGCCACATGCATACACACAGGTACTACTCCAAACACAAACTCACAACCTAAACATGGTACTGGAGGTGTATACAAAGATGGGTTTGTTCATAACTTGTTCATGTGTGCACCTGCACACAGATGCAGCAGCAATCTGCAACATTCTGCAGTATTTAACAAAAGAGAACTGCTACTTACTAGGTTACTTGATGATTGATAAAGTAGATTAGGTTTACAAAGGCATCAGTATTCATACTTTAATATGACTAATTATATATGTATATATACTCATACAGGTATATACAGTAGTCTACAAGTTTAGCATGCACAGACAATGAGTTGTAACCAAACTTTGAATAAGGATTTAAAAGCAAGGGAAAACCTGCATCTATACTGTGCATATGCACAAGAATGTGTCTAAAAATTCTTCTTCGTGATGAAAGCAGTGTATGTACATAGTAGATCAAAGATGAAGTAGACAGACCATACTCAGTTTGCTAGTTCAAGCCTCTACAAAAATCAATTTTATAAAACTCATTATCAGTTCTTTAAAAACCAAATTCAATCTGCACATTAAGAGTTCTACTTTAAAACCTGATTTCCCCTCAAAGTTTTATTATGTGTGGTTGTTAAAACCAAACCCAAGTGGTTCTATCACCTCAGTCCTTAATTTGCCCAAAGTTAACAAAACATGCACACACACAGATCCAAAATGCAATACTTCTTCCACTTCAAAGGTTGTTTATTTTGGTTCAAAAACTTGTTATATACATATCCCAATCATCTACATCAGTGTATCCATGATTATAAATAATTTTAATGATATTTCAATCAAATTTCATGCATCAACAGTGTGTACATACTTATCCACAGTAACAGACTCCTCTTTTGTTCAAATTCGTGCATCATACACATATATAGTTGTCCAATCCAACAAATCAGCAAGCATATAGATGAAAGCAACCTACTCAAAATTTCTCTTAGGTTATTTAACAATCACAAGTCATCAAATTAGGGTTTTGGTCATCAATAGTATAGTTCCATGAAAAGATTCAACTTTTAATTCATCTACTTATCAAAATTTGTTATATCAACATACAATCCCTAACATACTTTCTAATCAACAAATCATCACATACAACATGCTTAGAACAAAAGAAATCAAACAAATGTCACTGACCTCAATGAAGAAATCAAATCGAATTAATAAAGAATGAGAAAAAGCCTTTCTTTTGCAAAATCCAAGATCATCGTTTCGAAACTCCAAAAAGTTAATAGTAAAAATATATTTTATTTTTGCAGAGGAGAGGTACGGTTGTAGTGGCTCTTTTATAGGCCAAAAATCTGGAGTTTTTAGGGTTTTACAAGTTTATGGAAACATCCCTTAACAAATTATTACTTTACATATATAAATCCTTATAAAAAACATCCCTTAATAGTGTTTAAAAAAAAAAAAACTAGCCTATAACCAGCCGGCACTGTTTGAAGACCCAGAAAAACGAATTTGCACTTTTACCCCTCTAAGTGAAAAATTTGCAAAAAGACCCTTCTTTATCAAAACTTGCAAAATAAACCAAATTTATTAAAACAAAAAGTAAACTCTTTACCTATAAGTTGACTTGGCATCAACCCCAGCCCGAAAATTCAAAAATCTGGAGTTTTTACTCCAAGTGGTAATTTTACACAAAAGTGCTTCTTTTTGTAATATTTGCAAATAGGTCTAATAATTATCAGAAAAATCCAGAAAATTCACAAATAATATCTAATAATAAATAATGAGTTCTCCCAAAATAATTTTTGATTTTGAACTTCCCAAGAAAATATTTGCCTGTGTTTTGCACGTGTAAAAAGATAAATTTTCAGAAATTTTTTTATTAAATCACCAAAAATCATTTAAATTCATTTATTAATCTTAAAAGCATTATTTAAAATTCTGGTGTATTACATATATAGGTGTAACTGTATTATGAATAACAAAGTTGAAGTAGCATAGGCTAAGTTTTAAAATCTTATAAAATGATATGAACCAGTACAAAAGAATATGATAGTGGTAAGTAATATATATATATATAACTAAAAGTGGGTTCGCCTCATTGATGTCTAGCTGCAGACATGCCTCCTTAACATCAAGTTGTAGATTTGCCTCCACGACATCAGATTGCAGGTTGTCGTCTCGACATTCGGTTGCATATTTTTTCTCCCTGACATCCAGTTGCAAGTTTACCTCCATTGACGTCTAGTCGCATATTTGTATTTTCGATATTTGGTTGCAACAAAATGGTGAATGGAATGATTTAATCTTCCATATGTACTGAGATATTGGATGTTTAATTTAAGTATGATATTACATTTTGAAATTCGTGATATAAAAATAGAATCAAAAGTAGGTAATGGAGTGGAAAGTCACAAGACGGAATATTAAAATAGATGTATGGATAATAAATATCATAAATAGTAGGAATTAGTAGTAGTGAAAAATGATTTATAAAGGTAATGAGAAAGACGGAATGAAATGCATTCATAAGCTTAAATTTAATTGCCAATGAGAATTAAGCAAGTAGTATAAATAATCATTTGTCATGAAATATACAGTAAATAGTAAAAAGTATATGTAGTAAGAAAATAACAAAGAGGGTAAAATTCATATTATTAAGGTAACAAGTGACTACAATATATTATATTTATATATGTAAAAAATATTCAAATCACGTTAAGACATATTGGAATTCATAAGACAAAATACAGTAATGAAAAAAAAAATGTTTATATATATGTATAATAACAAACATTGTAAAATCTGTAACTCCCATTCCCGCCAATAAGTATTTTTCCGTGTATTTTTGATAATTTGATTTTTATAAATTATTTTGTGCTAAATTAGTTTCAGATTTCTATTAAAGTATGTTCTAATAAATTTTTTTATTCATTTCGAATAATGGTGTATTGATCAATTTTTCTATATCTTATTGATCGACTAATTATATTTGAGCCTAAAACAAATAAATTACTGTTATTGGTTTATTTTAATGAAATTTTTAAACCAAAATATTATTTTGTTGTATGATATTATTAATTTTATGATTTAATTATTAATTCTTATTTCTTGACGATTCAATTAAAGTTCATTTATCGAATTATTTTATTTTCGTACTTGACCTAAGTTTCTTGGCGAATTCCAATTTATTTTCAAGCCAATTTATATTCCTCTCATTGGTATTATTTATTTATTTATTTGGATTTAAACTATTGTTCATGAAATTCTTCGTTCTTTTGATTGAACTATTTATGTTGAGCCTATTTTTTTTATTTTATTGTGGGTATTTTATTTAAATCCTATTGTCTTCAAACCCCTCTTATTGAACCCTAAAACTCAACTGCAGTTTGTTCTCAACCCAGACCCAATATTATTGGATCATAACCCAATAACCCAAAAATCTATTTGTATTCTATAAATGCAACCCTAATACAAACCCTAAAAATCCAAAATACAATTTTCTGGCTGTCACCCTATCTTATCTCTCTTATTTCTCTCTCCTCCCTCTTTCTCTCTTCCCGTCAGCCATTATCCCGCCCAATCTCCTGTTCGTTATCTCCGGCGAGCTTCGCTGTAATGCCCCGCCCCAATACTCGGACAATTTTAATATTTTTTTAGAAGACAAATTAGATACTATGTAGTACAACTGCCCACCACAGGCTACCTCTCAAAAGGTGGTTAACCAATTAGGTGACTCTTGATCATTGGCTAATTATATTTATACTCAAATTATTTTTGTATACTTCCCATGTGGGACTATATTTCTCAAATCCTTCTCAAATTTCCAATCAATATATATATATATATATATATATATATATATATATATATATATATATATATATATATATATATATATATTCCGAATCAATCCCAAATCAAATTACCAACCAAACCGGCCCCACCAATCCTTCCCCTCCACGTCATCTTGAAGAGAGAGGAACCAATTCACAACAACCCAGCACGTACAGTGCAGTTCTTTTTCAATTCCAAACCGTGGGCCCCATATATTCAAATATCGGATTTTTATACAACCATCCTATAGAATAATTCTATAGGACCACCCCCAAATTCATCTATTATATATATATATATATCATTTTCAGAAATACGGGGTATTACATTCGCAACCTCCAGCGACCCCCTCTTGTCGCTGCTCTCCTGCCAGCACCGCCAGCACACCCCGAAGCCCAGCGCTTCCTCCTCTACCCTGTTCCGATCGTCAACAGCAGCCAAACCCAATCTCGCTGTAACGCCCCCGATTTCTCCGTAACTGGAAAACCGTGACACATGCCAAGATCTTTCCTTCAATTAGTCACGATACACAGAAAAGCAGGGAAAATTTTAAAACTTTTCTTCAACACAGAGTTACTACGCAGTAATTACAAATATCAGTTTGTAATACCAAACTGTAACGCCTGCCCCTTTTCTTTTCTTTTTGACTCCAAAATCAATTCTTCCAATTTCTATATCACTTTAAACATAAACTAAAATAGTTATTTTTCAAAGAAAATTTGGGCAGAGTCTCCCTTGTTATTTCTGCCCCCAAAACACAAAAAGCTTACGGAATTCTGTTCTAAATTCCGTAGCTCACATCACAGGCAATAATATCACGGGCTCCCCAGGCCAAAATGAGCATCATCACACAGGCAATATATATATATGCTCTGGGGGCCAAACTCATAACGATATATCAATTATCAATTAAAAACCATAAATTCTTTGGAAAACGCAGTAAGTTTTTAGAAAATAATTTGTAAAAACATACTACAGCGCCCGGTACTCCACAACGAGATGGGTACGGGTCAAAACCATATCATGCCACCTCACAATATACTCTGCATCATCGTCCACATACTTATACATCAAAAATACAATTTAAAGCATAAAACCTTTACTATTTACAATTAAACCATAACAACAAATTTGTAAACTGGAGCTCCACTCCACAGAAACCTGTACCTACACCTCACCTCTGCACTGCTGAGGAACTGTAACAGTAGGAACCTAGGGTAGTCCAGGGACTCCCTAACCCCCAAACACTAAGGGGTTAGCCATTTCTGGTGTGAGTATAATTTATAAAATAAGTAAATAAATTAAACTTACAGGTAAAAACATAACGAACTCACAATTACCAAGATAAACAAATCTTACTTGACATCTGAACATGTAAACATCACAAATGAGATTTCACATCAATTACTTTCTGAGTCATCACCTGTATGTATATCTATACCCGCTCATAACATACTTATATTTAGTAACCATTTGAATAACCGCTCTCATAATACAATATTGATTTTATTTCCTTATATCACGTATCACATCATAGACATATGCCTTCATTCTCATACTACCACATTCATTCATGTCCAACCTAACATCTCATTGCACCTTACCATTCACTTGCATTTTATCACAATATACCCCATATCCCAACAAAGTTTGGCAATAACATATCACATGCCAAGCCGATAGCTTGGGTAATAATCACCGCACATCCCAAGCCCAACTTGGGTAATATCACATCACATCCCAAGCCCATAGCTTGGTTATTAATTTACTTCAACTATCACACTCGCAATTCATCTCGAATGGAAAAGACACATGTACATATAATTGATGTGTCAGTGTATGTTATGACTTAACTCTAATGCAAAATTACCAATACAATGATGCTCTTATTCTAATGCAAGCAAGTTTTCGGAACAGTATGCATCCCATACTACATACGCCCCATCTCAAGCCGTCTCTCCAAATATAGGGATTTGAACCCGCATTATGAATTTCTAATTGTACACAACCTGTTCCTGACAGATACTAGAAGGCTGATGAGGTTGCAAACGTGGTCAAGTCCCACCAATGCAGTACGCTCATGGTGTCTATGTTTGCCACTACTACCCGGTACTTCGGAACTCACTCAAAAACCAGACAAACACAGGGTCTCCCGAGCGCAGTATAGCATAAAGCCTATCCTGTGTCACCCATAACTCAAAGACCGTGATCTATGGTCTGTTCGCTCTCCCTGGCCAAGAACCCGACGAAGTTCTGGGGTCCATCCCCCTAGCTCCGCCCGCCTTATCATGGCACTTCAGGAATTAACAGTGTGAGATACACAACCTGTGCTCCCAACTCGTGAGAAGGCACCGTACGTATCCCTTTGACGGGAAGGTACAACCCAATAACACCACCTAAGGTTGGCCCCAAAGGACGAGTTGGTCGTAAGGTGCCCCCTACTACGGACTCCTCTCTTTCTGGCAAAATGGTAAAGTAAAGGATCTTTATAAGTCGCTACCCTAACGATGTCACTAACCCTGAACAGTCCTAGGGATGACAATATTATAAACACAATATGCTAGGTCTTAAATTAGACTTCGCAAGATAACTCTACTAGGCTGCTCAACCTAGACTTTCCAGAATCCCTCAGGATCCGGTTCATGGCCTATCGATCCAAGACCCCGGCAATACGAACGTATTCGCATGCTACTATCCTAAACTTGGATTTCGTCACACTCCGGTCCACAATAAACCAACGGTTAAGATCTGACGGCACCCGCGAAGTGACTGGTCCACAGTTCCTTAGGAGTAAGCTAAACACACGTCTTGATGGTCGATAGCCCTAGGGCAATGATATCACCCTAGATGAGCACAACAAACTGCGTATTAGCTAAGAAGCTACATACGAGTAACCAAAAACACATACGAGCTAAACAGCAACGTATGGGACCAACAGCTACATACGGACCAGTCGAGCCGCGTATGAGACAACAACATGCATATGAGCCAAATAAGCTCCGTATGAGACCAACATCTACATACGGACCAGTCGAGCCGCGTATGAGACAACAACACACATACGAACCAAATAAGCTGCGTATGAGACCCACAGCTACCTACGGGCCAGTCGAGCCACGTACGCGCAAAACCACATACAAACAACCGTACAGGTAATCAAACCTAGAAGCAACCAACTGTGCTTACTAGCAAACTTGATCTTCTATAATTAGAAGTAACAGAAGAATCGACTATAATTAACTTAAGCATGGTATCCTTCTAAAATCAACTCATCATGGCATACCTACTATAATCAACCCAAACATGAGTTTCTCACTATAATCAGCCTACAACAACTCAAGCATGGTATCTTTCTAAAATCAACTCGAGCATGGTAGGTTTTGCTGGAATATCACATAGGCATGAATGGGTTCTTCACACAGCTCAAGCATGGATTCTTAATATATCACAAGTGTGGGTTCTTTCTTTACAACAATCCAAATCCATAGGATGGGTTCTTTCTACTCACCACTACTAACAACTAAATTGGGTTCTTTTTCGCATACACAAATAATATAGCCATAGGAATAGGTTCTTTCTCAACCTACAACAAGTAATCAACAAAAAGGTGTAATCTTTTAACATCCTATAACTGACAACATCAAAAGATTGTTTCTTTATCATACTACAACTAACATAACATCATGTTGGGTTCTTTTAGCATCCACAATTTACTCAACCCTCAAAATGGGTTCTTTCTCAACCTACAACAACTCATACCCAAAAGATGGGTTCTTTTAGCATCCACAATTTACTCAACCCTCAAAATGAGTTCTTTCTCAACCTACAACAACTCACACCTAAAAGATGGGTTCCTTTCTTTACCTACACAAGTAGTAACCCTAAAGATGGTTCTTTCTACATATACATAAACAAATAAGGAGAGCAAACAACTAATTTAGAAATAGAGAATCCCCACATACATAACTAATCCCTTATATCGGTTTTATATACTCAAAATAGTTAACTTCACTAAATATCACAACAACCTATTTTCGGGCCCATAAAAATCCGTATTTTCCCTCAAAATCAATCTTTAAAATAACTTCTACGAAGTATATCAAAAAGCCATAAAATTCGGCCACAACATAAAATATAAGTAGATACATCATACTCACATATTTCTCAACCACAAAATGCATATAAATAAATTAGTACTCACATATTTCTTAAACCCACAAAATACGTAAATAAATCGATACTTATTTCTTTAAACCACAAAATACATAAATAAATTAACACTCACATATTCTTCAAACCACAAAAATATATAAATAAGTTAACTCACATATTCTTCAAACCACAAAATATATAATAAATCAATACTCACATATTTCTTAAACCCACAAAAATATATAAATAAACTAACTCACATATTTCTTAAACCACAAAAATACGTAGATAAATTAACTCACATATTTCTTCAAACCACAAAAATATATAAATAAGTTAACTCACATATTTTGCGAAGATCCAAAGCGCCACCAAGCCACCTCGCATCCAAGGTCGCAATATATCCTATCATCAATTTCAAAGCAATTAAAACTCAAATCATCCAAACCAATCATAAAAACTAATAACACTATTCCAAATATCACACAAGCGTTTATTGAACGCTTGGGATATACACATGCGATGCACGTGATTATCTAATGCCAATGGTATTTTCATCCCCAAATAATTACTAAAATCACTCCTAATTGTTCTAATAGCCCAACTATAATTTCCACTACTATACGAGAATTAATTCATATCCATAAAATTCTCTTTTACAAATCCAAAATCCTATTTTACAAACAACTTGCAATCTCTCTAAAAATCCGCTAATTTCTCACATCTACCATTTCCAACATCTCTAAATCTCTCTATCCTAATATTCCTACTCAATAAAAATAAACTCAACTAAATTTTATACAATAAAATAATTAGGATTTTACCTTCCCGAATCCATTCGAAAATCCGACGCTACCACCATGTAGAGAATCCCTCCATTAGTCTACCCCTCACTTTAATTCAAAAATAACGAAGAAATGGTATGGATTTGAGGTGGGGGGATCGTCGGCCGATGGGTTTGATGGGTTCTTTCCGATCGGGATGGAGATGGGAAAGGAAGGAGAAGAAGGAGAAAGAAGGAGATGGAGGTCAGGGTTATTTTCGATCGGTTGGGGGCGAACGGGAGAAGGAGGAAGGGGGGGTCGGGGTTCTTATATTGGGGCGGCATCGAACAAGAAGGGAGAAGAAGAAGGAAGAAGGGAAACGGGAGTGGGGTTCTTTTGGCTGGGGTGAACGGAAGAGGGAGGAAGGGAGGGAGGTCGGGGGTTTCCATGGGTTTGGGATCGAAACCGGGAAGAAGAAGAGAAGGAAGAAGAAGGAGAAGGGAAAGAGAGAGAGAAGGTGGGAGAGAGGAGGGGTTTTTTTGTAAAAAGTCAATAAATAATAATTGATAGATAAATATCTAAGGGAATGTTTCGTATAAGCCCCCTAGTCTCAATACATTTCAAATAAAGCCCAACTCTCTACTCTAATAATTCCAAATAATATAAAATACATTAAAACTACTTTGTAGTAATCCGTATAAAAATAATTTAAATTCAAAAATAATAATAAAATAAAGTAGACAATAAATCTTATATTTCTCAATTAAAAATAATTGTTATCAGAAAATACATACTCGCGTGAAATTTTCAATGGCGCACACATTACGATGCAAAATAGCCATATGCTATTTTTCGGGTTGTTACACTCGCTTCTACGCCAATTCCGTTGATGCCCTGCATCGATTCGCCGTCACCTTCGTCATTCGAAGCTGTCGTCAAGCCAAGTTGACGCCTTGCCACCAGCCCCTACCCACCATGTAACACCCCACAAAATTGGAAATAACAATTTTGCCCCCATGTGTTATGCACGTGTATTTTGTACCATTATGGGTGATATCCATAACTTGTTTTCACTACGCATTTTGTTTTCTGACTACTTGTGCATTTCCCGTATATTTTTATCCTATTTGAGTCAACTAAAATATTAAATTTCAATCTCTGGGTTTTACATGCTTTTCACGTGTTTTTGATGCACGTATCGATTATATGTTTTCACCGCAACGTGTAAATTTTCTATATATTTAAATTATTTATTTTAGGTATTCAAATCTATTTTTATAAACGGAAACTCATTTTCCCCTATTTTGATTAAAATACTTTTGTACGTGTAATACACGTGTCTTTTCATGTACGTGATGATTACGTCGTAGAATATATGTAATTAGTAATTATATTTCTCTTATATTGTATTTTTTATTATCTTTAACTTTTTTCGTTGATAATGCCGAATTTCGTATTTTTGATATTTTACGTGCGACACACATGTTTGTTTCGATGCGCGTATTTGGACGTATCCTTTTTCAAAATGAATTTTATGTGTGTCTATTTTATTTGTGCATGAAAAGTATAAATTTTAAGTAAATTTTTATATACATATTACATATATAAATATATATTTTAAATTAAATAAATAAATTATTTTGAAGTGTGCACTAGTGCATGCACGTGCACGTGTTTTACCGTGAAGAATGGGGGGAAAACCAGGCTGTTTTGAAGTAGGAGGGGAAAATTGAATTTTTAGTTTTTGAGTGGAGTTAATGGAGGTGTAAGTGGTGTTCATGTTGGAGTGGTTACTATAACCACTTTATTAAACTCCTACTAATACCCCTTCACACTTCATTCTCCTCATCCTCTCCTTCCTTCTTCCTGTCATTTCTGAAATCAAGTCCAGCATGTCCTTTTGCTTCTCCACCTACTCCTATGCCTACATATATATATATATAGCTCCTAATATATATATGTATATAAGTAGATATATACATTACCCTCTTTCTTCCTTTCCCCTGTCTCCTGCCGAAAGCAAACAACCAAACAACCTAGCAAAGCTACTGTCCTACTCCACCTATCCAACCATATATATATTATTCATTATATATAGGTGTATATATATATATATGTGTGTGTGTGTGTGTGTGTGTGTGTGTGTGTGTAGATATATATAGTATGCACATGATGAGATGCTTCACTGTGCTTGACAAAAATGGAGTTGGAGATGCAATTGGAGAGGCTTACTGTTGCTCTTGGGCCTTGCTTTGGTGCACGAAATTCGAGGAGGCCGTTTGGAGCTTTTCTTGGAGTTTTTTAAGGAGTTTTCTTTTTGGAGCTCCTCATTCTAGGAGTTTAATTGAGTACATCACAAATTCTTCAATTTTGGGTGGGGGTTTCTTAAATCCCTTTCTAATGTAGGAGTAGATTTGCAAGCTAGATATATATAATTTAGTTGTTAAATTGTGATTTGTATGTTAATTTGTAAATTGCATGATCTTGATTTAATTGTGCTATAATGTGTGGAAATATTATTGTGAATCTTACTCTAGAACTCTTGTTGAATTATAAAAAAAATATTCATTTGTTGAAATGAAAAGAAATTGTGCGTGGTAGAATATTTCCTATTGTAGCCACATTAATGCAATGTGCATGAAAATAATTTAAAATGCCATTATAATAGAAAAATGTGGAAATAGCCTCATATATATATATATATATATATATTTGAGTATAGAATTTTATAGAGGAGTTTTGGTGAAAGACAACATTTTACTTGGAAATTTGAGTATATATGTTTTTATGCATTTTTGAAGAAAGATCTTATTATACTGCAAAATGAGAAACTTATGAATTGGAGAACGTGTATGATACTGTTTTATTCAAAGAAACACATTTGGGAAAATTATTTATATTTTTGTAGAAGTACAAATTGACTAAAAGATTGAGTTTATTAAAAGAAAGTAATAAAACATCCTTTTTGTGGAAAGTGTGTTGTCAAATTCTGAAGATTTAATCGTTGCATTTCAATATCGAAAATAAATTCATGATCCACTTTAAACTGCATCCTAGTGCAATCGACAATCGACCGAACTAGAGTCGACAGTCGACTGTCAGGTATTAAATTTCGTATTTTGCCTGCAGGACAGTCGACTCTCTACTTTTCAACAGTCGACTGTTACTGTCTTGGCTATTGGTCCTTGAGTTTTGAAGTTTTGCAGGACAGTCGAATGAACTGACTGTGTTCTTGAGTTTCAAAGTTTTGCAGGACGGTCGAATGGACATTTTTTCACAGTCGGCTGAACTGACTATTGGTTCCTGAGTTTTGAAGTCTCACAGAACAGTCGACTGACCACTTTTAACAGTCGACTGCCACTGTCTTGGCTGATGGATTTTCTTGAGTTCGGATTTGATTTTTGACATGTGAAAGTTGAGTAAGATTAAATATGAGATTTTATGATTATTAAAACTTGATTGAGATTATTTAAAATGCATACAATGTTATAAGTGATTAAATTGATAAAGAGGTTGAATTGACTTATGTTGTGTTTTGAGATTATAAAAGAAATATTCACTTTGAGAGAGATATATGAACAAATAAATTGAAATGATTATTTTGAGATTGATTATGAAATATTGTTGATATCTAGAAAGAGATAGTTGTTGGAATCTAGAGGCTAGGCGAGACCCTAGTGACCGGCAGTTTTATTAATGAATTTGAGAGCTAACCAGTGTGGGTTAAGCATCTCTTGAGAAGTAGCCTGGTAGGCTGACTGTCTCTTTTGTTTTGGTTTAAGTCCGGTAGGGTAAGCTAGCTTTAGGTTCTGATGATTTTCTTTTAAAACAAACAAAATTGTAAGGATTAGATACATAGTGAAGATGTGATGAAAGTAAGAGAAAAACACGAGTATGAGGGCCATCGGATTGGCGGTGTGACAATGATTCACAGACTGCCTGCTTGATGCGTCATGTCATGGCGTGAACACTACTCCGGAATTATCGTTCCGGTGGCGACTCTTGTGGGGTGTTTGGTGACTACGGGTGATGCCATCGTTCCATGACGAAGGCTGAATTATACATAGTCTCTGCATGATGCATCATGTCACGACATAGGATTTCCCTCCATGCTGTCTGGACGTGGGCTCGTAACTCATAGAACATCTAGGATACTTACTGTAACGCCACGGATCCCCGTCCCGGACATCCGTGACGCAACCAGAATCTTTGCCTTCAAATGCAATTCAACACAGTAATAACACGAAAATTTAAAAATATTTTATTGCCAAATAAAGTCATTACATCATTTATTACAATCGATATTTTGTTCTTGGACGAGGAGTACAATTTACATGAACTCATTAAAACCTATTACAAATATTTACAGACTCCACTTGTAAAGTTAACAGCTACCTCCCGGAATGGCAGTCGACAGCTTACTGCCAAAGCTCCGCTAAATGGTCAATCTGCTTCCCTGGGGCTTGCTCCTCGGCTTGAGTCCTCTGTTATGCGACTCTGATATCTCTGCACCTGCTCAAAAGGTAGAATACCTAAAAGGTGGGGAACGTCAGTACTTCTACTGACTCAAGGCTGATAATAACAGTGATCCTCTAAATTACAATCACAACCATAATTCTATGCAAAAGAAAAGTGAGGTGCCAAACAAGGGTTTAATGGATTCGGGTTCTAGTGCAGTGGTATGCCATGATCCTATGACTAGATGCAACAAATCACATGCTTGAGTCTAATGCAAGCAAGACTTTGGAAATGAATGCATCCCATACAACATACCCCCCCAAATCTAGCCGTCTTTCTCCACAGTTTAGGGATTTCAACCCTTGCCATGCATCCTACTCTTGTACTCAACCTGTTCCCAATAGATTGTCCATGTCCAAGAAGGTTGCAATTGGTCAGTCTAGTTCTGCCACTGCAATGCCTAAGTGGTGGTCGTGTTTGCCACTCAATACCCGCGTACGTACCTCAGAAAGCTGCATTAAATTCGATCGTAAGACCGTGTACGTACCCGGTTCCCGTACCTACCCGGTACGCCCGACATCAATGATATGTGTGTTCACCCCCTCACCGGGGTATGAACTGATGTATGAAGTAACCCACGTGCCTAGGAACGTAATGGCCTCGAGGGTTAAATCCCCCTATCCTCCCGTACCTTACTCCGGCAAACTTTGGAAATTAACAGATCGAGATACGAGACCGAGGACTAAATTATGAGTACCGAAAATGTATCCCTACGACAGGAAATTACAACACCCGACTGTGGTCTACTAGTACTAATGCAATTACAAAACTCCTAATGCATCACTCTAATCCTAGCCTCTTCTAAACACTTGGGTGAAAAGAGATTGCTTCAAAAAATTCTGCTTATCGACCTCTGGCCCTGGTGATACCGGTTCGGTTTGCCACTTCCCCTAGCTTGGAGTTTGTCCAATATCGTGGCCTGCGTTCACCCCTACCTGGGCAATGAATGTGCATGTAATGAACTGATGTGTTTAGCCCTCACCGGGCGAAGAATTGGTGCGTTCACCCCTCCCCGGTTAATGAACTCAATTTGATGGCACGGCTCGGACCTCCTACGCTTTGGTGGAAGTTCATAACTTAGGGTCGACGGACGTAGGGCATCACCCTATCCTAGTGACTAACTCGAGTCACAAAATCCACCATGGGAGTCAAATGAAACCAACAATAGATACCAAAAGTCTCCAGACAAAGAGTTATCAACTCTAATGGATACACAGGGAAAAGGTCCTCACAACACCTAGTCAAAACCCAAGACTAAGCAACCTATGGTGTTTTTACCCGAAACTTAAAAAGATCATAACTCCCTCGATACAACTCCGATTTGGGTGTACAATCCCAATCCGGAAAGGTAAAGACCTAGGCTACAAATTCCTAGTTGATCATAACCTTAGATTATATCATTTAGTTCCTCAAAAAGGTCTCTCAAGCCTCAGCCTGTAAATTTTTTGTACACGGGCTGCACCATACCGGTAGCATAAGTCTCTATCTACCTATCAGAATGCTGCCAACCCAGATTCTATGGAAAGGTGTGGGTGTCCTCAACAATCCTCTAGTTGGTCATAAGTCCAAAATATGCCAATAGATCTCCCTAAAACACATATTACTCTCAAGTGTACCAAGTCATACACCAAGACTTTCTCAATAAGAGCACTCAGCTCAAATCCTAGTCTCTATCCAGTATTGCAAAAATCTTATTAAATCAACCACTTACTGGAATCACCTCAAATAGGTCTTGTTAGAAAGGTCCTGATGTCTACTACAATCCTCTATGGAAACACTTCCTCAGAATTTGCTCTTAAAGACACTCAATTGTGTCATCTCTATAGGGTGTCTAAACTGACTGAATCCAGCACAGTACGTGCTATAAAATCCATCATAAACTCTATACTCATCCAATAGTCACAAAATATACAGTAAAGAAACTAGACCTTATATATAACAACATGAAAAAGGTTTCATGTCCAACTTCCAAGTCTACACTGAGTTCTTCATGTTTCAATTAAGCACAAATATCATCCTGTTCTTCAGTCACAGCTCTAGCTACTGTTGATAGATTAATTTTGAACATACCTGTATCTTCATCCAATTATTTTCTTGATTTTTTTGTAGAGTCTAGATACATATGGGAAAACATGGTAAAATTTCAGATTAAGAGCCAGCTCCAGTTAATTATGAAAAATCCAACAATCTCAGGTATCACAGTAAACAATTTCTGCTACTGCCTTACGGCACTATTCCACAAATGGATTTTATTAAAATACTAAACTACCTCCGAAAAGTCCGATATAATTCTTGAATCATCTAGACTTATATGGGAACAATATTTATAAATTTCATTATCAAATTCCTTGTGGTTTGCTCTCGGAAAATTCTAGAAAATGGCATGCATATCAAGATTCC
The DNA here is from genome assembly GCA_017893485.1 of Hemerocallis citrina. NCBI lineage: Eukaryota > Viridiplantae > Streptophyta > Magnoliopsida > Asparagales > Asphodelaceae > Hemerocallis > Hemerocallis citrina. The sequence continues at coordinate 230,286,839 of CM030362.1, read as the reverse complement.
AGGTTCTAGTTTCAGATTTCATTTTCCCATCTCCTAAACAATCATTCTAACTCCTACTACTTCACATGCATGAAAGAAATCAACAAGAAACAACAAGAAGGTTTAGAGAAACTCCCCACCCTGAGTTGATTAGAGAGTAGATGATGGCCTTGATCTTCACTTCTCCAAGAATCCACTCAAAGAGCTCATCTTCAATCCTGCGTCCTTTCTCTCCTTCTCTTTCTTTTCTTTGGTTTGAGTTCTGAAAATTTCAGAACTTGGGAGAAGAAATGAGGTGTTTTTAATGGGAAAATGAGTGAGGAAAGAGAGAGGAAGGTGGGGGGTAGTAGGGTGTAGGTTTTAGGGTGTAGACTAGGGTGGTTTTGTGAGAAAAACCATGGTCTTTAGCCCTTGGTTTGGGGAACAATGGTTGGCTGCCTTGTTTAGTCCTTAATTGGATTCTTAGATAAGAGATGAGAGGTTTATCGAATGTACGCAAGATATACCCATCGTAGTATCATACAATGATATATTTGCTTGTGTACCATACCAAAAACTAGTATTTATACCAGTATCGGTGCTCCGCATTCTCGTGCATCTTCTAGAACGCAACCATCCTCATGAACCGCCTCGCAAACCTACCGCACACCAACGATATCAAAATTAAACAAAACACTGCAATCATATGCACGCATACAGATAATATATATATATATATATATATATATATATATATATATATATATAAGCATTGTACAATCCGGGGTATTATATTACTCCCTTCTTAGAGTTGTTCTATCCCCAGAACATCTCCAGTGGGAGAAAAGAAAAGGACAGAAAATACCTAAAACAAATCAGGATATAAAGCCTTCATGCGGCTCTCCAGCTCCCATGTGGCTTCTTCCACGAACTGGTTCTTCCAGAGAACTTTGACCATCGGGATGACCTTGTTTCTCAGTACCTTGTCCTGATGATCAAGTATCCCGACTGGTTACTCACTGTAGGAAAGATTAATCTGCAAATCTTTCGGAACCTCTGGCAACTGATGGCTTGAATCCAACACATACTTCCGTAGCATAGAGATGTGGAACACGTCATGCACTTGAGATAACTCGGCCGGTATCTCCGACTTATAAGCCATCCTGCCAATCCTCTTCAGAATCTTGTATGGTCCAATGTATCTTGAAGCTAACTTCCTGCCCTTTTCGAATCTGATAACTCCTTTAGTAAGCGGCACCTTGAGAAATACGGAGTCACCTTCCTCAAATTCCAACTCTTCGGCGGTTGTCCGCATAGCTCTTCTGCCTGCTTTGTGCTCCTTGAAGCCTTTTCTGAATAAGCTAGATCTGTTCCAACGTTTGCTGTACGATTTCTAGCCCATACATCTGCCGCTCTCCTACCTCGAACCAACAAACTGGTGTTCTGCATCTTTGGCCATACAAAGCTTCATACTGGGGCCATGCCAATGCTTGCCTGATAGCTATTATTATAAGCAAACTCTACCAAGGCTAGGTATTTCTCCCAACTTCCTCCTAAGTCCAAAATGCATGCCCTCAACATGTCTTCAAGGATCCTGTTGACTCTGTCTATTTGTCCATCGGTCTGTGGGTGAAAAATTGTGCTTAAGTCTGTTCTAGTTCCCAATGCTGACTGTAGACTTTGTCAGAATCGAGACGTAAATCTTGCATCTCGGTCAGATACGATCGACACTGGCACTCCATGTAGCTTTACTATGTTCTCAATGTAGATCTCGGCCAGCTTCTTGACTGTCCAGGTCGCCTTTATTGAGAGAAAATGTGCTCACTTTGTCAATCGTTCCACAATCACCTATATTGAGTCATTTCCATTAGGGCTCCTGGGTAATCCAGTGATAAAATCCATACTGATGTTCTCCCATTTCCATTCTAGAATGGGTAGAGGCTGTAGCAATCCTCCTGGTTTCTGATTCTCGGCCTTAACCTGTTGGCACGTCAGACATTTGGCCACGAACTCTGCTGTATCTCGCTTCATCCCTGACCACCAATAGTGCTGCTTCGAACCATAAGCTATAACCTTGCCCTTCGGCATTAGCACACACCCGAACTCCAAATACAATGCATCACTGTAGATGACGTAGTCCTTGTCTTCCTGAGGTAAGACCAATATAGGTGCAGAGATCAAACGGTTTTTCAGTTCTTGAAAAATCTCTTCACACTTCTCCGTCCAATTGAAACTTTGGTTCATCTTGGTCAAGGCTGTAAGGGGTACAACTATCCTTGCATAATTCTGGATAAACTTCGGGTAATATCCAGTCATACCCAGAAAACTCCTTACTTCTTTCACCGTCTTTGGATGTGGCCATCCCCTGACTGCTTCTAACTTCTGAGGCTCCGTTGCCACTCTTTCCTTGGGAAGGATATGGCCTAGGAATGCAACTTCTGATTTTCAGAACTCACACTTGGATAATTTGGCATACAAATGATGCTCTTATAGCTTGCTCAAGACTGTTGTCAGATGCTCAGCATGCTCCTGTTCTGTCCTTGAAAATACCCAAATGTCATCGATGAAGACCACGACAAATGAGTTAATAAATGGACGTAGAATTATGTTCATCAAGTCCATGAAGATTGCTGGAGCGTTAGTCAGGCATTACCAAGAATTCATAGTGTCCATGCTGAGTCCAAAAATCTGTCTCAGGTACATCCTCTTCCTTGACTCGTACTTGATGATATCCGGACCGTAGATCAATCTTGGAAAATACTGCTGCTCCCTGAAGCTGATCGAACAAATCGTCGATCCTGGGAATTGGGTACTTGTTTCGAATAGTGACTTTATTCAATCCCCGATAATCAATACACATCCTGGATGACCCGTCCTTCTTCTGAACAAGCAATACTAGGTGCTTCCCAAGGTGATGCACTAGGTCTGATAAATCCTTTCTAATTCTTCAATCTGCTTCTTGATCTCATTCTGCTCTGCTGACACCATTCGATAGGGTGCTTTGGATACTGGAGCGCTACTTGGCTGAACTGTGATGCTAAACTCGACATCACGGTGTGGGGGAAGTCCAGGTCCTCTAAGAATACGAGTGGAAAATTCCTCACCACTGGTATCTTATTCACCTCTTCAGGTACCCGTACTTCACTAGTAGCTGCAATAATCATTGCCTTCGATCTCTTCTCCCCGTGGAATACAAGTTCCACTCCTTCAGCTGAGATGACTACCTCCTTCTCCTTGCAGTCGATGCTTGCCTTGTGCCTCGACATCCAATCCATACCAATAATGACATCTGTTCCAGCAAAACCCAACTCTAACAAATCGATACGTAAGGTTTCTCCGCTAATCTGGAGCTTACATCCCCTATAGCACAGATCTATAGTAAGGGTTGCCTCTGACGGCGTAGCCACCGTCAAAGCTAAATCTAGAATTGCCTCTTGTGTGCATCGTAATTTTCTCGAAAAAGATTTTGACACAAAAGAATGAGTCGATCCATGATCAAACAATACTACTTAACTTTTCTAGGAAGTCCCCCCCCATTCTATGGGTCCTCTTCCCATTCATCGTTTTACAGATTTCCTCCATTCCCTTCTTTGGTATGTCGCGAATTCTTGTAACGCCCCGAATTTCAAAATACACTGAATTTGAGATTCCACAGGATCTTTACGCTTCTTTCGTACAATTTTACAAGGAATTTAAAACTTTTCACTTTACATCAGAGTTACAATGAAATCATTACACTTTACATTTTACAGCGGAAGCAAATTACAACATTATTATATAAAAGTACAACAATATTTGAATAATCTCTAAGCATCAGTTTCCTTTAATCTTTATCAGATCATTTTCCCTGCATACAAAACTGTGGGTACGTCAGTTTATTCAACCGACGAAAATTATACACGGCCATCCTCTCTATACCGGAAACGGTATAACGATTCTCATTTCTTAACAAAATCACAAACTTGTCACAAACAGAACTAAAGGGACTATCCTATTGATGTCGTGTCGTGCTGTGCACTTAGTCCTTAATGCAGTTGTTATGTTATATAACACTAATGCGCACTTGTTCGGATTCTATGCATCCCATACTACATAGGTCCGAGGGCAAGCCCTTAATCGTACTTCATCTTATAGGGTTCAATCCCTCGCCATGACTTAAACTACTACAGTAACTACGGTAAGTATCCTAGATGTCTTATGATCTACGAGCCCATGTCCAGGCAGTCTGGAGGAGAATCCCACGCGCTGACATAACGCATCAAGCAGGCAGTCTAGGACAATTCAGCCTCTGCCATGGAACAATGGCACCACCCGTAGCCACCAAAACACCCCACAAGCGTCGCCACCGCGACGATAATTCCGGAGTAGTGCCCACGCCATGTCATGATGCATCAAGCAGCCAGTTTGTGGATCACTCTCACACCGCCAATCTGATGGCCCTCATACTCGTATTTTTCTTACTTTCATCACATCTTCACTATGTATCTAGTCCTTAGTTTATTAGAATCATGAACAAATTCAATTCTCTAGAGTTAGCCTTTCCACTATACCGGTCTTAATTCTTTATTTAACATGACCCAAATCTTGGTCTTCTCATTTCAAATTTCATTTCAATTTATTTCTTTTCGAATGCCGGTATGAAGCTTAGCTACACTCTAGTTCTCAATTTCAATTCACAATTACACAAGAATCAAGTATTTCAAACTCATAAGTTCATTTTTCATGATTACATCAGGATTTCATTGTCATGTTCATAGCATTCATAACCGTAAAACCTTTCATAATTTCAATAGAACAATTCACTTCACTTCATATACAATTTCGTGCAAGGACAAATAAAATTTACTTTTCTAAATTGTCACATCCAATCTTCATTCATCTCTTTCAAACAGTATATCACAAAGCAAAATTAGAATCTGAGATGTTGAAAAAGAGTCTGGACAGTCGGCTGAAAACATAGCCAGTCGACTGTTCAGCAAAAGAAAAATATTCAAGAAAATGTTCGGAATAGTCGAATGCTACCCATGACCAGTCGGCTGTTCTGCAGTGTTTAAAGTCTAAAATACAAATTGCGGGGCAGTAGACTGTTACTCAGACCAGTCGGCTGTTATGCAAGGATTTAAACTCGAAAATACAAATTGCGGAGCAGTCGACTGTTACTCAGACCAGTCAGCTGTTCTGCAGGGTTTTAAACTCGAAGGATTTTTATAATCAGGTCAGTCGACTACTACCTATATTCGGTCGACTGATCAGTATTAAGATTTTAAAGTATGGAAACGTTTCTTCTTCCCTTTCGATTAGTACACAACATTTTAGTTAAACTACAATATGTTCATTTATCAACACGAACACGCTACTTTATTTGACTACCATCACCACAAGCATGGTTTGCTAATTAATGTAGGGATTCTTAAGACTAGTATTTTCCACACAACCACGACTCCAAAGAAAACGTATTTTCCCATAATCATCATTTTTTCTACAGAGATAAACATTTATCCCAATTCAGTATGCTAGATTAAAATAACATGACATTAATCATACCACTTCATTAAGTTCCCCTATTCATTTCATACAATTATACTTGTGTTCCATTTTCATTTTAATCATAATATTAACGAGGAGTAATATAATGGCATTCATTTATTCTTGCATAATTAGCACAAAACCTAGCATGGTCTCTAATTTAGAAGTCATGAGAAACACCCACCTTTTTGAAGAAACAAAGAGAAATCCCCTAGAGCTTCCTAGATTGCGATGCACGCTTCCTCCTCCTTGCTCCTTGCCAAAACCGAAGCTTCAAGTTGGGGTTGAATAGCCGGCCTCCAAGGGAACACTCACACTAGAAGCTACTCAATCTTTTTCTTCCCAAAATTCTCAATCTTTTCTCACTCTGTTCTTTTCTCTCTTTAACAAATTTTCTATTGTACTAAGATGAGAAGAAGCTATGGGGTATTTATACATAATTTTGAAGTAGATTGGAGGGCTAGGATTCAATGGATGGTTATAGAATGGAGGGTTAGGATGAGAGTAGGAGTTATAGTAACTACCCATACACTAGGTAACCACCCATGTACACAAACCACTCCTATGCACAAACCGGCCCTACTTTGTGTGCAATGCACACTACGTGCTCCGCACGTGCCACCTAGTACCCTTAATTAAAAGTTTGTACAATTTTAATAAATTAAATTGTTCACATTTTGTCTCTTCATGACAAGTGTGGCCATTTAATTAATTTATTAAATTGGTAGGCTTCATAAGTAGTGGGCTTAGGTTGTGGGCCAAACAACAAAATAGTAACAAATTAAAGTAGGCTAAAACAATTAATTAGTGTTTTAGGCTTTTTTTTATAAAATTAAGCTTTTTAGGAAAATAAAGGAAAGGAAAAATAATTTTTCATACTATCAAAAGAGATTTTGTATATAAAAATAAATAAATAATATACATATGAAATTTTCACGTGCACAACTCGAGAAAGTCAATATTTTATTAAAAAGGAAATTTAAGGTATTACAATTCTAGTCTCAACACGGAGCCTCGGTGCGGCCTTGTCGTTCTTTTTCAGCTTTGTGCTGCGACTTGGCCTCATTTGTCGTTCGCCTACAGACTTGCTACCTGCACATCAGGTTATGATTTTGCTTTTGACATTCAGTTGCAGATTTGCCTTCTAGACATTCGGTTGTGGACTTGCCCTCCGATATCCAGTTGCAGGTTTGCCTTCAGGACATTCAGTTGCAGACTTGTCCTCCGATATCCAGTTGCAGGTTTGCCTCTATTGATGTCTGGTTATAGACTAGCCGCCATTTGAACTTGGATGCACCAAGCTTGTTAGTAAAAACGAAGTACACTGAGACTGGTTCAGATATAGGGAAGATCATAATCATAAGTTGTAAAGCGCTACCATATGATTTATAATCATCCTATCGGCCAACAAAAATCAATTTATCTGGCCTTCAAGTCTAATTTCCTACCCGTGTTAGACTGTAATTCGAAGTCAGCTCTGATACCACTTCTGTAACACCCCGGATCCCTGTCCCGAACATCCGTGATGCAACCCGAATCTTTGCCTTCAAATGCAGCTCAATACAGACAGAAATTTAAAAATATTTTATTGCCAAATAAAGTCATTACATCATTGATTACAACCAATATCTTGTTCTCGGACGAGGAGTACAATTTACATGAACTCATTACAACCTATTACAAATATTTACAGACTGCACTTGTAAAGTTAACAGCTGCCTCTCGGAATGGCAGTCAACGGCTCACTGCCAAAGCTATGCTGAACGGTCAATCTGCTTTCCTGGAGCTTGCTCCTCGGCTTGATTCTTCTGCTGCGTGACTCTGATATCTCTGCACGTGCTCGAAAGGCAGAATACCTAAAAAATGGGGAACGTCAGTACTTCGACTGACGCAAAGCTGATAATAAAAACGATCCTCTAAATTGCAATCACAACCATAATTTTATGCAAAAGAAAAGTGATGTGCCAAACAAGGGTTTAATGGATTCGGGTTCTAGTGCAGTGGTATGCCATGATCCTATGACTAGATGCAACAAATCACATGCCAGACTCTAAGGCAAGCAAGACTTTGGAAACGAATGCATCCCATACTACATATGCCCCCAAATCTAGCCATCTTTATCCACAGTTTAGGGATTTCAACCCTCGCCATGCATCCTACTCTTGTACTCAACCTGTTCCAAATAGATTGTCCGTGCCCAAGGAGGTTGCAGTTGGTCGGTCTAGTTCTGCCACTGCAGTGCCTAAGTGGTGGTCGTGTTGGCCACTCAGTACCCACGTACGGACCTCTTCAGAAAGCTGCGTTAAATTTAGTCGTAAGACCATGTACCTACCCGGTATGCCTGACATCAATGATATGTGCGTTCACCCCCTCACCGGGGTATGAACTGATGTATGAAGTAACCCACGTGCATAGGAACGTGATGGCCTCGAGGGTCAAATCTCCCTATCCTCCCATTCCTTACTCTGGCAAACTTTGGAAATTAACTGATTGCGATACGAGACCGAGGACTCAATCATGAGTACCGAAAATGTATCCCTACGACAGGAGAGTACAACACTCGACTATGGTCTGCTAGTACTAATGCAATTACAAAACCCCTAATACATCACTCTAATTCTAGAATCTTCTAAACACTTGGGTGAAAAGAGATTGCTTCCAAAAATTCTGCATATTGACCTCTAGCCCTGGCGATATCGGTTCGATTCGCCACTTCCCCTAGCTTGGAGTTTGTCCAGTACCGTGGCCTGTGTTCACCCCTACCCGGGCAATGAATGTGCGTGTTCACCCCTCCCCGAGTAATGAACTGATGTGTTTAGCCCTCACCGAGCGAAGAATTGGTGCATTCACCCCTCTCTGGGTAATGAAATCAATTTGATGGCATGGCTCGGATGTCCTACGCTTCGGTGGAAGTTCATAACTTACGATCGACAGACATAGGGCATCACCCTACCCTAGCGACTAACTCGAGTCACAAAATCCACAATAGGAGTAAAAAAAACCAACAATAGATACCAAACATCCCAAGACAAAGAGTTATCAACTCTAACGGATACACAGGGAAAAGGTCCTCACAGCACCTAATCAAAACCCAAGACTAAGCAACCTACGGTGTTTCTGCCCGAAACTTAAAAAGATCATAACTCCCTCGATACAACTCCGATCTGGGTGTACATTCCCAATCCAAAAAGGTAAAGATCTAGGCTACAAATTTCTAGTTTATCATAACCTTAGATTCTATCATCTAGGTCCTCAAAATGGTCTCTCAAGCCTCAGCCTGTGTATTTCCAGTACACGGGCTGCACCGTACCGGTAGCATAAGTCTCTATCTACCCATCAAAATGCTGCCAACCCAGGTTCTATGGAACGGTATGGGTGTCCTCCACAATCCTCTAGTTGGTCATACGTCCAAAATATGCCAATAGATCTCCCTAAAACACACATTACTCTCAAGTGTACCAAGTTATACAGTAAGACTTTCTCAATCAGAGCACTCAGCTCAAATCTTAGTCTCTGTCCAGGATTGCAAAAATCATATTAAATTAACCATTTACTGGAATCACCTCACATAGGTCTTGTTGGAAAGGTCTTTGATATCTACTGCAATCCTCTAAGTAAACACTTCCTCAGAACTTGCTTTTAAAGAGACTCAATTGTGTCATCTCTACAGGGTGTCTAAACTAACTGAATCCAGCACAATACGTACTATAAAATCCATCATAAACTCTGTACTCATCCAATAATCACAAAATATACAGTAAAAAAACTAGACCTTATAAATAACAACATGCAAAAGGTTTCATGTCTAATTTCCAAGTCTACACTGAGTTCTTCATGTTTCAATTAAGCACAAAGATCATCCTGTTCTTCAGTCACAACTCTAACTACTGTTGATAGATTAATTTTGATCATGCCTGTAACTTTATCCAATTATTTTCTTGATTTTTTTGTAGAGTCTAGATACATGTGGGAAAAGATAGTAAAAACTTCAGATTAAGAACTTGCTCCAGTTAATTATGAAAAATCCAACAATCTCAGATATCACAGTAAACAATTTCTGCTACTGCCTTACGGCAATATTCCACAAATGGATTTTATTAAAATACTAAACAACCTCCGAAAAGTCCGAAATAATTCATGAATTATCTAGACTTATAAGGGAACAATATGTGAAAATTTCATCAGCAAATTCCTTGTGGTTTGCTATTGGGAAATTCTAGAAAATGGCATGTAGATCAAGATTCCAGGTTCTAGTTTCAGATTTCAACTTCCCATCTCCTAAACAATCATTCTAACTCCTACTACTTCACATGCATGAAAGAAATCAATAGGAAATAATAAGAAGGTTTAGAGAAACTCCCCATCCTGAGTTGATTAGAGAGTAGATGATGGCCTTGAGCTTCACTTCTCCAAGAATCCACTCCAAGAGCTCATCTTCAATCCTGCGTCCCTTCTCTTCTTCTCTTTCTTTTCTTGGGTTTGAGTTCTGAAAATTTCTGAACTTGGGAGAAGAAATGAGGTGTTTTTAATGGAAAAATGAGTGAGGAAAGAGAGAGGAAGGTGGGGGGTAGTAGGGTGTAGGTTTTAGGGTGTAGACTAGGGTGGTTTTATGAGAAAAACCATGGTCTTTAATGCTTGGTTTGGGGTACAATGGTTGGCTGCCTTATTTAGTCCTTAATTGGGTTCTTAGATGAGAGATGAGAGGTTTATCGAGTGTACGCAAGATATACCCATCGTAGAATCATACAATGATATATTTGCATGTGAACCGTATCAAAAACTAGTGTTTATACCAGTATTGGTCCTTCTCATTCTCGTGCATCTTTTAGAACGAAACCATCCTCATGAACCGCCCGCAAACCTAACCACACACCAACGATAGCAAAATTAAACAAAATACTGCAATCATATGCACGTATACAGATAATATATATATATATATATATATATATATATATATATATATATATATATATATAAGCATTGTATAATTCGGGGTATTATACTTACCGTAGTTACTGTAGTAGAGTAAGTCATGGCGTGGGATTGAACCCTACAAGATGAAAAACGATTAAGGCTTGCCCTCGGACCTGTGTAGTATAGGATGCATAGAATCCGAACAAGTGCGCATTAGTGTCATATAATATAAATAACTGCATTAAGAACTAAGTGCACAGCACCCACGACATCAATAGGATAGTCCCTTTGTAGCTTTGTTGTGATCAAGTTTGTGTTTGCTAAAGTATTTAAGAATCATTATACTTTTTGGCATAGCGAGGATGGCCGTGTATAATATTTCGTCGGTCGTAAGCAACTGACCTGTCCACCGTTTTATATGCAGGACTTGGAGTTTACAAGAGGATATAAAGATGAAATTGTTGCTGATGATTACTTAAATGTTAAAGTTGTTTCAATTGTACATTTATTATTGTTCTATTTTATTTATTTCGCTGCATGTTGATGTAAAGACTCTGATGTAATTATTGATGAAATAAAAGTTTTAAATTCCTTGTAAAACTGTACGAAGTGAAGTGTCAAGATCTCGTGGAACTTCGAATTCAGTCTTGTTTGGAATTCGGGGTGTTACACGCCAGCCCTTGCCCTTCTTGCTACTGTTGCTGCAGTTTGTCTCTTGTTATTGTTGGGTTCTCTTTAGCACGTATTTTGCATGTTTTATATTGTGCTAGTTCGTGGGTTCGTTGCTTCGGAATCCTTATCCCGTTATTCTTGGTATTTGATTTCACCGTTTATAAGGCAAGTCACCGTCCTTTTGAATTGTTAATTGTATCAAATTCAAGTTTTATTGAAATTCTTGCAAGTAGATCCCTTGTTTATCGTATTATACTTTGTTCATCTCTTCATTGGGTCCATTGAGGGTTTATACGAGCTAACCCCAATATTCTTGACATCGTGCCACTTTTGACTCTAAAGATTGGATCTTTCATGCATTCATGTAGAATTGATAATAGGGTTAACCGTATAATCATGACACAATTAATTATTGTAGAAATAACTAATAGGTTGTATGTTAGGTTGATTATTTGTTGTTTGATCGATGATAATTTAGTGTATGCATATGATTTTATTCTTCTTCATCATATTATTGCACCCATCATGTTGATTACACAATTTATTGACTAAAGAATCGATACCCATCATGTTCAAATTAGTTTATTTTTAAGAAAACTACACAAAATCTGTATATTGCTTGCTGGCCTGTATGTTGACTGGTTTTTTTGAACCAGTAAACGATCTTAAAATAAATTACTTTCTGAATAAGAATTGTATCCTTATCTTTCTATTTCCAGAAAAACTTGAATTTTTGAATTCCAAGTTGTGTAGCAAAAGTTATGCCGTTTCACTACAGCTATGTTTCTGCTTTCAGATTTTTAGATTCTTATATCTTGCATGTTTATACAGTAAAAAGACTCATCAAATGTTAAAATTTTGCTGTGATAATTTCCATATTATTAGTAATCATGTTTAGGAATCTAGAAAATATTTTTAATGAATTTATTATTCAGTTTTTGCTGATTCTAAAATTATAATTACATAATGTCGAATTTCTGTCTGAACGTGAAATATGTAAAGAACAATGTGATTGACCTAGCAACTGTTGCCGGATTTTGAACTTTAAATATGCGTTGGAACCGTGTGGAAGTTTAGTTTCTATAATATCTGACAGATTCAGTTTTCGATTTCTGAAACAGCAGGAAACTGCATTTTACAGACCACTCTTGCTGTCCAGAATTTCACTTTTCAGTTTTTAATAGATTAATTATTTCTATATCTTAGTATTGCATGAATCGAAGTATGAATGATATATTGCATGATCCTAATGACTTATTATCATCGGTACCATCTTATTGTTTCCCAATCGTTATCATCGTTCCTTTCATGTCTCATAATTGCATATTGTATTGTTGCATTAATAAAATAATTAATAAATCGGGAATAAGGGATTGACTGGAGTAGTTGACGATATAGTGAATGTACACTGAAGTGTGGGCCATGTTTCCCAACATATTGTGTGTTGGCTACTGTTATCGTTATCGGTTTATTGTTGGATTACTTACGCAGTATCCCAATTGATCGTGTATTGTTTATTGTTATTGAGCCAACCAGTGTGCACCAATGCTGCAAATACCGTTATCATGTCATGTACATGATCTATAGAATTCACTACTAGAGTCTAAATGAAATTGATTGTATCCATGAAACCTGTAGAATGGGATGCGGTAGTACATGCATTAGTTAGGATTACAATAATTTATAGCCATAAGGATCGACACATCACCGACATTGCATATTGTTCATCATTGTTTCTATCCATATCGAATATTGGCTAAGTGTTATTGATATTGATCAATGATTATTGTTATCGAGTATTGAATCATTGTTTATAGCCATTGCATCGATTACCGTGATATTGATTATTGATTATCGTGCCACGTTATTGATTCCTATTGATCCATTGAAATCATTGTTATACCATTATTTCATTGTTCCCTACTTTCTCTACTTGCTCTCCATGACTTACTCTAAGGACAGTTTTTCTCCTCTTTTTAGATAAAGTATTTACAGGTGTTGATGGAGAATTGCCTGATGGATTGGAAGAACAACATTGGTGAAAGAATTGATAACATCGCCGCTTAATAAATTATTGCTTTGTCATGAAGATTTAACAATTAGACTATTGTTGTTTTATTGTTTTGAGAGTTATTACTATTGTGTTTGGGATTTATTATTGTATTTTGGGTTTATGTCCCGAATATTGCTATTGTTTCCAGATATTGGATTATTATTGAACATAAGTTCTGTATTAAACGCTTTTTTAAACCCTGTTACTGTGGCTGATGTATGACCTGTATATGTGCAGTGGATTCGGAAGAGAGTCTAGTTTCCAGATTTTCTGATAGATCTAAATTTGCAGTTCTGTAACAATGGGAATCTTAGGTTTGGTGCAGTAGTGTCTTGTTGTTCAGAACTGAATGTTTTGTTGTTTCAACTGTTATAAGTTGTTTTGTCACCCGTTTATGTTCCATATTCATCTTAGACTTTTCCTTTGTTCTTACCATGTCTTTAGCCCTGTTTGTGTTTTTTCACAACTGTTTAATTATAATGAAAAATAATCAAGCCGGGGTTTAAGGGAAAGATCTATTAGTGGACAATATAGAAATGTGTATTTAGAAGGGGACTCGTTTCTCCCAACTGTTTACTGTGGTACCAACTATTTTTCTATGGATGCATGGGCGAATGATCCATGACACCGTTACTGTTTACTGTTATTGTTACTGTTTGTCTGAATATACAGCCCTATAGGTTCCACTACGAAATCTTAAAATGAAACTGTTTGATGTAGCGACCATGTGGTATAATTTGGGACTCATGAAGTTCTACCTAGATTGTAATGAACATTAGACATAAGAATAATTGTTTCACTGTCACATCCTATTATTGTCACTATTATCCTTACTGTTACTGTTACTATTACTGTTATCTTTACTGTTTACCTACTGTTTCCTGTTATCTGTAGACTATCACATATTGTTGCTTTTCTTCTTAGTGGTACTTCCTATTTTCTTGTTTCATATTTTTTCCTTTCCATTTTCCTACTGGTACTACTTGCGGTCCGGAACTTGCAACTAACAGAAATTATGTTTTCCTATCTTCCTATTTCGCTGTAATTGTTATATGAGCAGGTTTTGGTGATCATTTGCCTACTGGAGTTGGTGAGCAAAAGTTTTGAGCTGCGCAATTGGAATTCTTTCTTAATGTTTTGTTGAACTATTTTATTTATGCTACTACATTGAGACTTGTATTGGGCTTGTTGTCCCGAAATATTGTTTTGTTTCAGATCTTGTATTTGTTTGGGATATTTATTATTGTTGCAAATAAATACTGTTGGTTTATAATTGTTTATGCATGTGTGGTTGAGTATATTGCTATATTTACTGTTGTGATGAGTCAAGTAGATCCTTACAGCTTATGGATGGTAAAAATCATTCGCTGGGCTTAATCGCGTACCGTATTTCGTATTCCTTTCGGAAAGCGGGGCGTGACAAGGTTTTCGGTGGTATCAGATGCAGCAGGAGCACAGCGAATTGGTTAAGGTCGCATTGGAGGCTACTAACCGGAATGCTGTTCCGACCCCCGTTTTTCCTGCCCCTATAGTTTTGCCCCCACGTCTGGGTACCATTGCAGACTTCATGAGGCTTCATCTGATAAGTTCACTGGTACTGAGATGCCACTCGAGGCTGAGCAGTGGCTGATACGGACGGAGAGCTTGTTATAAGTAGCTAGGGTTGCTGATGCCGATCATGTGGATGTGGTATGCATCCAATTGGTGGATTTGGCCCACATCTGGTGGAGGGCAGAATCCGAGAGGCTAGAGCGGCCTATTACTTGGGCCACTTTCGCTCAGAGGTTCCTGGAGAAATTCTTCCTCCTTATAACCCAGGTAGAAATGGGGCATCAGTTTCTTGCCCTGAAGCAAGTTGGTTGGTTGGTTGTCTGGTTGATTTATTAATGTCGTGTTTTGAGATTTTTTTTACATATTATATATGTAGTATTGTAACACCAAGTCTTTCATGGGACAGGGCACTAGGTGCGTGGACAAGTACACACTGGAGTTCACCAGGCTTAGCCACTTCGCTACCACCTTGGTAGCGAATGAGGAGGATCGTGCTCGGAGGTTCTTGACACGCCCCACTTCCCGAAAAGGAGTTACGGAATACGGATACGTGACTAGTCCAGCAAATGGCTTTCACCATTCATAAGCTGTCAGGATCTTTACAACAAGTACAAGTATAAACAAGAGATATACAAGAGAATAGTCAACCACGCATGCATAACTTAATTAATATAGTCAACAAGATTACTTGAAAAGAAACAAGAATACTGAATTTCAAATAATCTTGTCTGGAACAAAACACAAGTCTGGGATAAAAAGCCCGATACAAATATCCATGTAACCAAGTACAATTATTCAAGATAAGCAACAAGAAATAAATAGATATAGCAAGAGCTCCAACCAACTAGAATCTTTGTTCACCTATTCCATCGGGCAGCTGATCACCGTAATCTCCAATTTAATAATTTTCAGGAAATGGGAAAAGAAACAAAATGCCCATCAATGCAAGTTACGGGCCGCTTGTAGTGCAGGCAAAAAGTACAGGAAAAGATAAACAAGAATAGAGTAACATTGGAACCATGTATAGCAAGGAAAGATGTAACAACAAAATAGAGTAACTAACTCTAAGTCAAGAACATGAACAACTAGCATGGCAAGATAAACGGATGCAAGTGGCATGTAACAAGTGTCAAGTAAACAAGTATCATGCAACAAGTAATGAGTAACAAATGTCAAGTATCAAGTATCATGTACAAGTAACAAGTAGCAAGTGCCAAGTGATCATGTTGTTTTCAAGACTTGTATCTAGTCCTATCTAGGTAGCACATCATGTGTCCTAGATTTTTACCACATGGTTGCTACATTCATGCAAGTTACGTTTCAGATTTTATAGTGGATCATAGAGGGCAGTGTACTCAGGGACAAGTATCAGGTAATCATGTATCAAGTATCAAGATCCAAGTATCAAGTATCAAGTAATCACGTAGGATTTATAGATCCCCTTCCGAGTACACGTTTCTGTATTTTCCACAATTAGATCTTTCATTTTAAACCCAGGCTTAGTTTCTTGTTATTATTATTCAAGCATGCATGGACGTGCACAAACAAGTCAAGAAACATGGAGAGATAACAAGGGATAAGTACAATTTGAAAGAAGGACAAGAACGGGTGACAAATGACTCAAAATAGACAAATACAACGACAATTCTAGTTCTGGACAGCAAGACAGTACTGCACCAAATCTGGGATTCCCATTGCCAAGGACATGCAAATCTAGATCTGTCAGAAAATCTAAAAAATAGACTCCCGTCTGAATCTAGCAAATATATATAATTCATATGGTATTTCACAAAAACATGACTAAAAACAGAGTTGTATCCGGAAAACATGTTCAGCCAGAAATCAGAAGTTTGTATTCATCAATAGGAAAATGACATAAAAACTAACTGATTAAATCCATGAAAAATCTGGGGTATTCCCTAGTATGTTTAGTATCAGCAAATATAATTTCGTAATATTTCAACATAGATATTATAGTCAAATAAAATCAGAAAACAACAAGGTACAACAAATTTATATATTTGAAACTCTTAACATAGCAGTACTAAAACAACACTAGATTACAAAATACAAATCAAAATCCATACCCTTCAAAAGGATGATAAAATAGATACAGCAGGCTACATTTCTTATTCACAAAGTTTTTATAAACAACAAATAGAATCAGGTTGAAATTTAAGTTCTTTACTGAACAACATGAAAATTCTGCAAGCATAGTAGTTATTTGCAATCATTGGATAGTTTATAAAAGTCATCAATAAAATTCACAAAAATTAGGGGTTAATCCCAGTAAAGTCTAGTTTTACTCAGCAAAATATTGGATCAGAATATTATATTTAACATTAGTATAAATATTAATTACCATACAGAATTCATATAAAACAGAATCTGGAATTTTCTACACATCTGTAGTAAAACAACCATAACTTGCAACTCACAAATCGAAATTGAGCTCTGTCAGAAATTCTGGAAAGTAGACATAATTCTCTATAATTCATATTCACAAATAATTTTCATTTACTGACTTTAATAGGGTCTAAAATATTGAATAAAAATGGGGTAACAGCAAATACAGAAATGTTCTTTATGCATAAAATCAACTAGCTCATATGTAACAGATCTAAATCATAACAAAGTGTGAAATATGGTGTACTAGATGTCCAAACCACATGGTATAGGGTATTTAACAAGTTTACAACAAGTTATACTACAACTAACACATCAAGCATACAAGAACATATAAACAACATGCATGTATGCACCTACGTTATTTCAACTCGTGTGTGTAATGGAACAACTACGGGCAGATCAACATATAGAGACAAGATATAACAAGGGTTTCATGGGGATAGATCTGGAAGCAACTACACTACAGGTGGTATTTAGTACTTGTATTATACAACAAAAAAGGAATACAAGTTACTTGCCTTAAAATTGACGACGAAAACGAAGCAAAGAACGAGAATAACAGGAACGAATTCCAGGGCACGAACTCAATTCCAACGAATCACGTACAATCAAGAACAAGATGAAGACGATCGAGATTTGATCTTGATGATCAAGATGGTGATCAAGATGTTGAGGATGTTGATCAATGCAGATCTGACTGTCGAGATTCAATGTTCAAGATCAGGGAGATCGACGGCTCAGATCTGGTCTGGGGTTGATGCTGATGATGATCACGATCACGATCGGGAGGGGATCAGACGGTCCTGATCTGATCTATCAGATCCGATCCAAATTCGATAACAAGATGATGGTGATGATCAAGATGAGATATGACGGCCAAGGTTTGAAGAGGAGCCCACTGTTCACCAAACAGAGCAAGAGCGCTTTGCGATAAAAGGTGGCGGCAGGGCGGCGGGACTCAGGCAAAGTGCACAGGGCGGCGACTAGGGGTGTTCGGGATCGAGGTGGGTGCAGTCGAGGAGGTCGCGGAGGCAATGGGGAGGGTAAGGAGGTGGTGGAGGGGATGAAGAGATGAAGATGGAGAGCGGTGCACAGGGGGCGACTGCTGTCATCTGGCAGGCATGCGGCGCTCGGGAGGAGGCGCGGCACAGGGGAGGGTCGCTGAGGATATGCTGGGACGAGGGTCGACTGAGGCGACGCTGGCGATGAACAAGGGGGTGCGCTGGCTGATGATGGGGCTGACGAGATGGGAGACCAAGGAAGAGGACGGGCTGACCGGCGGGAGGCCAAGGTGAGGAGGAAGGTGGTGACAGAGTCGAGGTTGGAAGTCGAGGGCAGGCTCGACTGGGAAGATGACAGGGTGAAGGAGACAGGGTGAAGGAGACAGGCCATCGAATCGAGGTGCAACGGGGCTTTGGGGCTTGGATGTCGACGATAGGATGAATGAGGGTGGGGCTCGACCAGGGAAAATGATGCTCGCGAGGGGAGGAAGACGAGGGAGGATGGGTTTAGGGGATCGAGAGATGGTTGAGCGCGGGGGTAGAAGGAGATGAAATAGGGTAGGGTAAAAACATTGCGGTTGTGTTTAGTATAGGATTAGGGTTAATGGGGAGGGGGGGTTAAACAGGGTATATATAGGGTAATAGGATTGGTTAACAGGTTATGGGTTGGATTTCAATAAGAAAATGGGTTTGGGTTTTTGGGTTAAAATCCATTAGGGAAATAAAAAAAAATTACCAATAAAAATATAGTTAAACTTAGATAAATTTTAGGGACATTAAAAAGCAAAACTTGAATAGGGAAAACAATTAAATTGTTGTAGAAGAATTTTAATTGGATAAATCAGGAGTCAAAATTGAATTTAAGACAAAAATGAATTATATTAATAAAATAACAGATAACAGGGGTTCAGAAAGTGACGACGAACACAAATAAATAATAGTACCAAGAAAGATATAATAACTATAATAACAATAATAATTGTGACGCCCCGCTTCCCAAAAAGGAATACAGAATACAGATACGTGACTAGGTCTAGCAAATGATTTTCATCATCCATAAGCTGTCAGGATCTTTACAACATTTCACAGAAATAATCAGAGAATGAAGCAAGAGAAGTCAACCACATATGCATATATGAACCAATACCAACAGAATTTACTTGAAACAAAATTTAATAATCTCAAATAAACCAGATCTGAACAAATCAATAATCCTGGGTCACATTGCCCAATACAAAATCATCCAAGTAACAGATACAATTATTCAGACTAAGCAACAGGAAATAATAATAATAGCAGGAAAATAATAATCGCAAAACTTCAACATCTAGAATCTCATATCACCTACACCATCTAGCAGCTGATCTCCAAGATCTACAATTTAATAAATTGCAGGAAGAGGAAAAAAGGAAAACAAAATGTCCGGCAATGCAAGTTACGAACCGCTTGTACTACAGACACAAGTATAGGGATAAAATAAAGAAAATAGCATAACATCGGAACAAACATAGCATGGTATAGGCATGTCAATAAAACAGGATAACTAACATGAATCAAGAACAAAATCAAGTAACATGATACACTAACAGGGTACAGGTAACATGTATCATGTGCCAAGCAAGTAGGTAAACAGGTATACAGATGAACAGATAAACAGGTAAACATGTAACAGGTGAACAGGTAAACGGTAAACAGGTAACAGGTAGCATGTACAGGAAAGCATGTAACAGGTATCATGTATCTCAAGTTCTGTCATGTCAAGTATTGTATTTATTACTATCTTAGGTAGGACTTCATGCATCCCAGGTTTTTACCACATTGTTGCTATATTCAAACAAGTTACGTTTACATTTCGTAGTGGAGTCCATACGGCCGTGTACTTAGGGATCAGTAAAAACAGGAACAGGAACATGTAACAGGTAGAACCTAGTGGTTCTCTTCCGAGTACACCTTCCTATAGGGAAGTGTGCAGTCAGGTAATTAGGTAAAGAAGATCGTGTATCATGTAGTCAGGAACACGTAACATGTGGGAAACACGGGCCCCTTCTAAGTACGCATTTCTATATTTTCCACTACTAGATCTTTTCCTTAACCCCAGCTTGATTATTTGTTATTATTATCAAACAGGAATGTATGTGTCATAAACAGGAAGAATAACATGGAATAAATCAGTAACTGGTTCAGGTTGCACGATAAACATGTACAGATGAAAGACAACTAAAAAAAAGATAAAACAACGAAAATTCTAGTTCAGGATAGCAAGACAGTACTGCACTAAATCTGGAATTCCCATTGCTACAAACATGAAAACCTGGATTCGTCAGAAAATCTAGAAAATAGACTTCCGGCCGAATCCATCGAATATATATAAGTCATATGGTATTTCACTACATCATGACTCAAAACAGAATCTTATCCAGAAAACGTGTTCAGCCAGAAATCATAAGTTTGTATTCAAAAATAGGAAAACGGCATAAAAACTTAATAATTAAATCCACGAAAAATTGGGGGTATTCCCTAGTATGTTTAGTATCAGAAAATAAAGTTTCATAATTTTCCAACATAGATAGAATTGTAAAGTAAAACCAGAAAGCAGCAAGATACAGTAGTTTTGTAAATTTGAAATCATAAACACCGCAGTACTAAAATAGCAATATCGTACAAAATATAAATCAAAATCAAGATCCGTCTAAGGGTGATAAAATAGATACAGTTGGCTACAGTTTATATTCATAAAGTTTTTACAGACAGCAAGTAGAATCAGGTCGAAGTTATGTATCTTTACAGAACAGTATGAAAATTCTGCAAGTATAGTAGTTTGCAAGCAAAAAATGAGTTATAAAAGTTATCAATTAAATCCATAAAAATTAGGGGTTAATCCCAATCAAGTCTACATAAAACCAGCAAAATATTGGATCAAAATATTATCTTTAACATCAGTAAAATATAAATGGTCATACAAAATTCATATAAAACTAGATCTAGAATTTTAAATACATCTGTAGTGAAATAGTCATAAATTGAAACTCATAAATCGATACTGAGATCTGTCAGAAAATCTGGAAAGTAGAAAGAATTCTCTGTAATTCATATTCACAAATACTTTTCATATACTGACCTTAATAGGGTCTAAAATACTGAACAAAAGCAGGTAACAACAAAAACTAAAATCTTCTTCATGTACAAAATCAACATAGATCATATGGAATTCATCCAAATCATAACCAAACATGAAATAGAGTATACTAGATGTCCAAGGAACATGGTATACGGTATTTAACAAGTTTATGGCGAGTTATATTACAATTAACACAACCAAGCACATGATATCATACAAACAACATGCATGTATATATCAGGAAGTGGTCATCCCTAGGTTGTTTCATGTCATGTGTGTAATGAGGCAACTACGGGCGGGTCAACACAACAGAGAAAACATATAACAGAGGTTTCACACAAGAATTGTCTCTAGAATACAACTACACTACAGGCGGTATTTAGTACTTGTATTACACAAAGAAAAGAATACAAGTTACTTGGCTGAGAGACGACGAAAACGATGGAGAGAAAGAGTATAACGGGAACAAATTCCCGAGCAACGAACACAACAAACAAACGACAAACACATAAGCATGAACGAATAATCACAATCACACTAACAGGTGCAACCCTCGTGCACATGCAACAAGGAGAGAGCAAGAGAGACGGCGGACAGAGGGGTCAGCAGCGATGCGGCATCGGAAAGACACAACACCAGAAGTGCTCTGTCGGGCTGTCACCGGCTAACTGGCGAGATAGGAGGAGGGCAGGCAGTGCTAGTGGTGCATCACCGAGAGGAGGCAGGGGGGTGCACCGTGGAGGGTCTGCTGGCTTTGGGATCACCGCAGTCGAGGTGTTGCGGATGCAGGGGGGGGCGACTGGGTCTTCGTGGTGGCCTGTGCTGCTTCTGGTCACCACATGAAGGGACAGGGAACGATGAGCGGGAGTAGGGGGATGGGTTCAGGCCGGAGTCGAGAGGTGCAGGGTAGGGGGAGATCGGGATGAGAGGTGGCTATAGGTTTCAATGGGGGATGAACAAATGCATGGGTAAAATACATATATATAGTGTGAAAGGAGTTAGGGTTTAGGGGTGTAGTCGACTAACGGGTAGGGGTGAACGGGTACGGGTATTAAGGTGCAGATGGGCTTAACAGGTTAGGGTAGTTATAATGGGTATATGGTATAGGGTTTAAGGAATAATATCCAGTAGGCTATGAATAGGATTTTGGTTTTAAAGAATAAAAATAAAAATAAATATAGTGATCCAAAAATAATGAGATGACACAAAATGGATAAATAAAATAGGCCTTGAACAGTATAAAATAAGGGGATCAAAAGAAGAGCTCGATCAAACGGAGACGAAACAATGGGAGACAACAGGATCAAGAACTCCAATAAAAAACGACAAAACACTAAAATGAGTATATTGAAAAGAAGATCCAATATACGGTCCAAAAAGAGATACAATGAGGATAAATACACAAAAAAGAAAAAAATACACCCGAAAATACAGAAAATGAAAAACAAGGATAAAATAATAATAATAATAATAACAGTAACAATAACAATATTAGAAATCAAAGTAATAATAACAATAATAAGATTTGTATTACAATATAAAAATCATAGTAAATAGTTACAAATAGAATTATTGATTAAAAATAGACTTTAATAGGAGATCTGACAATACATTTTAAGAAAAAGAATTTGAAAGCAAAAAAATTAATTTTACAAAAATGAAATACTGAAAATACACATAAAATACGTATTTGCGAAAATAGGGGTTACAATCCTACCCACCTTACAACAAAATTTCGTCATCGAAATTTGCTTAGGTGGTACATAGGACAAGGTGAAAACAAACTTGGGGGATAACAAAACAAAAAATTAGGGAAACAGAAATGAAATGTGGCAACACCAGAAATAAGAAAGAAGTGGATAACAATGATGTCATTTGGAGTGCATGAAGGAAAATAAATAATGTCAAAAGGAAAGAAACAACACAATATAACAAAGCAAGATAGGGAGTAGGTAGAACTGAATTCAAAGAGAGAATTAATAGGGAAGAATTGAATCAAATAATGAATTGGTGCATGATTTGAATGCAAGAAAGAAGTAACCGGTATAAAAAATGAAGAAGAAACAATACAATACTTGCAAGATAACAAGGCAAAAAGATAAATAAATTGATAGAGATGGAATCGAAGAAAGGATGGACAAGAAAGAGTTAGACCAGCTAATGAGTCAACGGGTGAAGACGAATACAAGGAATGGAATGAAGCAAATGGTACAAAGAAGAAGAAGCAACAAGGGAATCCTGGGACCTGTGGTTTATGGGCCCACTATGCTTCCGCTGTGCCACTCTGATCGGGAAGACTCTGACAATAGCATCCATTAGCTCCAGCAATCTTCTTCATGGCTCACCGCATCCTCAATACGTCCAAACGACATCCCTCTAGCATGAAGTTCGAACTCCTGACAACTTCAGATTCTGAACACTTCCTGAGATTTCAGGACATTACATGGACATCTTGGAGCGAAAGACAACACTTCCTCTCCTGGTGATGATCCAAGCCGTTGACTGGTCGATGTAGATGATGTGTAGCCAATCGACGAACCGAGCAAGAATAACAGAATGGCAGCACCAGAAATTAAGGAGGACAAGATAGGGAAGAAACAGCTAGTATGATACACAATATGAATCGACGAACGAAGATGAATGGAAGGTACAAAAAGCAATGAACGACACATGAGCTGAAATAAGAAGGAATCAACGAGGCAAGCAGAAATAAGAGATTGCTTGCACCGGAATCAAAAGAACATAGGTTTGGAAAGAATGAATTTATATCCAATATGGAATCAACAAATCAGGACGACTGTAAGAGATGGAAGGAAACAAGGAATCAAAAAATTGAATATGAAGGGATCAAAATGAATGAGATAAGACTAATGTCCATATCGAGTTGATCATTAAAATGTTCATGTGATTGCATGGCCTGTTAATAGTTGAGTTAATCCTGATCGAGTCAAGCCGGTCTAACGTATTAGTCAAACTAACACATTAGCCAAACGTGAGCTCTGATAACACTAAAAACCTTGTCACGCCCCGCTTCCCAAAAAGGAGACACAGAATACGGATACGTGACTAAGTCTAGCGAATGGCTTTTACCATTCATAAGCTGTCAAGATCTTTACAACAAGCACAAGTATAAATAAGAGATATATAAGAAAAATAGTCAACCGCACATGTATAACTGAATTAATATAGTCAACAAGATTACTTGAAAAGAAACAAGAAAATTGAATTTTAAATAATCATTTGTGGAACAAAACACAAGTCCGGGACAAAAAGCCTGATACAAATATCCATATATCCAAGTACAATTATTCAAGATAACCAACAAGAAATAAATAGATATAACAAGAGCTCTAGCCAACTAGAATCTTTGTTCACCTATTCCAATGGGCAGCTGATCACCATAATCTGCAATTTATTAATTTGCAGGAAAAGGGAAAAGAAACAAAATGCCCATAGCGCAGGCAACAATTACAGAAAAAAATAAACAAGAATAGAGTAACATCGGAAGCAAGTATAACATGGAAAGATATAACAACAAAATAGAGTAACTAACTCTAAGTCAAGAACAGGAACAACTAGCATGACAAGATAAACGGATATAAGTGACATGTAACAAGTGTCAAGTAAACAAGTATCATGCAATGAGTAATGAGTAACAAATGTCAACTATCAAGTATCATGTACAAGTAACAAGTAGCAAGTGTCAAGTGATCATGTTGTTTTCAAGTCTTGTATCTAGTCCTATCTAGGTTGCACTTCATGCATTCTAGAGTTTTACCACATGGTTGCTACATTCATGCAAGTTACGTTTTAGATTTCATAGTGGATCATAGAAGGCAGTGTACTCAGGGATAAGTATCAAGTACAAAGTATCAAGTATCTAGCTCCAAGTACCAAGTATCACGTGTCAAGTGTGCAAGTGTAAAGTAATCATGTGTAAAGCTCTAAGTATCAAGTAATCACGTAGGATCTATAGATCCCCTTCTAAGTACACGTTACTGTATTTTTCACTATTAGATCTTTCCCTTTAATTCCCGGCTTAGTTTCTTGTTATTATTATTCAAGCAAGCATGAACGTGTACAAACAAGTCATGAAAAATGGAGAGACAACAAGGGATAAGTACAAGTTGAAAGAAGGATAAGAACGTGTGACAAATGACTCAAAATAGACTAAGACAATGAAAATTCTAGTTCTGGACATCAAGACAGTACTGCACCAAATCTGGGATTCCCGTTGCCAAGGACATGCAAATCTGGATCTGCAAGAAAATCTAGAAATTAGACTCCCATCCGAATCCAGCAAATATATATAAGTCATATGGTATTTCACAAAAGCAGGATTCAAAATAGAGTTGTATCCAGAAAACATGTTCAGCTAGAAATCAGAAGTTTGTATTCATCAATAAGAAAACGGCACAAAGGCTTACTGATTAAATCTAAGAAAAATCTGGGGTATTCCCTAGTATGTTTAGTATCAGCAACAAATATAATTTCATAATATTCCAACATAGATAATATATTCAAATAAAATCAGAAAACAGCCAGGTACAACAAATTTGTAAATCTGAAACTCTAAACACAGCAGTACTAAAAATGCAGTAGATTACAAAATACAAATCGAAATCCATATCCATCAAAAGGGTGATAAAATAGATACAGTAGGCCACATTTCATATTCATAATGTTTTCATAAAAAGCAAATAGAATCAGGTTGAAATTTAGGTTTTTTACTGAACAGCATGAAAATTCTGCAAGTATAGTAGTTATTTGCAAGCATAGGATAGTTTATAAAAGTCATCAATTAAATTCACAAAAATTAGGGGTTAATCCAATGCAAGTGTAGTTGTAATCAACAAAATATTGGATCAAAATATTACTTTAACATTAGTATAAAATAAATTACCATACAGATTTCATATAAAACAGAATCTGGAATTTTCTACACATCTGTAGTAAAACAGCCAAAACTTGCAACTCACAAATCAAAATTGAGCTCTGTCAGAAATTCTGAAAAGTAGACAGAATTCTCTATAATTCATATTCACAAATAATTTTCATTTACTGAACATAATAGGGTTTAAAATACTGATAAAAAATGGGGTAATAGCAAATAAAGAAATAATCTTTATGCATAAAATCAACTAGCTCATATGTAACACATCTAAATCATAAAAAGTGTGAATTATGGTGTACTAGATGTCCAAACCACATGGTATAAGGTATTTAACAAGTTTACAACAAGTTATACTACTACTAACACATTAATCATACAAGATCATATAAACAACATGCATGTATACACTGAGAATTGATTATCTCTAAGTTATTTCCTGTCGTGTGTTTAAAGGAACAACTAAGGGAGGACCAACACATAGAGACAAAATATAACAAGGGTTTGATGGGGATAGATCTTGAAGCAACTACACTACAGGCGGTATTTATTACTTGTATTATATAACAAAAAAATAATACAAGTTACTTGCCTTGAAATTGATGATGAAAACAAAGCAAAGAACGAGAATAACAGAAATGGATTCCCTGGCACGAACTCAATACCAACAAATTACGGACAATCACGAACAAGATGAAGACGATCGAGATCAAGGAAGTTGACAGCTGAGATGTGATCTTTATAATCAAGATGGTGATCAGGATGTTGTTGATGATGATGATCAATGCAGATCCGATGGTCGAGATTCAACGATCAAGGTCAAGATCGAGGAGATTGACGGCTCATATCTGATATGGGGTTGATGCTGATGATGATCACGATCACGATCGGGAGGGGATCAGACGGTCCTGATCTGATCTATCAGATCTGATCCAAATTAGATGACAAGATGATGGTGATGATCAAGATGAGATTTGATGGCCAAGGTTTGAAGAGGAGCCCATTGTTCACCAAACAGAGCAAGGGCGCTCTGCGATGAAAGGTGGCTACTGGGTGGCGAGACTCAGGCGAAGTGCATAAGGCGACGACTAGGGGTGTTCAGGATCGAGGCGGCTGCAGTCAAGGAGGTCGCAGAGGCAATGGCAAGGGTGAGGAGGATGGTGGAGGGGATGAAGAGATTAAGATGAAGAGTGGTGCACAGGGGGCGACTACTGTCCTCTGGCTCACGTGCGGCGCTCGGTAGGAGGCGGGACACAGGGGAGGGTCGTTGAGGAGATGCTGGCACGGGGGTCAACTAAGGCGATGCTGGCGATGAAAAGGTAACTTCGAACCATAAGATCCTTGGACATCCCACCTTAACTCCGTCATGAACAGGGGGCTACGCTGGCTGACGACGGGGCTGACTGGATGGGAGATCGGGGAAGAGGATGGGTTGACTGGCGGGAGGCCAAGGTGAGAAGGAAGGTGGTGACGGAGTTGAGGTGGGAAGTCGAGGGCAGGCTCGAGTGGGAAGATGACGGGGCGAAGGAGACAGGGGGTCGACTCGGGGTGCAACGGGGGTTTCGGGGCTTGGACGTCGACGACAGGATGAATGAGGGTGAGGCTCGACTACGGAAGACGATGGTCGCAAGGGGAGGAAGACGAGGGAGGATGGGTTTAGGGGATCGGGAGATGGTTGAGCGGGGGGGTTGGTAGAAGGAGATGAAATAGGGTAGGGGAAAAACATTGCGGCTGTGTTTAGTATAGGATTAGGGTTAATGGGGGGGGGTGGGGGTTACCCAAGGTATATATAGGGTAATAGGATAGGTTAACGGGTTATGGGTAGCGGGTTGGAATCCAATAAGGAAATGGGTTTGGGTTTTTGGTTTAAAATCCATTAGGGAAATAAAAAAAAAAACCAATAAAAATATAATTAAACTAAGATAAATTTTGGATACATTAAAAAGAAAATTTTGAATAGGGAAAATAATAAAATTGTAGTAGATGAATTTTAATTGGATAAATCAGGAGTCAAAATTGAATTTAAGACAAAAATGAATTTTATTAATAAAATAACAGATAACAGGAGATCAAAAAGCAACGACGAACACAAATAAATAATAGCACCTAGACAAATACAATAACTATAATAACAATAATAATAGTAACAACAACAACACAATAATAATAATAACAATAATAATAATAATAACAGTAACAATAATAATAATAGAAATCAAAGTAATAATAACAATAATAAGATTTGTATTACAATATAAAAATCATAGTAAATAGTTACAAATAAAATTGTTTATTAAAAATAGACTTTAATAGGAGATCCGACAATACATTTTAAGTAAAAGAATTTGAAAGCGAAAAAAAAAATAATTTTACAAAAATCGAAATACCGAAATTACACATAAAATACGTATTTGTGAAAACAGGGTTATAGTTCCTTTTGGGTCTTGATGAGGGGATTCAGGTGCACTTGGCCGCCCATTGTCTCCGTACCTATGCAGATGCCTTGGAGGCAGCTCGAGCGACAGAGCAGACTCGAGCTCAGGAGACCTTTCTCAGTGGGTTGTGCAGTACCCCGCTGCTGTTGTTGCCAGGCCCACTGGAGGCCCAATCCGGATGCCAGCTCTGGTCTTTGCCGTCAGGACATCTCCCTACCGTACTACTCCTCCACGGAGGAATGTTGTTTGCGACTTTTGCCAGACCCCTGGGCACTTGCACAAGGATTGTTGGAAGGCCAACCGCCGGTGTCTCAGTTGTGGTGCTACCGACCGCTTGGTTCAAGATTATCCTCGGAGGAGGCACGACCAGTCCGCAGTCGCGCCAGTCCGTAGTTAGGTCAGGTCGCCACTTTCCCCTCAGTGTCAGATCGTTAGTCAGATGATCGCTGCTCCAGGGAGAGGTCAGGCTTTCAACTTGACAGTGGAGGAAGCTGAGACCGCGGAAGAAGTCGTTGTAGGTATTCTTTTGTGTTTTTTTTTGTCGTTCTGTTATTTGTTCCTTGTTTTATTTATTTCTTTTGCGTCATTCCTTCATGTTGTCTTTCCTGCACCATTTTCCATATTCCTTGGTTATCTTTTATCTGTTCATATTTTTCCTTATTTTGACTCTATCTTAGCTGTCATTCTTGTTCATTCCTTTCCTGCTCATGTTCTTTTTTAATTCTGGGGCAACCCATTCCTTCGTCTCCTCCCGCTTTGTGGATAAGCATTAGTTGGAGTGTAGTGCTTTGCCGGTAGCTTGGAAGATCACCACAGGTGCTGGTGTTGTCGTGTGTTCCCAGGAGTGCAAGCAGAGTCTTATGGTGATTGGAGGTGCAGATTTTAGAGCAGATATGATTGTGATCGGCTGTTCAGGGTTTGATGTGATTCTCAGCATGGATTGGCTGGGTGAGACCAACATGATCATTGATTGCCGAGCGAAGAAGGTTATTTTTCAGGATGCCAGGCTGTGCAGAGGGTGAGTTCCATGTTGGGGAGTTAACCCTTGGGCGTGGTCAGGAAGTGGTTGTCGATGCAGGTTGTGCAATGGAGTTGCACTCATGCTGTGAGGCTGCGACTCTTGTAGTGCGGGAATTTCTGGATGTGTTTCCAGAGGAGTTGCCTGGACTACCCCCAGATAGAGAAGCACAATTCATTATTTAGGTTCAACCAGGTACTGCGCCGATATCGAAGAGTCCCTACCGGATGGCACCAGTTGAGCTATCAGAGCTGAAGGTGCAGGTCCAAGGATTGCTGGATTTAGGTTTCATCAGCACTAGTGTTTCCCCATGGGGTGCTCCAGTCTTGTTTGTCAGCATGAAGGATGGGAGTCTTCGACTGTGCGTGGATTACAGTGAACTGAACATCATTACAGTGAAGAACCGATTTCCGTTACCCAAGATCGATGACTTGTTTGATCAGCTGGGTGGAGCTACTGCCTTTTTGAAGTTGGACCTTCGCTCTGGTTATCATCAAGGGAAGGTGAAGGCAGCTAATGTGCAGAATACTGCGTTCAGGACCAGATATGAGCACTATGAGTTCCTAGTGATGCATTTCAGAGTCACGAATGCGCTAGCAGTGCTCATGAGTTTAATGAACAGAGTTTTCTCTCCATTTTTGGACAGATTCATGGTGGTATTCATAGACGACATTCTGGTGTATTCTCAGAATCGAAAGGATCATGTTAATCATCTGAGGTGGGTTCTGCAAACCTTGAGGGAGAATCAACTCTATGGGAAACTAAGCAAGTGTGAGTTCTGGCTTGACCGAGTTACCTTTTTGGGTCACTTTATCTCCGGCGATGGTATCTCTGTTGATCTATCCAAGATTGCTGCGGTGAAGGATTGGCCTGTCCTTAAGTCAGTTTCCGAGGTGAGAAGTTTCCTTGGTTTGGCCGGGTATTATCGGAAGTTTATCCAAGACTTTTCGAAGATTGTTAGGCCGTTGACTAAGTTGACAGGGTAGGATCAGAATTATGTCTAGGAGCTTGCATTAGAGCTTTCGCAGAGTTAAAGAGCCGGTTGACGTCAGCTCCAGTGTTGACTATTCCGTATGGTTCGGGTGGTTTTGTGGTTCACTGTGATGCTTCTGGCAAGGGCCTAAGTGCAGTGTTGATGCAGAAGGGACAAGTTGTTGCATATGCATCCAGACAATTGAGGATGCACGAGAAGAACTACCCTACCCATGATTTGGAGTTGGCTGCGGTGATCTTTGCTTTGAAGTTGTGGAGGCACTATCTACTTAGACCAAGTGGAAATCTTTACTGACCACAAAAATCTCAAGTATGTCTTCACTCAGAAGGAATTGAACATGAGGCAGAGGTGCTGGTTGGAGTTGATGGCTGACTATGACATCAGTTTGTAATACCACCCTTGTAAAGTGAACTTGGTGCCAGATGCTTTGAGTAGGAGACCAGTCGCCATGTTCCTGACTCAGCAGAGAGAGCTCATTGAGCAGATGAGGAGGTTGGATTTGGATGTGATCTTGCCAGGTTCTGATCGGAATTGCATGATGCTTCAGTTGCAGTTGTCTCTTGTCGAGCAGATTAAAGAAGCTCATGAAGGTTATGAGCAATTCCAAGGGTTCAGAGCCGAAGTGGAACTAGGTACGAGGACCAATATGGTTGTTCACTTAGATGGACCACTTCGTTGTGGGTGTTTTAAAGGGTGAGGTTCGTCAGAAGTTCCTTGAAGAAGCCTACCAATCGTCGTACTGTATTCATCCTGGAGGCACTAAGATGTTTTGGTACTTGAAGCTTCACTTTTGGTGGCATGGTATGCAGAGGGCCATGGCGAGATTTGTATCGCAGTGCTTGATCTTCCAGGAGGTGAAGGCAGAGCATCAGAGGACCGTTGGACTTCTTCAGCCTCTTCCCATTCCAGAGTGGAAGTGGGAGCATATTACCATGGATTTTGTGACCGCTTTGCCGAGAAGTCCCAAGGGTCACAATGCCATTTGGGTGATTATGGACAGGTTGACGAAGAGTGCTCACATCGTTCCTTTCAGAGTTGAACAGTCGACCGAAAGCCTAGCTGAGAAGAACAAGAAAGAGATTGTTAGACTTCATGGGGTTCCAGTCAGTATTGTATCTGTAATATCCCGGACGGATATTACCGTATATAAATTATTATTTTATTATTATTTTATTATTATTTTGTTTTAATTCCAAAATTAGAACATTTTGGTGATTTTTACCCGGTTTGCTCCTAGACATTATCTGTATCCAGATATCGGTCAGTATATATCCGTATTGTATCAAATTGATACCGTGATCTTCCGAACTAATAATAAAATTTATTTTATTATTATTTCCAAGATTTAATTATTTTATACGGATTATGCAAAGATTTTCCGGTATACGGACATATACGCGCACGTGCGAGTAGTATGTCGATTAGTGCATTATACGAATTATGTGTTGTATATTTTGGACAACACTTATTTTGCTATAACCTAGTAGGGATGGTTAAGGATTTGATTAGGAGGTTTAACCTAGGGTAAGTTTACATAAGAAGGTTAAGAATTCTTCTAGAACAAACCCTCCTCCACATCAATTTTCCCTCACATAACACCTCCCCCCAATCCTACCTCCTTGTTTTGGGGTTATTTTGTGCCATTGGGTGCACTTACCTCTCCCATCTCCTTCTATAAATAGCCCTTCATTCTCCTCCTTCTCTTATTTTAGAAAACAAGAAAGAAAGAAAGAAAGAAAGAAAGAAAAGAAAGGAAAAGAAAGAGAGAACATATAACTTGAGAGTTTTGTTTTGTAGGGTTCTTAGAAGAATTCTAACAAGCTTAGGGGAAGGAGAAGGTAGCAAAGCTAGTTCTTCCAACAAGTTAGAGAAGGTGGGGGTTTCTTCATGCTTTCTTTGTTTGTATGTTTGTTTGTTTGTTTGTTTATTTGAATGATAGTTTTGATGTTCTTCTTCTTCTTACCCTCTTGTTTATCTTTCTTTGGTATGGTTACTTTGTAGTGGTGTGGTTGTATGAGTTTTCTCATTTGAATGTTGTTAACTACTTGGACTAAAAAGATACATACACATAACTTTTGCATACAACCATGTAAGGTTGTAGGATTTGATATGGAACCATACATATTGCATATTGTTGAACAATACAACCATTGTTGGTTGTAGGACTTGATTGAACTAATGTAATAATCAAAAAGATCTTTCTTTCTTTACTAAACACTAGTGGTAGAAATAATTAAAAAGATCTTCTTTTTGTTTAATCACTAGTTGTAACTTAATAAAAAGATCTTTCTTTTTATTTAATCACTAGTTGTAGCTTAATAAAAAGATCTTTCTTTTTATTTAATCACTAGTTGTAGCCTAATAAAAAGATCTTTCTTTTTATTTTAATCACTAGTTGTAATTAACTAAAAAGATCTTTCTTTTATTTTTAATCACTAGTGGTAATTAATTAAAAAGATCTTCTTTCATTTTTAATCACTAGTTGTAGTTGATTAAAGAGATCTTTCTTTTGTAAAGTAAAGTAAAATAAAATAAAAAATGATCTCTTCTTTATCACTAGATTAGTAAGTAACTAAGTAGTAGTAAGCTAAAATAATAAGTAGTAGTAGGTAATAAATGAAGTAGTAATAGCATGTATGTTGATTAATAAGGTAGTAGTAATAGTAGTGAGTTGTATGTTGTGATTTTTATGAGAATGAAGAAGTAGTAGATATATATGTTGCTAATAAAATTGTAGTAGTAGTAGATATGTATGCTTCTACTAAGTAGCAATAGTAGATGTATGTTTCCATTAAAAGTAGCAATAGTAGATGTATGTTTCCATTAAAAGTAGTAATAGTAGATGTGGAATTTATTATGACATGTTTAGAAGCTATATTCATGTTACACATGTTGTAGGATCATTTCTAAAATTATTTAGAAGCCATGTTCATGCTTCCAATATTGTAGGATCATTTCTAAAAATATTAGAAGTCATATTCATGCTTTATATGTTGTAGGATTACTTCTAAAAATAATTAGAAGCCATAATCCATGCTTAGTTAGTTGTAGGATTGCTTGTAAAAATATCCTACCATGTTTACCATGCTTAGTTATTTGTAGCTTTGATTCCAAAAATAATTAGAAGCCATATCCATGCTTAGTTAGTTGTAGGATTGCTTGTAAAAATATCCTACCATGTTTACCATGCTTAGTTAGTTGTAGCTTTGATTCTAAAAATAATTAGAAGCCATAATCCATGCTTAGTTAGTTGTAGGATTGCTTGTAAAAATATCCTACCATGTTTACCATGCTTAGTTAGTAATAGCTTTGCTTCCAAAAATAATTAGAAGCCATATCCATGCTTAGTTAGTTGTAGGATTCTTTTCCTAGCATGCTTGGTAATGTTGTAGGATTCTTTTCCTAGCATGCTTGGTAATGTTGTAGGATTCTTTTTCCTATCATGTTTAGTAACTCACTTATACTAGAATTTTGTAGGATTCATTCCTAAAGTTTCCTATTATGTTTAGCGACTTAGTTATGCTTAGAATGTGTAGGATTCAATCCAAGAGTTTCCTACCATGTTTGGATAAATTTTATTGTGCCTAGAGTGTTGTAGGATCCTTGATAAAATCATATACCATGCTAGTTTTATCTATGCCATACTAGCTTAATAGTAATTAAGTTGTGTGCCATGCTAGTTTATATGAATACTCGTGTTTACATGGTACCCATGCTTAGATAAGTGTTTATTCTTGCTATGTTGGTGAATGATCATGATTCATGCTAAGTAAGTAGGTATCATGCTAATTATTAATCATGTTAAGTTAAGGATACCCATACTAGGATGTTCATGCTTAGGGTAAAGAAACTACCCATGGCTAGTTGTGATGACTTATGTTGGGTTCTATACCATGCTAGAGTAATATTTGCTTAGAATGTTGTAGGAGTAGTGTTAGGACTACCTACTATACCTTGGAGTATTGCTTAGTTGGGTGGTGGTGGTTGGTTATGATAAGTAGTAGGCTTCCATGCTCAATTTGTAACCTACGAGTGACTATAGAGGATTTTATGTTTAAGGTCGTTAGTAATTTTCATGCTTGAGCTCAATGTAAGCATAAGCATTAATCATATCCATACATAGGAATATCATGGTGGTTGTGCTATATGATTGATTGTCGTAGGAAGCTGCTTGAAATTGTATGCCATACTTAAGGCGCAATAGGTTGAAGTAGGAAGGATTGGGAAGACCACTAGGGATAGTTAATCCGATAAAGGCCATCTTATCGCCTTCGGTTCTTCCCTAGTACAATACCCATCATAGACTACTAGTAGATTCGTTTGTTGCTTCTAATAATAGAAGATTAAGTTTGTTAGTAAGCACGTTTGGTTGCTTCTAGGATTGATTACCTGTATGGTTGTTTGCACACGGTTGTGCTCGTACGTGGCTCGACTGGCCTGTATGTAGCTGTGGGTCTCATACGTAGCTTAGTCGGCTCGTATGTAGGTGGTTGTCCCGTACGCGGCCCGACCGGCCCGTACAAAGCTGTTGGTCTCATACGCGGCTTATTTGGCCGGTATGTACGTGGTTGTCTCCTACGAGGCCCGCCTGGCTCGTAGGTAGTTGTTGTTTCATGCGTAGCTTAGTTGGCTCGTATGTGGCTATTACTCGTGTATAGCTTG
This sequence comes from Hemerocallis citrina, assembly GCA_017893485.1. NCBI lineage: Eukaryota > Viridiplantae > Streptophyta > Magnoliopsida > Asparagales > Asphodelaceae > Hemerocallis > Hemerocallis citrina. Next base: position 230,251,634 of record CM030362.1, on the reverse strand, counting down.
TTAGCTAGTACACAGTTAGTTGTGCTCGTCTAGGGTGATGTTACCATCCTAAGGGCTATCGACCATCAAGACATATGATGTCTACCCTAAGTAACTGTGGAGGAGTCACTCCTTGGGTACCGGCGAATCTTAACCAGGGTAGGTTAATCGAGGACCGGAGTATAGACAGAATCCAAGTCTAGGGTAGCGGCATGCGTGTATACTCGCACAGCCAAAGTCTTGGATCGATGAGCCATAAACCAGATTCCGAGGGATTCTGGTAAGTCTAGGTTGAGCGGCCTAGTAGAGTTGTCTTGCGAAGCCTAATTTAAGGCCTAGCATGTTGTGTTATAATATCGTCATCCCTAGGATTGTTCGAGCCAGGGACATCACTAGGATAGTGACTTATAAGGATCAGTTTACTTAAACCCTTTTGCCGGGAGAGAGGGGTCAGTTGTAGCGGGCCCCTTACACTAACTCGTCCCTTGAGACAGATCATAGGTGGTGTACAGGGTTGTGCCTTCCTGTCAAAGGGATACGTACGGTGCCGTCTCACAAGTTGAGGACACAGGGTTGCGTATCTCGCTCTGTTAATTCCTGGAGTACCGTGGCTAGGGGTGCCACAGGATGCATTGTGCAGTCCTGCGCTTGCGATACCCCAGAGAGTGCCACAGGGTAGGCTTCGTGCTACCCTGCGCTTGCGAAACTCTATGGTTTGATTTTTGTTATGACGCCCGATATATTGGGTTCGTCTATTTTGAGTGAGGTCCGATTAGCCGGGTCGCGGTGGCGAACATAGACACCACGGGCGAAATGCAACAGTGGCACATGACCACATCTGCAGCCTCGCGAGTCACGTGTAGGTGTCAGGAACAGGTTGTGTGCAATTAGAATTCATAACGCGGGTTCAAATCCCTATATATGGAGAAACGGCTTGAGATGGAGTCGCATGTATTTATGGGCTGCATGTTACTTTCGGAGACTTGCTGACATTAGAATAGGAAGCGTCCCGTCAAAGGGATACGTACGGTGCCATCTCACAGGTTGAGGACACGGGTTACGTATCTCGCTCTGTTAATTCCTGAAATACCGTGGCTGGGGTGCCACAGGATGCATTGTGCAGTCCTGCGCTTGCGATACCCCAGAAGGTGCCACAGGGTAGGCTTCGCGCTGCCCTGCGCTTGCGAAACCCTATGATTTGGATTTTGGATTAAGGCCCGATACACTGGGCAATAGTGGCAAACATGGACACCACTATATGACTGCAGTGACGGAACTAGACCGCACCTGCAACCTTGTTTGAGTGAGGTCCGACATGCCGGGTAGTAGTGGAAAACGGAGACACCATAAGCAGACTGCATAAGGGGACTTGACCTCTTCTGCAACCTCACAGAGTCATGGAGTATTGTCAGGAACGGGTTGTGTCTAATTAGTTCTATTTTAAGTATCGCATTAGTGTCTAGTCATAGCACTCACGAACACTTAAACTACACCAACACCATTGTTATATTTTGTATATTGTTTGGAAGATTCGCTGCTATATGATCAGCCTTTAAGCGTCAGTGAATACTGACGTCCCCACTTCCATAGGTACTGGATCGCCAAAGTACAAAGGCGAGATTCAAGAGGACTCAAGGCAAGGAAAGCAAGGAGTCAGTATTAAGTTTAGTTCCGCTGCAAAATATGTATTGATTCTGGATTAGTTGAGAAGTACTCTGATGTAAGATGTGAAGGTTGTAATACTTAGAAGTGTAAAGGCAATATTGTAACTCTATTGTAAGATATTACAGTTGTACAGTATTCAGACTTGTAACATATTGAGTATTGAATAAAAAGTTTTAAATTCTTTTGTTTTTCTGTGTATTGTGACTAATTGAAGAAAAGGTCTTGGCTCGTGTCACGGTTTCCCGGTATTCGGAAATCGGGGCGCTACAGAGTGGTATCAGAGCTAACTTCAATTTACAGTCCAACACAGCAGGAAAATTAAACTTAGATGCCTTTAGGAGTCGGGTCTTAGTTAGTTGTAGGCAATTGTAATTCATATTGTTGTTCCTTTCAACTTATGTTTTATGATTATCCTATATCTGGACTAATTCCAGTAGGTATATTTTAGTATGGTATTCGAAGATACCCTAACTGAGGATGTATTGATAGAGTATAGTGAGCAAACTACCGGAGGAAATCCTAGAGATCAGAAGTAATGTCCATAGGTCATGTCCTATTCTAAGGAGGGAGTAGACACCGAATTGCAAATATCGGGTTCTTTGGAGAACCAGTTCGTGGATGAACCACTTGGGAGCCGGAAAGCAGCATAAGCTTTCTTTCCCCGAGTTATTAGGGTATGAATGTTTTGCCTGTTTTCCTAACTTAACGTAGTTCTGAGGACAGAACTATTCTAAGGAGGGAGTATTGTAATATCCCGGATGGATATTACCGTATATAAATTATTATTTTATTATTATTTTATTATTATTTTGTTTTAATTCCAAAATTAGAACATTTTGGTGATTTTTACCCGGTTTGCTCCTAGACATTATCTGTATCCAGATATCGGTCAGTATATATCCGTATTGTATCAAATTGATACCGTGATCTTCCGAACTAATAATAAAATTTATTTTATTATTATTTCCAAGATTTAATTATTTTATACGGATTATGCAAAGATTTTCCGGTATACGGACATATACGCGCACGTGCGAGTAGTATGTCGATTAGTGCATTATACGAATTATGTGTTGTATATTTTGGACAACACTTATTTTGCTATAACCTAGTAGGGATGGTTAAGGATTTGATTAGGAGGTTTAACCTAGGGTAAGTTTACATAAGAAGGTTAAGAATTCTTCTAGAACAAACCCTCCTCCACATCAATTTTCCCTCACATAACACCTCCCCCCAATCCTACCTCCTTGTTTTGGGGTTATTTTGTGCCATTGGGTGCACTTACCTCTCCCATCTCCTTCTATAAATAGCCCTTCATTCTCCTCCTTCTCTCATTTTAGAAAACAAGAAAGAAAGAAAGAAAGAAAGAAAGAAAAGAAAGGAAAAGAAAGAGAGAACATATAACTTGAGAGTTTTGTTTTGTAGGGTTCTTAGAAGAATTCTAACAAGCTTAGGGGAAGGAGAAGGTAGCAAAGCTAGTTCTTCCAACAAGTTAGAGAAGGTGGGGGTTTCTTCATGCTTTCTTTGTTTGTATGTTTGTTTGTTTGTTTGGTTATTTGAATGATAGTTTTGATGTTCTTCTTCTTCTTACCCTCTTGTTTATCTTTCTTTGGTATGGTTACTTTGTAGTGGTGTGGTTGTATGAGTTTTCTCATTTGAATGTTGTTAACTACTTGGACTAAAAAGATACATACACATAACTTTTGCATACAACCATGTAAGGTTGTAGGATTTGATATGGAACCATACATATTGCATATTGTTGAACAATACAACCATTGTTGGTTGTAGGACTTGATTGAACTAATGTAATAATCAAAAAGATCTTTCCTTTCTTTACTAAACACTAGTGGTAGAAATAATTAAAAAGATCTTCTTTTTGTTTAATCACTAGTTGTAACTTAATAAAAAGATCTTTCTTTTTATTTAATCACTAGTTGTAGCTTAATAAAAAGATCTTTCTTTTTATTTAATCACTAGTTGTAGCCTAATAAAAAGATCTTTCTTTTTATTTTAATCACTAGTTGTAATTAACTAAAAAGATCTTTCTTTTATTTTTAATCACTAGTGGTAATTAATTAAAAAGATCTTCTTTCATTTTTAATCACTAGTTGTAGTTGATTAAAGAGATCTTTCTTTTGTAAAGTAAAGTAAAATAAAATAAAAAATGATCTCTTCTTTATCACTAGATTAGTAAGTAACTAAGTAGTAGTAAGCTAAAATAATAAGTAGTAGTAGGTAATAAATGAAGTAGTAATAGCATGTATGTTGATTAATAAGGTAGTAGTAATAGTAGTGAGTTGTATGTTGTGATTTTTATGAGAATGAAGAAGTAGTAGATATATATGTTGCTAATAAAATTGTAGTAGTAGTAGATATGTATGCTTCTACTAAGTAGCAATAGTAGATGTATGTTTCCATTAAAAGTAGCAATAGTAGATGTATGTTTCCATTAAAAGTAGTAATAGTAGATGTGGAATTTATTATGACATGTTTAGAAGCTATATTCATGTTACACATGTTGTAGGATCATTTCTAAAATTATTTAGAAGCCATGTTCATGCTTCCAATATTGTAGGATCATTTCTAAAAATATTAGAAGTCATATTCATGCTTTATATGTTGTAGGATTACTTCTAAAAATAATTAGAAGCCATAATCCATGCTTAGTTAGTTGTAGGATTGCTTGTAAAAATATCCTACCATGTTTACCATGCTTAGTTATTTGTAGCTTTGATTCCAAAAATAATTAGAAGCCATATCCATGCTTAGTTAGTTGTAGGATTGCTTGTAAAAATATCCTACCATGTTTACCATGCTTAGTTAGTTGTAGCTTTGATTCTAAAAATAATTAGAAGCCATAATCCATGCTTAGTTAGTTGTAGGATTGCTTGTAAAAATATCCTACCATGTTTACCATGCTTAGTTAGTAATAGCTTTGCTTCCAAAAATAATTAGAAGCCATATCCATGCTTAGTTAGTTGTAGGATTCTTTTCCTAGCATGCTTGGTAATGTTGTAGGATTCTTTTCCTAGCATGCTTGGTAATGTTGTAGGATTCTTTTCCTATCATGTTTAGTAACTCACTTATACTAGAATTTTGTAGGATTCATTCCTAAAGTTTCCTATTATGTTTAGCGACTTAGTTATGCTTAGAATGTGTAGGATTCAATCCAAGAGTTTCCTACCATGTTTGGATAAATTTTATTGTGCCTAGAGTGTTGTAGGATCCTTGATAAAATCATATACCATGCTAGTTTTATCTATGCCATACTAGCTTAATAGTAATTAAGTTGTGTGCCATGCTAGTTTATATGAATACTCGTGTTTACATGGTACCCATGCTTAGATAAGTGTTTATTCATGCTATGTTGGTGAATGATCATGATTCATGCTAAGTAAGTAGGTATCATGCTAATTATTAATCATGTTAAGTTAAGGATACCCATACTAGGATGTTCATGCTTAGGGTAAAGAAACTACCCATGGCTAGTTGTGATGACTTATGTTGGGTTCTATACCATGCTAGAGTAATATTTGCTTAGAATGTTGTAGGAGTAGTGTTAGGACTACCTACTATACCTTGGAGTATTGCTTAGTTGGGTGGTGGTGGTTGGTTATGATAAGTAGTAGGCTTCCATGCTCAATTTGTAACCTACGAGTGACTATAGAGGATTTTATGTTTAAGGTCGTTAGTAATTTTCATGCTTGAGCTCAATGTAAGCATAAGCATTAATCATATCCATACATAGGAATATCATGGTGGTTGTGCTATATGATTGATTGTCGTAGGAAGCTGCTTGAAATTGTATGCCATACTTAAGGCGCAATAGGTTGAAGTAGGAAGGATTGGGAAGACCACTAGGGATAGTTAATCCGATAAAGGCCATCTTATCGCCTTCGGTTCTTCCCTAGTACAATACCCATCATAGACTACTAGTAGATTCGTTTGTTGCTTCTAATAATAGAAGATTAAGTTTGTTAGTAAGCACGTTTGGTTGCTTCTAGGATTGATTACCTGTATGGTTGTTTGCACACGGTTGTGCTCGTACGTGGCTCGACTGGCCTGTATGTAGCTGTGGGTCTCATACGTAGCTTAGTCGGCTCGTATGTAGGTGGTTGTCCCGTACACGGCCCGACCGGCCCGTACAAAGCTGTTGGTCTCATACGCGGCTTATTTGGCCGGTATGTACGTGGTTGTCTCCTACGAGGCCCGCCTGGCTCGTAGGTAGTTGTTGTTTCATGCGTAGCTTAGTTGGCTCGTATGTGGCTATTACTCGTGTATAGCTTGTTAGCTAGTACACAGTTAGTTGTGCTCGTCTAGGGTGATGTTACCACCCTAAGGGCTATCGACCATCAAGACATATGATGTCTACCCTAAGTAACTGTGGAGGAGTCACTCCTTAGGTACCGTCGAATCTTAACCAGGGTAGGTTAATCGAGGAACGGAGTATAGACAGAATCCAAGTCTAGGGTAGCGGCATGCGTGTATACTCGCACAGCCAAAGTCTTGGATCGATGAGCCATAAACCAGATTCCGAGGGATTCTGGTAAGTCTAGGTTGAGCGGCCTAGTAGAGTTGTCTTGCGAAGCCTAATTTAAGGCCTAGCATGTTGTGTTATAATATCGTCATCCCTAGGATTGTTCGAGCCAGGGACATCACTAGGATAGTGACTTATAAGGATCAGTTTACTTAAACCCTTTTGCCGGGAGAGAGGGGTCAGTTGTAGGGGGCCCCTTACACTAACTCGTCCCTTGAGGCAGATCATAGGTGGTGTACAGGGTTGTGCCTTCCTGTCAAAGGGATACGTACGGTGCCGTCTCACAAGTTGAGGACACGGGTTGCGTATCTCGCTCTGTTAATTCCTGGAGTACCGTGGCTAGGGGTGCCACAGGATGCATTGTGCAGTCCTGCGCTTGCGATACCCCAGAGAGTGCCACAGGGTAGGCTTCGTGCTACCCTGCGCTTGCGAAACTCTATGGTTTGATTTTTGTTATGACGCCCGATATATTGGGTTCGTCTATTTTGAGTGAGGTCCGATTAGCCGGGTCGCGGTGGCGAACATAGACACCACGGGCGAAATGCAACAGTGGCACATGACCACATCTGCAGCCTCGCGAGTCACGTGTAGGTGTCAGGAACAGGTTGTGTGCAATTAGAATTCATAACGCGGGTTCAAATCCCTATATATGGAGAAACGGCTTGAGATGGAGTCGCATGTATTTATGGGCTGCATGTTACTTTCGGAGACTTGCTGACATTAGAATAGGAAGCGTCCCGTCAAAGGGATACGTACGGTGCCATCTCACAGGTTGAGGACACGGGTTACGTATCTCGCTCTGTTAATTCCTGAAATACCGTGGCTGGGGTGCCACAGGATGCATTGTGCAGTCCTGCGCTTGCGATACCCCAGAAGGTGCCACAGGGTAGGCTTCGCGCTGCCCTGCGCTTGCGAAACCCTATGATTTGGATTTTGGATTAAGGCCCGATACACTGGGCAATAGTGACAAACATGGACACCACTATATGACTGCAGTGGCGGAACTAGACCGCACCTGCAACCTTGTTTGAGTGAGGTCCGGCATGCCGGGTAGTAGTGAAAAACGGAGACACCATAAGCAGACTGCATAAGGGGACTTGACCTCTTCTGCAACCTCACAGAGTCATGGAGTATTGTCAGGAACGGGTTGTGTCTAATTAGTTCTATTTTAAGTATCGCATTAGTGTCTAGTCATAGCACTCACGAACACTTAAACTACACCAACACCATTGTTATATTTTGTATATTGTTTGGAAGATTCGCTGCTATATGATCAGCCTTTAAGCGTCAGTGAATACTGACGTCCCCACTTCCATAGGTACTGGATCGCCAAAGTACAAAGGCGAGATTCAAGAGGACTCAAGGCAAGGAAAGCAAGGAGTCAGTATTAAGTTTAGTTCCGCTGCAAAATATGTATTGATTCTGGATTAGTTGAGAAGTACTCTGATGTAAGATGTGAAGGTTGTAATACTTAGAAGTGTAAAGGCAATATTGTAACTCTATTGTAAGATATTACAGTTGTACAGTATTCAGACTTGTAACATATTGAGTATTGAATAAAAAGTTTTAAATTCTCCTGTTTTTCTGTGTATTGTGACTAATTGAAGAAAAGGTCTTGGCTCGTGTCACGGTTTCCCGGTATTCGGAAATCGGGGCGCTACAGTATCCGACAGGGATACGAGGTTCAGGTCTCAGTTCTGGAAGAGTCTTCAGAGTAGTCTGGAAAGTAAGTTGAAGTACAACACATCTTTTCACCCTCGGACAGATGGACAGGTCAGAGAGGACTATCCAGACTCTAGAGGACATGTTGAGGTCCTGTGTGCTGTAATTTGGAGGTTCTTGGGAGGACCACTTGCATCATGTAGAGTTCTCGTACACTAATAGCTTTCAGGCCAGTATTAAAGCTACTCCGTTCGAGGCACTCTATGGTCAGAAGTGCAGGTCACTAGTGTGCTGGGATGACATTGGCAAGAGAAAGTTGTTGGGTTCGGAGTTGATCACTAGGACGGTGGATGTTGTGACTTAGATCAGGAAGCATCTTCAAGCCGCGCAAGACATGTAGAAGAGATGGGCTGATGTCCATCGGAAAGCCTTGGAGTTTGAGGTGGGAGACCATGTTTTCTTTAAGGTATCGCCGTGGCGAGGTGTCATTCGTTTTTGGGGCGGAGGCAAGTTCAGCCCTAGGTTCATCGGACCGTTTGACCTCGTGGAATGAGTAGGCAAGGTGGCCTATCGTCTTGCATTGCCACCGACTTTATCTGGAGTGCATGACATCTTCCATATCTCGCAACTGAGGAAGTATATCCGTGATGAGAGCCATATGATTGAATACTCGGAGTTATCCGTGAGGCCGAATCTGTCTTGTGGAATTCCGCTAGTTGCTATTTTGGACTGGCAGGAGAAGGTATTGAAGAACAAGGTGATCAAGCTGGTTCGAGTTTCTTGGAATCCTCACTTTCCGGGTGAGTAGACTTGGGAGCTAGAGGAGGATATTCAGCGGAGGTTTCCTCATTTATTTGTGTAGTTCTTGTTTTGTTGTTTTGCTATTGTTGCTATTTTATTTTTTTTGGGGTTACCCTATGTACTTATTGTTGAATTTCGAGAACAAAATTCTTCTTGTTAGATAGGTAGGATTAGTAATGTATGTGACTCATTATTGTAATTTTGTTTATTTTTATTAAATTCCTGGTTATTTTATTTTATTTCTGATTGTATCTATTTTTCGTCCCTCTTGAATCGTGTGTTGTTCTTTCTCTCTCTTTATAATTCATTTTTGCTTTGATTCAGCCTTTATATTCTCATTTGATTGATCAAAATATTGTTCTTGACCTTGTTTATTGTCTAAACCTAATTCATGGCATATTTGTTTAATATTGGACTTTTTTCTTCCTATTGGATACTACCCAGTTAACTGAAACCTGTTTTGACTCTATATAACCCTCTGAAACACACCCTATCCCTAATTACCAAAGCCCTAATATATCTCTGTCACCTACAGCCCGTTCCTCTCTCTCCCTTCTACTGCACCCAACCCCCCATCCTAGCCCCATCCTTCAGTCGCCCACCTCCTTACCAACAACCCCTCCTCATCGTCATCCCGACCTCGTTGCACCCATCACCGCGCATCCCTAGTGTTCCCCCGATCCCCGATACCCTGTCCTCACTCGAGCTGTGCCGCCCTAGTGCTGCTCAGCGCTGTCGCCATCATCCCCGTGTCGTCGCCACCCTTGCTGTACTACACCTCCGTCGTCACTTGCTTCCACCGTTCTTGTTGTTTGCTGATGCCGTGTGCATGTGAGACACGTGCACTGCACATGTTATCGTGGGTGTTGAGTCTTGCCCGTGTTCATGCTGTCTCGTCCGTGCGTTGGTGTTCGTTGTTCGATATCCGTTCCCGTTATTCTTTCATCATCTTTGTCGTCGTTTTTCAAGCAAGTAGCTTGTATGTTAATTGTCTTCATACAAGTTAAACACCATAAGTAGTCTTGCATGTGTTTGTTGTCACTCTCATGATGATCATATATCTTTTTAGTTGATCCGTTCCTTCATCTCTTGATCTTGAGTATTTCACAGTAGTTGTCACCCGTTGCATGAAAACAAATTAGTTTAGATAGACATCCTAATTGTATGCTTGTTTGTGACATACCGTATGATGTAGATGATTGTACATGAATGCTTATTAGATGTATTATCTCATTTTAAATTGTTTATACACATGCCATGCTGATTTGGGTAACCTAGATACCATGTTTTGTATTACATCTTAGATTGGATCGTTTGTAATTAAATTGTTTGATGAAATGCATAAAAGAAGTTTTGTTTTACTGCTGCCTTATTTTTGTATAGGAATTTTGACCTTGTTAAAATCAATAAAATAAATAAATTTGTGAACATGATTTGTAGGCCTTGTTTTCTAGTTTTCAGAACTTTCGACGAATATGAATTCTGATTTTCGATGCATGAGTTATTGCTGTTAGACTGCAGTCATACTGTAAATTCCAGATTCTGAATTATATGATTTCTGTATGAATTATTATTTTAAAACTGATATTAAAAGTATAATTTGGACTTGATATTTTCTGGGTATGTTTAGTTATAACTGGGATCAAACCTAAATTTTTGTGGAATTAATTAATGAATTTTATATCTCGTTCCATGCTTATAAAACCAATCGATATATTTCCAAACTGCATGCTGTTCAGTAAAGAATTATGCTTTCAACCTGATTCTATTCATTTTTTATGAAAACTTTGTGAATATGAATTGTATCCTGATTAGTCTATTTTACTACCCTTTTGACGGATCTAGATTTAGAATTGTATTCTGTGAATGATCTCTATTTGGGTACTGCTGTGTATGAACTTTCAAATTCGAAGTTTTGTTGCATTACTCTGTTTTCCAATTATATTTACTATACTATCTGTAGTATAAATTCATGATAATTTATATGTTGAGACTAGATATGCTAGGAAATCTTCTAGATTTTCCTCACATTTAATTATGATATTTTAAAACCTTTTTCATGCTTATAAACAAGATTTTGTATTTTCTGGCTGAACATAAGTTTTGTATTAAACGTTGTTTTAAACCCTGTTACTTTGGCTGATGTATGACTTGTATATGTGCACTGGATTCGGAAGAGAGTCTAGTTTTCAGATTTTCTGACGGATATGGATTTTCTATTTTGTAAAAACAGGAATCTCAGGTTTGGTGCAGTAGTGTCTTGCAGTCAAGAACAGTAAGTTTTGTTGTTTCAAGTGTGATAAGTTGTTTTGTCCCCGTTTGTGTTCCCTATTCATCATAGACTTGTCCTTTGTTCTTACCATGTCTTTTGCCCTGTTTATGCTCGTTCACACCTATTTCATAATAAAGAAAAATAATCAAATCGAGGTTTAAAGGAAAGATCTAGTAGTGGACAATATAGAAATGTGTATTCAGAAGGGGATTCATTTCTCCCAACAGTTTACTATGGTACCAACTGTTTTTCTCTGGATGCATTAGGGCATGATCCATGACATCGTTACTGTTTACTATTACTATTACTGTTTGTCTGAATATACGGCCCTATAGGTTCCACTACGAAACCTTAAAATGAAACTGTTTGATCTAGCAAACATGTGGTAGAATTTGGGATGCATGAAGTGCTAGCTAGATAGTAATGAATATTAGACATAAGAATAACTGTTTCACTGTCACATCCTGTTACTGTTACTGTTATCCTTACTCTTATTGTTACTGTTACTATTACTGTTACTGTTATCTTTACTGTTTACCTACTGTTTCCTGTTATCTGTAGACTGTCACCTACTGTTGCTATTCTTCCTGTTGGTACTTCCTGTTTTCTTGTTTCATATTTTTCCCTTTCTATTTTCCTGCTTGTACTACTTGCGGTCCGGAACTTGCAACTAATGGACATTATGTTTTCCTGTCTTCCTATTTCCCTGTAATTGTTATATGAGCAGTTTTTGGTGATCATTTGCCTACTGAAGTTGGTGAGCAAAAGTTTTGAGCTGCGGATTAGGAATTCTTGCTTAATGTTTTGTTGAACTATTTTATTCATGCTACTGTATTGAGACTTGTATTGGGCTTGTAGTCCCGGAATAATGTTTTGTTTCAGATCAGGTATTTGTTTGGGATATTTATTATTGTTGCAAATAAATACTGTTGATTAATAATTGTTCATGCATGTATGGTTGAGTATATTGCTATATTTAATGTTGTGCTGAGTCAAGTAGATCCTTACATCTTATGGATGGTGAAAACCATTCGCTGGGCTTAGTCGCATACTGTATTCGTATTCCTTTTGGAAAGCAGGGGTGTGACATAATATCATTAGTAATTGTGTCGAAATCTCGTTCAAATCTGGAGCAGATAGCAGTCCAGAGTGTATAACAACTTCGAAATTTCATCCAAACTCGATCAACCCACTCATATACATTTGTTTAAGCTCATATATAGATGCTTCTATATGTATACTAGAGTCCCTCAAACATAGCACACGAATCTACACTCAAAAACCATACAAAAACATCCAAAAACTGATCGAACAGCATCAAATAGCAGCAACCAATTTGAACAGTAACCCTCGGTTACTGTTCACCCGAGACTCCAACAACCCTAACCTAGGGTTTAGACCTCCAAAACCTAGCCCCCAATGTATTTGAATGTATTTTTATGATAATTTTGATCCATATTGTGCATAAAATTCAAACCTTCAACCCACCATAAATTCACCAAAAACACAACAAATAATTTATCAAAATTTCATATTTTCTACAATTCAAACATGTTCTTTAGTCCCACATATAGGTCCAAACATTTGCATTCATTTATAGATTTAAACAATAGGATTTTAGATCTAGCAAGTATAGAAAGAACTCTAAAACTCATGAATAATTATCTTTGACCAACATGAATGTTTAAAACATAAGCCAACTCCAGACATCTACGAATGTTCATGGAATTTAAGTTTTCACAATTAAACATGATCTTTCATGTACACAATGTTAATCATACATTAGGAGTCAAATAGGGGTGTCATGTCATCAAAATTAGATTTTTATCTCATTAACATCAATCTTTATTTAATGATTCATCCCACAATCAATTCATAACAACCAATATCATCATGCCAATAGAATCACAATTCACTAATTCCAAACCCTAGCATGATCTATATTGTTCTAAAAAAATAAAAAGAAACATATCAAGAGTAGGAGGATTACCCACCTTAAAAGAAGACCAAAAGAAGATAACAATAATGAGAAACGATGGTCCTCCTCCTCCTTGCAAAATTTTGATCCCCAAAGCTCCAACTCCGAAAAATAATGTAATTGGGAAGGAAATTGTGCTCACCACAGTGGGTGGCTAATTTCTGCAGTAGAAATAGGCCGACTGATGTTCTAGGGTGTAACACAAAGTTTTTACAACCCCCCCCCAGGAAAAACATGTTTTTTATATAATTTAGTATTCTAAATAGATTTGTTAGATTTAATCAAACAAATTGGAGTAAAATCTGATCTTCCCAATCCCCCAAATCTGGCCGACCTTAGAACAGCCCAAAAATCTATTTCTTGCCAAAAAAATTCCTAAATGGCGATTTTACAAAAAAAAACCTTTACTTTGAGATATTTGTGAATATGCCCAAAATTGCGTAAAAATTCAGAATTATTTTTTACAAATAAATATTAGGTTTTCCAAATTAATTTTCTGAAATTTTATTTTTGAGGAAAAGTATTTGCAATAAGGTCTCCAACAATCCCAAAATTGCACGCACACACACACACACACACACACACACACACACACACACACACACACATATATATATATATATATATATATTCAATTTAATCAATTAAAATTAACCAATTATGGAAATAATATAATTCCTTAGAGCCCAAGACTGAATAGATGGCCCTAAATGTAGTAAATCAATTTTTAAGTTCAATTTTCACCCCTAAACGACTTTTTACGAAAAAACCCTTTCCTTTCAAAAATTTACAAAAGTAGTTTTCTTTATTAAAATAAATCACAAAAATTCAAATAAACCCAATAACAAATAATAGAATTTGTTCATCAACCCATAATTCTAAATTCACAATTCAAAAATATTTGTACGTGTGAAAATATCAATATTACGAAAATTCAAAATAATTAAATAAATTGATTCAAAAATTATTTATTAATTCAGAATATTGTTTTTAAAATTACGGGCCGTTACACTGCCATCCCTCGCCGTTAGGGTGATATACTTTCCACCACCACTTACAGAGAAGGGCAAGGTTCATGTTCCTCAGTTCAACGATACCCAGCCCCCCATTCTTATGAGAAGATAACCACCCCTCCTTTCCTACCTCCACGCCCTTCCACAGAAACCACTACAGGATTTGGATTCGGTCGATCCTTTGAATCTCTCACTTTGGTAATTGAAATAACGACATGTAATAGTCAGAAGGTTAGATAAAACCGAGTTAATCAAAATCTCTCCATCCCAGGAAAAGCATTTTATCTTTCCAACCTGATAGTCTAGCTTTGATTCCATCAATGATCGGAGTCTAGTTCGATTTCATAGGTCTCCCTGGTCTGAGTGGTAGTCCAAGATATTTAATAGGAAAACCCTCAATCTTACAGTAAAGGATGGTAGCATGTGCAATCACATTTTCTGTGTCCATAGCAATAAGGATAAGTGCGCTCTTGTGAAAATTAAAACATAAACTCGAACAAGCCTCAAAATAGTAGAGAATGCCCTTGAAAGCAATAGTTTCCCTCATATTCCTGTTTCCAAATAGCAGAGTATCATCTGCGTCCTAAGGATAGTACAACTTGGCTGACATCTCCCACTAGCCACTGGAGAGATCCAACCCGCGTGTTCACAAATGTTCAACATGGTTTTGAGGACTCAGCTACTAACATGAACAATATAGTGAAAGCGGATTGCCCTGTTGCAAGCCTGTCTTATTGGAAAATGGTCGCCCCACTGTTCCATTGACACTTATTGATGTTCCACTCGTTGTCTAACATTTTTTCACCCATCGGATCCATCTATCCCCAAAGCCCTTGTCTCTGAGCACTTCAATCAAACCGTCCCATTCGACCAACTCATAGTCTTTCTCAAAATTCAACTTTAATAGGTAGTTGCTGCTATTCGAGACATGCAATTGATGGATTGTTTCCTCAAAAATGGCAACGTAGTCCAGGATGCAACGTCCTTTGATGAAATCGATCCTAATATGTTGGTGAGTAACTTGGTAACAATCTTTACAAAGCAATTAAGGAGGCTAATGGGGCGGAAATCCGCCACTCTGAGCGAGTCCTCCTTCGGGATAATGACAACTTACGCAAAGTTGAGTCGGCCCATTCTCAGTCTATGATCATAGAATTTGGCCAAGATTGCCTTAAAATCATCTTTGATCTCTTCCCAAACAATTTTGTAAAACTTCATAGGGAATCCAAATAGAACTGGGGCTTTGTCATTGCCCATTTAAAGGATCACCTATTTCACCTCCGTTACCGTGAATGGAGCTTCAAGGGCCTGAAGTGATGGTCCTACGTTGTGCGCGTTGGAGGGCCAAAAGCCATCACCGAGTAGAGCCACAATTTCTGCCTTGGTTCTAGGAAGGTTTTTGTAGTGTGATTGAAATACAATTATAATTTGCTCCTCTTCTTGTACCATGCCCGTCCTTATATGGACTGACAGAATGAGGTTGGATCTTCATTGCTGACTTGCTACTCTATGAAAGAAGGTCGTATTTGTAACACCCTATAATTTTCAAAGAGTATAAATATATATATAAATATATGTTGAAGAAGTAAAAAGTGTTGTTTGTATAAGAAATTAGGCATGATGGCAATGTTGTAAATATCTTGAAATGGTATAGTGGGGGGCCCACGAAGTTGTAAACAACAAGCTTGCTTGGTTGCTGTATAAGGCTGTTGACTTCAGGCAGGCCTGCGGCTGACGTGGAGTAAGAGTAGGGGGCTCGCTTGAGTGCTGTGTTCTCTCGGATGAGAGAGAGAATGGGAAAAAGGTAAGTGAGAATTGTCCCATATCGGATTTCAACATGAATAAAATAATATATAAATACTATTGCCTATGATCAAGAGTCACCAATTCGAGTTAACCACCTTTTGAGAGGCAGTCTGTGGTGGGCAGTTGTACTATACTATAAATAATTTGTCTTCTAAATTGTATAAATTGTCTGAGCTCGGGGTCGGGGCGTTACAAATGGTATTAGAGCCAACTTTCGACACCGAGTGTGGGTAAGAGTGGGTGAGATGTATGCCTGAGATGGAGCTAGCAGATATATAGGTAAGTATGCCTGAGAGGGAGCAAGATTGGGGCCTAAAATGGACAACCACAGAATCGGGGTACTATGCAGCTAGCAGAATCAGGGTACTCCACTCCACATCAGCTAGAAAGTAGATCCTGCACTAGATTGTGCATGCCCTGTGCTCAGCGAGGACACTGATTACTAAAGGGGGGGTGTGCGTAACAACCCATAATTTTCAAAGAGTATAAATATATATATAAATATATGTTGAAGAGGTAAAAAGTGCTGTTTGTATAAGAAATTAGGCATGATGGAAATGTTGTAAATATCTTGAAATGGTATAGCAGGGAGGCCCACGAAGTTGTAAATAGCAAGCTTACTTTGCTGTTGTATAAGGCTGTTGACTTCGGTGAAACCTACGGCTGATGTGGAGTAGGAGTAGGGGGCCCGCTTGAGTGCTGTGTTCTCTCGGATGAGAGAGGGAACGTGAAAAAGGCAAGTGAGATTGTCTCATATCGGATTTCAACATGAATAAACTAATATATAAATACTATTACCTATGATCAAGAGTCACAAATTCGGTTAACCACCTTTTGAGAGGCAGCCTGTGGTGGGCAGTTGTACTATACTGTAAATAATTTGTCTTCTAAATTATATAAATTATCCGAGCTCGGGGTAGGGGCGTTACAGTATTCGCGTCTCCCTCTTTGAGTCATGAACTTCTGGACCTTTGTTGCCACTTTATTTCTTCAGGATTATACAGTTGGACAAAGTAAAGCCCCAATTTTTATACACAAGAAATTCGTGACACATCCAGAATCTTTTACTTTAATTTAATACACACAAAGTACAAATCATAGGGAAAATTTTTAAACTTCAATACATTACAACTTATTACAAGAATTAACAAATTCTTTAGAATAAATTACAACTTGTTCCAGTACTCAAGCTTCGGTCTTTCACTAGAGTCCGTGGCAACTCAAATCCATACCACATATTGAACACGAATCTTGCAAATATTTTAAACTGTGTGCACGTTAGTTGAATGAAACTGATGCAAAGTAATAATAGCGATCTTCTAATTCTCAACAACCCAAAGATTTGATGCCAAAAATAAATGCGAAAAGTAAATCTATTGTAAGTGTAACATTGTATGCCATGATCGTGAAAATCTAATGCACAAACAAATGAACACAATGCTCTTTTCTAATGCCGCTCATACAACATAGGTTTCGAATGCAAGCATCTAACATTTCTCCTCATTTCAAGGTTTAATCCCTCACTATGCGAAATTTATATCCATGATAAATTTTCAGATTTAGACACCTTGTTAGTATTTTCTCTCGCCCCAGAATACTGGAGATCAATCTCTATCTATAGATCATTCTGGAGCCTATTTCATCTGTCATCCCGCAATTGTGGAGAATATCTCGCTTCGCAGGTGATCCTGGAACCCTCATGACCCAAATGTCCCATAGGCATCGCTTTCGTCCCGAAATACTAGAGATCAATCCCACTCTGAAGATCATTCTGGGGCCAATTTCATCCCTCGTCTCGAAAAACTGGGGATTATCACACTACGCAGATCATCCTAGAGCCCTTATCTCACGTTTTCTCTTGCTTAGTCACAACTCATTTTTTGGGTTTGTCCTTATATTCAAATATAAATAACTACCGCCTCGAGCTAGAGTCACCATACCGGTCTTAGATCAACAACACTCGGAATACTAGCCCATCCTGGCTTATTCCCACATTCTATAAAATCACTACCTTGCTGGCACCCTGGGTCTTGCTCAGCCTTTAGGAACCCACACAACTAGGGAATCACACCAAGTCACACTCTTGGGTTTTCTACAACAACCCTAACTTGCTAGTGTTACCCGTAAACTAGTTCTAACAACTTAGAATTTCTACGTCGGAACACAATTAGGTTGATTCACTCACATATCAAGTTTATCTTTTATTCATTACACAACTTGCAGATCGTGTATAATTCTTGGTCTCACACCCAATTAATCTCAATCTCGATCTATCTTCCAAATATTAATAAGTTCTATTAACATATTTTAATGATTAATATACAACTCGTGTTCATCAACTATTAAAAATTAGGGGAACTAGACTACAACTAATTCTAATTTTATTAAACTAAACACTCAACCCGACTCGACTCTAAGTCCCAACCCGACCCGTCCAGACCCAAACCCGAGCCCTATTTAACTCAAACCCGGACTCATTCTATCTTAAACCCGAACTCACTCAAGCCTTGACCCAAGCCCCAACTGAACCCGCACCCGAGCTACACCTGACCCGAACTCGTGCTCCACTTAAACCCAAACCCGAGCCTTCTGGACTCAAAACCCGAATCCCACGGGACCCACATTTGATCCCTTCTTGGTCCAGAACCCGATCAAAAAGAATTTCTCTAAACTTGATTTAAAACCCTAATTTTAATGAGGAATAGAAACCAAAACAACCAATATTAATCTAGAAAAACTGCAACGTTAATCCATAGTAAATCGATTATGAACGTTCAATCTTCATGGTAAGAAACTAGGAATTACAAAGTGAGTTTATTGTTTCTTTTAATGATTAAGAACTCATAAAAAAAGATCATACATCAATCCAACATGCTTTCTTTTATTAGAACAGTATAACCAACATCTATCTTGCATCTACCTCATAGAACGAACAACAAAATATAGATCTTGCACTAATGAACACTAATCACAATCTACAAAACTATTCATGCGATGAGATCACACACAATAATGATAAACATGAGGAAATAAGAACACCCACCTTTTCTAATATCGAATTCTTGATCAGTAGCCTCCAAAAGTCATCTTACTTATTGAAACCTAAAGCATCTCCAAAAGAAAAGCAACCAAAAGTGAGAGAGTCTCTCTCTCCCTCTATTTATATGGCCGGCCAAACCCTAATAGGGTTAAGGTTTGTACCTCTTGTGTTGGACTGGGCTTTTATTTGTCCGTGGGATCAAACAATATTCTCCTATTGTAAGATTTTGCAAAATAGTATATAACTATTTTGTACATTAGTCCGTGCACTATTCAGAGTCGCACATATTAATGGATATTTCTTAATTTTAATTAAGTATAGAGACGTATCAGTTAATATGTTTTGAACACCGACAATGGTACATTTGTGAACCGGAGTTGGGATATTTTCCCGATTAAATATTGTATTGTCCCGATTATTCTCTATAACAATCTTTTTGTGCAAGCAATTATTTTTAATATCACTATTTGTGCATAAAAACATTTTCTTAAGATTGTATATGTAATACATTAGTCCTATATATATATATATATATATATATATATATATATATATATATATATATATATATATATATATATATATATATATATATATAATATAATATAATATAGTTATGTAAAATTTCTTTATGATTAAATCCTGAACTGATTTAATTAACACAAACCCTAATTTACAAACCATGGGCTAATTAAAATTTACCATGGGCTTGTCCATAGTTTTTGTTGGGTGTGGTCACCTAAACCACCACTCACCCCCCCTCCCCCCCGCCCCCCCCCCAAAAAAAAAAAAAAATAAAAATAAAAAAACCCTAGAGTTTCAACAAGCTAATTTTCTCCATTTTTCCAAAACCCTATATTCCTCCTACAAACTTCAAAATGTCTTCTTTTCTCATTCCAAGCCTTCTTACAAATTCATTTCCTTTCATCTAGCTAGGAGGAGGAGCTAAGGAGAAAGGCTAGGTGGAGGAGGCAACAAGAAGAAGAATTGAAGAAGAAAAATTATATTGTCGGTGACATATCTAAACTTTATGCATGTAGGATTTTATCTTTTTATATGATGAATAGGAAAAATTGTATCTTGGTATTGTGATAGAAATTAGACATGAAATTTTTACAGTCGCTTTTTTATCAGGTCTAGAATAACTCGACACAATTTCGTAAGTGTTGGATAAGGGTTGATATATTTAATAAATCCATCTTATTGTTGATGTTGAAATTATGTTGCTGTTCTGGGTATAATTAACTTGCTTGACTTATAAAATTCATCTCCATGACTACTATGAATTTATAGTTCAAATTTTTACTGTAGATTCTCATGCATATCTGTAATCACTCCATCAAATTTCAAAGATTTTTTATTGAGATTTGATATTTAATAAATTTGAACATGTTTCTAATATGAAAAAAATTTCTGCTCTGTTTGGAATTTAAATGTTCGATTTATAAAATTCATAACTCCAAGACTACTATGAATTTAGAGTTAAAAGTTTTACTGTAGGTTCTCATGTATGTCTATATCAATTCCCCAAAATTTTATAATTTTTGAATGATGTTTAAAATTTTGGATAAGGGAGACATGAATTGTTTTAGGTTCTGTCTTGACAAATTTTAGTGTTCGGTTGGAAAATTCTTTCACTCTAAAATATTAGGAGATTATGCTGGAACTTTTATTGCATGATTCTTATATGTGTCTACGTAAATCCCACAAATTTTGATAAATTTTTTAGATGATCTGATATTTTACAAAATTCATGTTTTTATAACTGGAATAGATTTGTTCATCTTTGTTTTCAGCATATGTATTTGGTACTCTGAAAAGCTTATCACGATGTTATGAGAGAATTTGAACCTGAAATTTTTACAGTAGTAACCTAACTCAGCGTGGAACAATCCCACCAAGTTTCATACTTTTTGAATAAGAAATGATCTCTCTTAAGAATGTATGTTGCTGTTGTTGTTAAGAAACAGTATTATTGTTGTCTGGAATATTACATCCAATTCAAAATCTCATAACTTTTTGTATACTTGGAATTCTTGGCTAAATTTTGGATATATCCTGACTCTATGTGTCTGTGACCATCCTACCAAATCTTATAGACTTTTGAGATCTTTTTCTATTTTAATGAGTTTTTGTGGTGCGACTGGTTGATATTTTTATCTGATCTGGAAGTTTTGCATGCTCCTCAGTTTTGGCTATTTTCTTCATCTAAATGATCTATTTTGTGAAAATTTCCAACTGAGAGGTTAAAGTAGACTTAATTGTCCTTTTAAAGAGTCCAAGAACATGAAATTTCATTGTGTATTTGACTGATGATAATTTTCCCAAGCTGCACCAGTTGCATGTTGTCTAGCTAAGCTCATTGTTTCGGTTGAATGTATATTTTCATCATACTAGGGCTTTAGAATGGATTTAGAATTATATTTTTCTAAACTTTGAATCATGTTTGATCATGTTTTTAAGTTAGACTTGTTAGTATCTATTAAATTGAAGTGTGATTCACTATAGATTAGCTTGTTGATTGCCTAGGGTAATGGTTATCACCCTAGGACTATCAATCCGTTTAACCCTTGATAATTAGTGCCCTTGTCACATCGAGATGCTATGGATGAAGACAGTCTGCGTGTGCCAGCAGATTGCTACCCTTGGAGGGATTGATTGCAGGACGGAGACAGGGTCGAGATCCAAGCAAGAGGGTGTTTGGTGACCGACAGTGGTCAAATCACCAATGTCGTTAGGTCATGTTTGGGACAAGTTGGGTCAACTCTTGAGCCTGGTCTGGGGGCCATGTTGGTTTCCCCAGGGCTTCGTGAAGTTGGATGAGAACTAGGTCTATGAACTAGTGGTAGTATCATAAGACCAGAGCACATCATTGATCGTTAGGGCATGCACTAGTCGGGTGGTTGTACTTGTTTGTGAAGGGGACACGTGCGGCGCCATCTCGCCTGTCAGAGGGCACGAGCAACATAGTCTCATATGTTTATTCTTGGGGTTTAGTGATGGTAACAGGATGCCGACATATGTCGCAAGTCCTGTCGGAAACTAGGGGATGAACCCTTAAGCTTCCGTCTATGTTTTGAGCTATCAGCACGAATGGGGAGCACGAGTTTAACTCTGTGGCCCTTGGCGGTGTAGGGGCGACCCTATGATTTGCCATATCTTCACGATTACTTTGGGTAGAGGTAGGAATGGAGAAGGACCATGATTATGGCAGAGCTGCGGTGGAAGCCGAATGATCACAGGCCTGACTGGGAATGGAGGATGACAATTATTCTGTTGGAGTGGAGAATGACCATGATCTGAACGAATAAAGTGATCACTGCCGTTCAGTGTGGAGAAGGACCACGATTCGATTGCAGTAACGAGGCTAGACCGCACAAATTTCAGACTCTACCAGGCACTAGATACATGTCAGGAATAGGAAAGAGTACAAGAGTAGGATGCATCGTGAGGGATCGAACCTAATAATCAGGAGAAAGCGAACTCTTTGGGAAGTATTTAGTATTAGATGCATACATTTTCATTGAAGTTGCATTTGGAATAGTATGTAGTATGAGATGCTTACATTTCCAAATGAATTGCATTAGAGTAAGTGTTTTGCGTGCATTTAGAATTGTGCATTAGACTCTTGGGCATGGCATACACTAACACTTGTGATTTGACTACACTTTTTCCTTTGCATCAAATATTGATTGTTGAGTTTGGAGAGTCTGTAAAACCCCGAATTTCAAACACAGGTAATTCGTAGAAAACAGGATCTTTTACTTCAACTTCGCACAAATTTACAAGGAATTTAAAACTTTTTCATTTACAACATTGTTCTTTACTATAACACAGCGGAAATGAGTAAGTACAATACAACAATGATAATGGAAGCTCTTCAATCTTATGTCAACCCATCACAGTGACTTCATGTCCATGCCAAATCCAATCCTGCAACTAGGAAACTGTGGACACGTCAGTTGCATACAACTGACGCAATGTGATAATGCAGCAATCTCACAATCTTAACAATCACAAACTTGAATGCAGAAAATATAGAAGTGACTATCCTAATTATGTCAGTGTATGATTGACCTAATGCCTAATGCAGACATTCACACTGCGATGAAACTAATGCATACATGTCCTATGCATCCCATACTACATAGGTACGAGGGCAAGTCCTTATCGAACTCCTCATTATAGGGTTCAATCCATTGCCATGCAACCTATTAAAATGACTACTACGAGATTTAGACACTCTGCAGGGTATTGGTTCTCGCACCGGAATACTGGAGATCAATCACACTCCATGGATCATCCTGAGGCCTATTTCATTCATCGTCCCGGAATACTGGGGATTGTCTCACCCCGCGAGTCATTCTGGAATCCTCATTGCACAAATGTCCCATGAGCATCGCTCTCGTCCTGGAATACTGGAAAATCAATCCCACTCTACGGATCATTCTGGGGCCTATTTCATCCCTCATCCCGGAATACTGGGGGTTGTCTCACTCCGCGGATCATCCTGAAGCCCTCATACTGACGTTTGCTTTTGTTTCATCATATCTCCAACTAGTACTTGTCCTTAAGTTTAAATTATAGATATTATGACCTAGAGCTAGCTTACCCATCGGGCTAAAATCAAAACATTGAGAATGTTAGCCCACACTGCCTACTTCTCAAAATTCATATATCATAAACTGTCGGTATTCTTGGTCCCACTAACTCTAGAACAACCAACTATCTCAATAAAGAGATCACATAGGTTACATCTAACCTCATCATAAACATCTCATTTATTATTCATCATTCTTCTTTATTTATTCTCTTTATGTTTATCATCTCAATGTAAATGAACACTTACAATAGTGCGATTTATCAATTTCTTGTAGACAAACACTCAGTTAA
Source organism: Hemerocallis citrina (assembly GCA_017893485.1). Classification (NCBI taxonomy): domain Eukaryota; kingdom Viridiplantae; phylum Streptophyta; class Magnoliopsida; order Asparagales; family Asphodelaceae; genus Hemerocallis; species Hemerocallis citrina. Next base: position 230,227,985 of record CM030362.1, on the reverse strand, counting down.
CATTTCGATTTATCACTTAACAATATTCAACAACATTTTAATTGATAAACCCTTTACAAAACATCGCATGATTAATATTTCAAATCCTTGCTTTTATTATCTCGTAATTTCACGTATAGCACCCTCTACATGAGTTTCTAAAATTGTATTCCATTCCCAAAATTTTAAATCATTTTAACATAAACAACCACCATCAAATTTAGACTAGAAACTAGATTCATCTAGTACATTGTCTAATGTAACTTTTAAATCTCCAAAATAAATCTTTAAAATAGTGTAGAACTATTTTCCACAAGTTCTAATAATATTCTAAAAGTATTTCCACAACTTCCTCCAATTTTTAAAAACTTCAAAAAGGCCAAAATATTAAAAAATAATAATATGTACACCTGAGATCAAACCCAGGTGCACAGCAAGCCAAACCACAACCCAAGGTGCACCCAACAACCAATAAGACAACTCTTTGTTGGTGTAAAACTCCAAACACAATTTCCTTATATGTTTTCGCTTACTGTTTTGATAATTTCTCAGAGATTTCAAAAAGAAAAACCCCCACTGGAGCTCGAACCCGCGACCACAGGTCGTTGTACACAACGCCTTCACCCAAACGCTAAGACCAGACAGTCAAGCCTGCTAATCTAATTATATTACTATTGCAATCCTTTTACTACGACTCTCTATTTCTAAATTACTTTAAAACTTCGATTTCGTATTTGTTTTGCATTATTATTTCTAATCATTTCCAGAAAATAAGTTCCTTCATTATTTGTGTATTAGCCCGAAATAAATCCTATAACAAACTATTCTCAAAATATAAGGAAATTATTTCCCAACTTGCATGAATTGTTCATAGTTCTAAAACTTGAACTATATAAATTATTGTTCTCTATGCAACTATATTTTTGGGGAGTTTTTACATTCCTACATTGCATATAAAGAAATTTAATTCCGTGGGTTTATTTTATAACTTCTGCACTAGATAAGCATTCTATAAAACTCCTAATAATTCAATTATCAACTACGTGATTTTAATTAAGCATGTACAAATAAATTTTGCTAGAGATGTTACTTTACGAACACATGCCAATTTCATTCTCCGTCTACATATTTCTAACATGCACAATTACTAACACTTTACAAAAACAATGAAAACCCCACATATTTACATACTAACTATGACTAAGAGTGCACAATTAAAACACTAGAAATATTGTACACTTATATACACCAATTAAATTATCATCTACATAAGTCATGGCTAAGCAAGCACAACCTACTGAAATTTAGAAGACAACGAAAACAACGACCTCAAAATAGACCTCCTAATGGTTTAATCCTTAGCAAAATGGCTCAAAATCCACCACACTAGCAAATCCTGCAAGCTCACCTCCGTGGATTCCTGAAAGCAACTCCTTGACTCTCTTTCTCTTCTCGTTTTTCGTTTTTTTTATTTGATTTGTGTTCCTATGTGTCTAAAGTGAGAAGGTATTTATAAGGTGAAATAGTGAGTGGTTATAATAACTCCCCACCTCCTAAAAGATCTCCCCACTCATACACTAACTCACACACTCTCCCCTCTATCACATTGGCCAGCCAATCATGGAAAGAAGAGCACATGCACGTGCACATTTTCTGTGTGCACACTTCTTCATACAATTTCATTATTAGTTTTTAATTAAATTAGGTGTGTATGTTACACATTGTAATGTGTGCTAGTTTATCTAAATTTTAAATTAGAGTTCATGTACGTTGAATGCACACATAATATTTAGGGACTTTAATTTATTATAGTTTTAATGTGTTACAAAATATAGATTTAAGCATAGTTGATTTTTATTAAAATTAACCACACACTAGTGACTTAAAATGAGAGGAAAATTTTCATGACTAAAGAGAATTTTGTTAATCGACACGTGCAAAAAATTACGTGCAAAGTATATGCGAAAGAAAATATTAATAATAAATATTTTCGGGGATGTTATAGAGTCGCTGGTTTTAACAGTATTGCATCTGCCCACAATCTGTGTAGTTGCAGGACTACTTGATCATGGAAGTAACAGACTTGAGCTGCGAGGAGCGTCTAAGTGGAGATTGTGAATTTGTATAGAAAAGTTATTGATGTAATCTATGATGTTAATTACTGATATGATTTCATGATGTAATCCTATGGTAAACAAATTTGTTCTTGTAATATCAATTATGGGATGCAATAAAAGTTTTTTAATTTCATGGGTATTTCTGTGTTATGAACTCGTTTGAAGTGAAATTCTGGCTTGTGTCTCGAATCCCCGACATTGGGAATTCAGAGTGCTACACTTATTATTAATACTATTTTTAATTAATATTAATAGTCTACTAACAAATTCCTTCCATCAATAGTAATAAAATAAATAAAATATTTATAAATGAATAATAATAAAAGTGTTATCAACACATTGCAACGTACGCATGTTGCACGTACTAAGGCAAAAATAATAATAATAAAAATGTTATTTTATTTTTGGGGCTATACAAGCAATTTCCTCCCTTAGACCGAGAAGTTGGTTCCTTTCCACTTGCGTAAGATCCCTAGATTCCTCCAGTCTTTCCAGTTCATTAATCCCCCTCAAGGATGGAATCCTTGGCGCGCCAGATTGTAGCGAACCTGGTACGATTCCATCTCCTCAGTCTTGACCGAAGCCTGCAAATCTTTTCACACCATATAGCCACCACCTCCGTTCCTCTGGTTGGTGGGGCCCAGCTTGCCATGACCATGTGATGAAAACCCTGAATTTCCAGCCAAGTCTTTTTGAACCTGAACTTCGGCTTTTTTTGTGGGTAGTGCTCTACCGATGCAAGAATAATAGGAATATGATAAGAAGTCAATTTTGGTAAGGATTTTGCATTGAGCATAAGGAACCGAGCTTCCCAGTCCATCGAAACCAATACCCTTTCTAGCATAACCTTGATAGAGTAAGCTTGCATATTGGACCAGGTAAAGAGTCTGCCTGGAATTGGAATGTCCACCAGTTCCAAATCCATTATAACTCGGTTGAACTCCTCGCACTCCGCATCACTCAAACCTCTACCATGGTGTTCAAGGTGAACCTTGTAATGTTGAAGTCCCCCTCAACTATTCAAGGGTGTTTCCAGCCTGTTTTGATTGAAAGGAGTTCAGACCAAAATTTGGGTTTAGAAAATGCAAGATTAGGGCCGTAAACAACTGTAATTGATTAGGTCCAGTTGTCAGTCCACCGCTGGGGAAGGACTAACAATGAGAATACCCTTGAATTTCATCAAGGCTGTTGTGCATGTTTGGACTAAAACTAATAGCAATGCCCCTAGAGTCCCTCGAAGATGATCGTAGCCTCCATTCCTTGATCCTATGCCCACCTAACCTTCTGAATCGAGACACAATTGAGAGCTTGGTTTCTTGAAGTCCAATATATCTGCTTTGGAAGAGTTAATGACATTTCTAACAATCTCTCTCTTACCCCTAACACCCAAACCTCCAACATTCCAAAGGATTACTATCATTAATAACTGGTTGGGAGTTACGTGTAGGGACGAGTTCAAGATTCATTATAAATACTTCCATGTTACTTTTCCACCCTCTAATCTTATTGAGAAGTAGAGCATTACGGTCTCTATCTCCCATTGCAATGCACATGTTTATGCAACACAGAAGACATCAGAATCTGACATAAAATTAAAAATGCAAGCCAAAAGACTACGCTATTGCCGCTAATTTCGTTGTGGGGGCAATCAGATGAATTTATGGGTTCGTAGGAAATCAAATGGGTCAAACCTGACCACTTCCACTGTTGTTCGACTGGCTCCTCATTGCTGTTGCTAACCTACACAAAGTTCGAAACACCGGGGTTGATCCCGGCAATGAACCCTCCGACGCTCTTGTCAGTACTCAGAAAAAGAATATGAAAGAGCTTTAGGTAGGTAAAGAGTGATCACCTTGTAATGGTAGAAGGTAGGAGGGTTTTTATAGTCACCGTGGGGATCTGCTTTAAGATAAGAACGAATCTCGACTCCCCGGTGTGACTGGATAGAAGTGGTTAAAACCACCTCCTAAAGATAGGGACGAATCAAGATTTCTCCATATCCTCCGAAACTGGCTCTCAACGGGTTGGGACCCATACTCAGTTGAACAGATCCGATCATGGGTTATTAGGCCCTAGAGAAGAGACCCAGTTCCCATTTCTGACCCGTCTGTAGGTGAGATTACCGTTTTGCCCCTGTGAGCTTTAAGATTCGTGCCAATTTTTGACGGTTCCAATTTGATCCAATTTTTAGCCATATCACGAGCCCCCCACTCCTAATGACTGTTTGCTACAGCCTTTGGGGAGTAGTTTTGCTGTTTCAATGGCGCACCGGACTTTATCGGAATTCTTAAAGGGGGTTCGAATATTGTTCGAGGAGTAACGGTGTTTTTCTGAGCTGGTAACATGCCCAAGAATGTTCTTAGGCTCTTCTGGATTTTTGGTGATTTTTCTCGGTTTTTACATTATTTTTCGAATCATTTATTCAATTTTACAAAGCGATGATTTTTCTTTCGAGAGCACGAATTAATTATTCTAACCAATAATTATTTACCCAGGGCCTCAAAAATATTTCCCCAAATTTATAATTATGTTTTAGAATTTTTAATTAATTTTCCTGAATTTTTAATCATTTTTTTGCAAATTTAAAATATAATTCAAATTAATAAATAAAAAATAAATTTAATCACAGTATTATCGACGTGGATGAATCTGGAACGTCCATCACTTACTGGTGCGAATATCTGAACGATCAGAGGGTGGATATGAGCTTTGATGATATGGCTGAATCAGAGGCACTTATCAGGCTCAGGCGAGAACTTTTAATTGATCGGACGGTTCCCTTGATGCGAAGGCTTTTTTTCCCTCATTTGGGGGTCGGTGGCAAGAACGCTCGGCCCCTGTCGTTGACCCCCTTCATCCACTTTGGTAAGTTGACATGTGTCTGGATGGAGGCCGAGGTCGAAGGGGTTCGGTATATGTTGCCGAAGTGTCGAGTGGGACCTCGAGAGGATGACACATGTCTGGGTGGAGGCCGAGGTCGCAGGGGTTCGGCGTATGTTGCCAAAGTCGAGAGGGACCTCGAGAGGATGACACGTGTCTAGGTGGAGGCCGAGGTCGAAAAGGTTCGGTGTATGTTACCGAAGTCCAGAGTACAAGGTCCCCCTCTTTAAGATTAGTGGGTCGGACTTTCTTATTGTAGGACTAGGTGATCCTGCATCGGTACGTCTCCTGTCTGATGGAAGCTCTTTCGCGAATCTCATCGATGAGGTCCAAACTGTTGCGAAGCTGGTTCGCATTCTGCTCTTCATTGTAGGCGATCAATCGGGGTGAAGGCAGGCCAACCTCAAGGGGAATAATGACTTCGGAGCCATGAGTGAGATTGAAGGGGGACTCGACTGTTAGAGTTCCCTTCGTGGTGCAGTAGCTCCATAGCACGTTAGGCAGCTGTTCGACCCATAATCCTTTGGTGGATTTATCAAGCCTCTTCTTCAGGCCGGTGAGTATTTGTCGATTAGTGTTCTCTGCTTGGCTATTTGATTGAGGATGGGATATTGAGGAGAACCGCTGCTGGGTACCGAGGTCGGCATAGAATTTGCAAAAAGTTGCCCCTGGGAACTGGGTTCCATTGTCGGTTACGAGGATACGGGGTACACCGAACCAACAAATAATGTTCTTCCAAAAGAACATCTGAACCTTGTTCTCAGTAATCGTTGCAAGGGGTTCAGCTTCAATCCACATGGATAAGTAATCTATTGCCACGACTAGGAACTTCAGTTGGCCTGGCGCTAGGGGGAGTGGTCCAAGCAAGTCCATCCCCCACATTGCAAAAGAGATCGGACTGGCTAAAGAGGAGAGCTAGGCTTGTGGTAGGCGACGGATCGGAGAGAATCTTTGGCAGGAGCCACATTGGTGGATGTACTCTTCGGAGTCACTAAGAAGTGTGGGCTAGAAGTAGCCGTAATTTACGACTTTACGGGCGAGGGATCTCGCTCCCACGTGTGCACCACACATACCATCATGGGTCTCCTTCAGGGCATAGAGTGCTTCTTCGGGGGGAAGACACCTTAGGTAGGGTCTGCCTCGATCTGAATGTAGGAGCATTTGTACATGACTCCATCAATGAGTGTGTACCACTCGGCTCTGGTCCTTACCCTTCTTGCCTCTCTTGGGTCTGCTGGAAGAACTTTGTCTCTAAGGTACTCGAGTAGGGGCTTCATCCAATTCTCCCCAAGTGTTAGGGGTATAGTCTCCATCGGCTCTAAGCTGTCTTCCTCAGTACTTGGTTTCAAGAAAACCTCTATCAATACGGTTCGCTCCAAACCCTAGAGGGAGGAGGAGGAGAGCCTTGAGAGGGCATCCTACTGTGCGTTTTCCTCTCAGGGAACCTGCTGGTGTCGAGTATCTTCAAATAAACGAGAAGTCCCTTTACCTTCGCCATGTACTTGGCCATGCACTCATCTCTTGCTTCGTACTCCCCAGACACTTGGTTCATGACTAGATGTGAATCACTAAAGACCTGGATACATTTTGCCCCTGCCTTGTGGGCCATGCAGAGTCCCGCTATTAGGGCCTCGTATTCGGCTTCGTTGTTCGTCGCACGGAGTTTATGCAGAGGGAGTACTGCAGAACGAAACCGTCTGGGCCGGTCAAGATGATGCCAGCCCTACTTCCATCGGTGCACGAGGACCTGTCAACATAAATGGTCCAGAGCAGGGGTTCGTCAACCGACTCAGAGGTGTTAGGTATGGTGCTCTCCATAATAAATTCCGCTAGGGCTTGTGCCTTGATAGCGGTTCGGGGTTGGTAGCTGATGTCGTATTGGCTCAGCTCTATGGACCATTTTATCAAGCCTCTCGATGTCTCGAGCTTGTGGAGAACTTGTTTCAGCGGCTGGTCAGTAAGAACGACCACCGAATAGGACTGAAAATACGGGCGAAGTTTCCTTGCCACCATGACCAACGTGTATGCCATCTTTTCTAGCTTCGGGTAGCGGAGTTCTGCGTCCCTAAGGACCTTACTCACGTAGTAGATGGGGCATTGTGTCTTATCATCCTCTCTTACAAGGACGATACTAAGGGTCTGCTCCGATGTTGCTAGGTATATGTAGAGGGTTTTGCAAGGCTTCGGCTTGCTCAAGAGTAGGGGGTTTTCCAGTTAAGCCTTGAGTTGATCGAAGTACTCTTGCTGTTGTTGCCCCGACTAAAAGCCTTTCGCTCCCCTCAGGGTTTTGAAGAACGGAAGGCATTTCTCGCCTGACTTGGAGAGAAATCGCCTTATAGCTACGAGGCGTCCCGTGAGCCTCTGCACTTCTTTGACATTGGAGGGAGGGGCCATATGAGTATGGCTTTGATCTTCTCTGGGTTGGCTTCTATGCCCCTCTAGCTCACCATGAATCCGAGGAATTTTCCTGATGAGACGCTGAAGGCGTACTTGCTCGGATTCAACCTCATGTTGTGCCTCCTCAACACCCCAAAAGCTTCCTGGAGGTCAAGGACACGTTCCTGCCTAAGGACGCTCTTGACCAACATGTCGTCCACATAAACTTCCATGTTTTGGCCTATCTGGTCTCGGAAGACCTTGTTAACAAGGCACTGGTATGTAGCCCCCGCATTCTTTAGCCCGAAGGGCATGACCCGGTAGCAGTAAGGCCTTGGTTGGTCACGAACGAGGTCTTCGGAATGTCAGAAGGAAACATCCGAATCTGGTTATACCCCGAGAAGGCATCCATGAAGCTGAGGAGCTCGTGGCCGGAGGTCGCATCAATCAGAGCATCGATGCTCGAAAGGGGGAATGGATCCTTCAGGCACGCCTTGTTGAGGTTGGTAAAATCGATGCATATTCTCCAACTCCCGTTGGCCTTTTTAACCATCACCACATTGGATAGCCATTCGGGATAGTTCACCTCCTGGATGAATCGGGCATTGAAGAGCTTCTTGACCTCCTCCTTGATCGCTTGTTGGCGCTCAGGAGCAAATTTACATCGCTTCTGCTGGTTGGGCTGGACTCCCAGGGCAACACTGAGGTGGTGCATTAAGAGCTCTTCTGAGATCCTAGGCATATCAATCGCTGTCTAGGCGAAAAGATTGCAGTTCTCCCTTATGCATTGGGAGATGTCTTTCTTGATGGAGGGGGAAAGGGCCTTGCTGATCTGGAATGTCTTGGTGGTATCCTCTTCTGAGAAGGCAACTTCTTCTAGCTCGTCCACCGGCTCGGAGATGGTCTGGCTACTTTCTTGTGGGAGTTTGAGGGCATCAAGGGAGAGGACTGGGCTTCCCATCGATGTCATGTAACACTTACGAGCTGCCTCCTGGCGCCCTCTTACTTCTCCTACTCCTGCCAAGGTGGGGAACTTCATCTTCATGTGATAGGCCGATGGGATGGCCTGGAGAGCTGCCAGACCTGGCCGACCCAGGATAACATTATAGGAAGCTTTCACATCTACCGCCATGAAGTCCATCTGCTTTGTGTTGGTGACCGAGGTTTTGCTTCGGCCACGTCGAGGGTTATAACCCCCTCGATCATCACCGGCACCCCGGTGAAACCATGAAGAGTGTAACTAGCTGGCTTGAGCAGATCCCTTGATAGTTGTAGGCCCTTAAATGCCTCCAAGAAGAGGATATTGATCGAATTGCCGTTGTCCACTAGGATCCGGCGTACGTCGAAGTTGGCCATTCTGAGGTTAATAACAAGGGCGTCACAATGGGGCGTGCGGACACCCTCCAAGTCCCTATCAGAGAACGTAACCAGAACTCCAAGGCCCTTGGGAGCAGGATGGCTCTGCACGGCATTCACTTCTTGAACAAAGGCTTTTCAGGAGGAGTTGGAATCTCACCCCATTGGGCCTCCGTGTATAAGGTGCAGGTTGGCCTCATCTTCGACATCCGGGTCTCTGCACGTTATTCGGTTCACCCGTTAGCCCCCCTGGGGGTGTAGGTGAATCGACCATGTTTTTCCTTACAAACCCAGCGAGCTGCCCTATCTGAATGAGGGCTTCAATCTCGTCCTTCAGGGCCCGACAGTCGTCTGTGTCATGGCCGTGGTCCCTGTGGAAGGGGCACCACTTATCCCGTTTTCTCTTCTTTTTGGGTGTGTTCATCTTTGTGGGTGGCGGTAGAAGACCCTCCTTTCCAACTTCCATCAAGATGGTCGAGACACTCGCATTGAGCAGAGTGAACTTCTCAAAGCGGGGAAGAGGGCAACGTTGACCCCCATTGTCATTTTGGAGCTTCTTAGCTCCTTCTTCTTCAGCAGTCTTTTGTTTGTTCCAAGAAGACGATCCCTCGAGAGGGGGGCGGTTGAGAGCTTCTTCAGCTCCGATATACTTCTCACTCCTAAGAAGGAGCTCTAAGAAGTCCCGAGGAGGCTTCTTGGCCAGGGACGCCCTGAGATCAGGGTTAATGACATTGGATTGGAAAGCAACCGAGGCCACTGACTGATCCAGAGAGGTAATAGATCTGGCCTCCGCGGTGAACCTCTTGACGTAGTCCCTCAGCCGCTCGCCCTTCCTTTGACTGAGGAAGAGCATAGAGGTGCTCGTCTTTTCGGAGCGGCGACTGCTCACGCAGTGGGTGAGGAAGAGACCTTTGAACTGGTCGAAGGAGAAAATGGAGCCTGGAGAAAGTCTGGAATACCACTCCCGAGCGGGCACCTTGAGCGTGGCTAGGAAGGTCTTGCAGAGAAGGGCGTCGGAGGTGTGATGGATCATCATGAGAGTTTTGAAACTCTCAATGTGATCAGTGGGGTCCAACATCCCTGTATAAGACTCAAAGTACGGAGGCTTGAAGTTCTCTGGGACGGGGGCCTCCATGATAGTGCGGGAGAACGGGGGCCTGCTCGGGCTGATGTTCCTCGCCCGATGTTCTTCATCTCTATCGAGATGTCCAAGGTGCCTCTCCATCTCGTGGAGATGGCGGTAGATCGGGTCCTCTCTTCGGTCATGCCTCGATGAGCCCCGAGACTCGTCTTCATGTAGGAGAGGGCTGGGGCTGCAGCGGCAATAGGTTGGAGTTGGTCTTGGGCTGGGTGTACGACGGCGATGGCTCAGAGCCTGCTGAGTACTGGGGGAGCGACGGCGATGGCTCGGAGCCGGTCGAGGACTGGGAGAGCAGTGGCGAGGACTGGGAGAGCGGCAGCGATGGTTGGGAGACCGACAGTAAGGACTGGGAGAGCGACGATGATGGTTGGGAGCCGGCCGAGGACTGGGAGAGCAGCGGTGATGGTTGGAAGCCGACCGAGGACTGGGAGCTCGTTGGTCATTATTGGGGGCGACGTTGAGTGCCCGAAGGACTGCCTCCTGGAACTATTTGAACACTGCCCTCGTTACGGGGGCCTCCTACTCCCGATGAGCTCGAGGGGCGGTGGCCGACCGGAGAGCGGTTTCTTCTCTGGCGACGCTGGGGCGACTCTCTCCGCCTGCTGGGAGAGTTGGACCCTCTGCGATCTATCCTACGAGGTGACCGGTTCCCTCTGATGCTCCTAGCGAGGGTTCCCATCATGGGTCCGCCTCTCGTCCAAGCAAATCCAACGATCTGTCTCGTTCTTCCGGTTGTTGAGAACATCTCGCAGATCTTTCGGTGTTGGAGGGCTATGGAAGGCCATGAAGTCGGAGGAAGGGTTGTCTACGGAGATATGGACCTGATGCAGGGATTGCTCCTGGCAACTTCGTCGAGAGGGTTCTCCAACGGCCACTTGAGGCCGTAGAGGCTGCTGAGTGGATTGAGGAATCGGTTGTTCGAGCTGCTGGGCCAGTTGGACTGGCGGAGGGAGATCCTCTCGAGGCAGAGGAGGAATGGAGGTTGTTCTACGGTTGGAGGCCGTGGGCTTTCCTTTCTTCGGAGGCATAGCTAGGAGTGGCTTTTGTTGATGGAGTAGGGTCAGGATTGCTATTTGAGTTCCCACAGACGGTGCCAATCTGTTGCCGCTAATTTCGGTGTGTGGGTAATCAAATGAATTTGTGGGTTCGTAGGAAATCAAATGGGTCAAACCTGACCACTGACACTGTTGTTCGACTGGCTCCTTGCTACTTTCGCTGACCTGCAGAAAGTTCGAAAGACCAGGGTTGATCCCAGTGACGAACCCTCCGATGCTCTTGTCAGTACACAAAAAAAGAATATGAAAGAGCTTTAGGTAGGCAAAGAGTGATCAGCTTGTAATGGTATGAGGTAGGGGGGTTTTATAGTCGTCGTAGGATCTGCTTCGAGATATGAACGAATCTTTACTCCCTGATGTGGCTGGATAGAAGTGGTTAGAACCACCCCCTATGGATAGGGATGAAACATGATTTCTCCATATCATCCGAAACTGGCTCTCAATGGGTTGGGACCCGTACCTAGTTGAACAGATCCATTCACGGGATATTGGGCCCTAGAGAAGAGACCCAGTTCCCATTTCGGACCCGTCTTTAGGTGAGATTACCGTTTAGCCCCTGTTAGCTTTAAGATTCATGCCCAATTTGAACGGTTCCAATTTGATCCCATTTTAGCCATATCACACGCGTACCTCCACCATCGGTCTTAGCAGCCTTAGCTGCAGATGCAATCTCCAAATAGTCGCCAAGGACTTCGCATGAGCCCTTTTGTGAACTGACTATACTTTGAATCGTCCTCTACATAAAGGTCATCATCCTCTAGGTTGAGAAGAGCCTCCTCATTATCATTGCCGATCAAGATATGAGAAGTAGTAGGTAGGAGTATACCATATAAGAACCATACAATGTAGGAGAATCTTCTCCCTGGACCACATTTCAGGCACAATAGGAGACATGGTGAAAACTTGATTTGAAATCTAGGATGCTGGCCCAAAAGAATTGATGGGATTAATAACACTCTCAAGGGACTTCATATTAAACACGTTTGGAGAGAAAGGCCCATGCCAGCCCAAATGCAAGAAAGCCATCCAAACTCTCCTGACGTGCTTCACACGTGGTGTTGTAAGTAGGCGTGAAATATGAAGACGCAGCAATCGAAGTGCCAACATGTGGGACAACCTTCGCCTCCTCTGGGATGGAGACACATTGCGTGGACTCAGAGGGGGCTTCAGAGGGCACCAGGTTGTAGGGAGGTAATCCCCCCCTACGACTTCTTCTAAAGCACTTTCTTCTTCTTCTAAAGCAGCCACTTGCTCCTTCTCGTGTATCTTTAGATCTGAGCTAATTTTCCATATTTTCTCACGGTAGTTGGTAGTGTGCTCTGATCAATTCTTCTTTCCACCATCCCATCCACATTTCTGGTGTTGCAACACCTCCTCTGATCCCCCTCATTCTAGCAGCCGCTTTTCCATTACTGGCATGTAACCTCAGAGCTGCAACTGGTTCTGTGAGTGGTGGCCCAAAACCAGGCTGTTGACCACCTTTTCCACTCCATCCTAACCCTTGGATCTAGATCATGAGATGTGATCTTGGCCCTTAGTGACCAAGATCGATTTTCGATCTGAATCTGAACTCCAATGATCCTCCGCCTCTTTTACAGCCTGAATTAGCTCTGTATGCGCTCTCTCTATCTCGTGAGCTCCATCTGTGGTGGAATTAAGTACCCACTCCGATGAAGTTTGGCGGGGAGCGAAGGAGCTTGCAGCGAGCTCAACCCTAGCTTCTAGAATGAAGCGAACGATGTATGCTTCTTCAAATGTATAAATTTTTGCAAACCTTAGCATCTTGGTGATATCAAGGCTTCGGATCTTGACTCTAGTAGAGATGGGATCTTATTTCCAGGCCGTCTTGGGGTCGATCTCTTCAACAGTTCCAAAGTCGGCATGATCTCTTCTATGACCTCTCTTCTCCAACAATGGAGAGGGACATTATGGATCCATATCCGAAATGATTCCCCTTGCGGTATTTCGGCTCTGAACTTAGAAGTCCAATTAGTGAATTGAGCAAGGTGGAATTCGAACTCCACCGTCCCTTTTGATGCTACATCTAGCATCTTTTCCGGTGACGAGAACAACACGAGGAACTCAAGGGGGGGGGGGGTCTCTATCTCCCATTGCAAGACCACATGTTTATGTAACACAGAAGACATCAAAATCTGACATAAAATGAAAAATAGAAGCTAAAAAACCACGTGTACCTCTACCGTTGGTCTTAGCAGCCTTAGCTGTAGCTGCTCCAAATTGTCGCCCAAAGACTCCGCATGAGCCCTCTTGTGAATTAACTGTACTTTGAATCGTCCTCTACATAAGGTTCGTCATCCTCTAGGTTGAGAAGAGCATCCTCATTATCGTCGCTGATCAAGATATGAGAAGTAGTAGGTATAGGAGTAGAACACATAAGAATCATACTATGTAGGAGACTATTCTCCCTGGACCCCATCTCAGGCCCCATAGGAGACATGATGAAAACTTGATTAAAAATCTAGGTTGCTGGCCCCAAAGAATTGATGGGATTAATAACACTCTCAAGAGACTTCATCTTAAACACGTTTGGAGAGAAAAGTCCATGCCATCCCAAATGCAAAAAAAAAACTTCCAAATTCTCCTCACGTGCATCACACGTGGTGTTGAGAGTGGGCGCAAAATATGAAGAGGTAGCAATCGAAGCGCAAACATGTGGGATGGTAACACATTGCTTGGGCCTAGATGGGGCTTCAGATGGCGCCAGGTGGTAGGGAGGTAATCCCCTCCCCCCCCCCCCCCCCGGGCCATTTCGTCTTCTTCTAAAACACTTTCTTCTCCTTCTTCAAAAGCAGCCACTTGCTCCTTCTCCTGTATCTTCATATCTGAGTTATTTTCTCACATTTTCTCAGGGTAGTTGGTAGCGTGCTCTGATCGGTTCATTTTTCCACCATCTCCTCCACTTTTTTGGTGTTGCAACACCCCTTCTGATCCCCCAAGCCAGCAATCCCTTTTCCATTACTGGCATGTAACCTCAGAGCTGCAGCTGGCTCTGTGAGTGGTGACCCAAAACCAAGCTTTTGACCACCTTTTCCCACTCCATCTTGACCCTTGGGTCTAAATCTTAATATGTGATCTTTTCCCTCAGTGAAACGAATTGATTTTGGCTTTGAATCAGATCTTCGGTGATCCTTCGCCTCTTTTACACCTAGAATCATCTTTGTATGTGCTATCTATTTCTAGTGAGCACCATCAATGGTGGAATCAAGTACCCACTTCGATGAAGTTTGTCGGGGGGCAAAGGAACTTGCGGCGAGTTCCACCTTAGCTTCAAGTATGAAGAAAACGATGTATGCTTCTTCAAATGTGTAAATTTTGGCAAACCTTGGCATCTCGGTGATATCAGGGCTTCAGATTTTGACTCTAGCAGATACTGGGATCTGATTTCCATGCCGTCTTGGGCTTGATCTCTTCTATGGCCTTTCTTCTCCAATAATGGAAAGGTATGTTATGGATCCATATCCAAAGTTACTCCCCTTGCGGTATTTCGGCTCCAAACATGGGAGTCCAATTAGTGAATTGAGCAGTGTAGAATCCAAACTCCACCACCCCCTTCGATGCTACATCTAGCATCTTTTCCAACGAAGGGAATGACACTAGGATCTGAAGGTGGCACATTCTCTTAACAACCTAATCTTGGTGATTGTAACCCTCGTTCCCGTAAATCCGTATTTCCTGAATATTTTCGGTATTTTGATTATTTATAAAAAAAATTGTGCTAAATTGATTTCGAATCTTTTACTGAGTATTTTATAATCAACAATTATAATCACCACTACAAGGAATTTGACATATAGTGACAGCAAAAATCCATGGGTAAAAGGCGGAAAACCGTAGGTATAGCCCGTAAAATCTATACCAACGGACATATTTTTCCATAGTTTTTAATTAGCTATACCCATGGCACAATGCCATCACTATAGCTTATAGCGATGGTTTTTTCACCCGTTGGACAAAACTTCGGTGTTATACCCATGGTTTTGTATCCGTTGGTATAGGTTTTAACAACACCTCTTGCTTTCCTATACCCACGGTTGAAACTCCATTGTTATAGGTTTTAGTGATGTTTTTCGCATCCAAATATTTAAATATATACCCGTCGCTCTATACACAATTTTTTCTTATTAATTACGCTTATGATAATTTAATATTTTCTTTTATAATATCAATCCAATTATAAACTAAATACACAATAAAATAGATAAATGTGTTTATGAAACAAAATTAAATAACATTAAACTTCAATCATATTAAAAATTAATGAAGTATTACAAGCATGTCAAATTACAAAATAGTTAATAACCAAATACACAATTGAATTCATGTGTGAAGACAAGAGAATCAATACTTTAAACTATGATCAACATATTCATTGGCATTATAAGATAACATTCAATTGAATCCTCACTTGAGATACAACACTAACAATTTTCTTATTTTACGGCAACCAGATCTTGATTGATCTTGATTCTCTTTGCAGTAATCTTCTTTTAGCATCCTGCAAATCTCCTTTACAACCTTATTCACTTCATCGTCGGCAAACACAAACTCAGCTGCATTTTGAGCGAGTTCAATCATTTCTCGCTTGTTGAGAGTTCTTCATAAACAAAACAAAGCAAAAAAGATCTAACTTTGGTCATCAACAAATAGTCAAAAAGAGAACAGTGTACTCTAGATCTACTATAGCTCTGATTGATAGGAACCCGTCTACTAGTACGTGGCAACACTACAAACGATCACCTATTCCCTGGCATTTATTTCGCCTTTTCCTGGCATTTAAAAATGCCGGGGATGTATCCCATGACGTTACCAAAAATGCCGCTGCAAATGTCGTCCAAAACAACTGAAAGTGTCTTCACTTGGATCAAGAGCATCAAGTCAACTTCATCAGTGACACTTCAAACAGGGTATCATATGCGAAGAACACCTTCTCAAGAAGAAGCTGCCATCAGTCATCAAGCATAATCACTTCAAGCATAATCAGATCTGCAAAGTAAGCATTGAAATGCAAGTAATAAAGGAGCTCCTCAATCAACTTATGTGTGATTTATGTGTGATTACTGCCTACCTTCGCTTGATAACTTCACAAACTGTATGCAATGGGTCCCCATGCTTTCAGAATTAAACGAGCTTGCTCGCTTCGTTTGCTTGGCATGGCCCAAAGCATGCATTAATTTAAGATAGAACCGAAGCAGAATTCTCAAGTAGATTATAAAGGGAAAGAACAAGGAAACAACTGACATTAAACCAAAAACCTTTCATAATATGCATACATCATTACAAATTTAAGAGTTGAATACAGAATTTTATGGACTTAAAATTTGAAACTATGAAAAGTTCACTGTATACAAATTTGATAGAGTAGATCATGGTTTGAATTATTGTAACATGAGAAATACTGATACGCAGATGAACACAACATAGATAAGGTGCAGTTCAGTAGTCTGATATGCAAAATATAGAAAATACTCCATTGAAACAGGTAGTCTCGGTCACAGACGCAACACAACTTCAGAGCAAAGAATCTATAGTGTGTGTGAATGTAACCCCTGTTTTTCATTTTTGTTTATTTTTTACTGTATTTTTTGTTTTAATGTATTTTTTTCTCTCTTCTATTTTTTCTGAATCGTATATTGGAATTGTTTTCAATACATACTCGTTTTATTTCATTTTGAACTCCTTGTGTTTGATTGATTGTCCCTTTTGATCATTCCCTCATCTTTGGTCTCGTTATCCTTATTTTTATATTTTTCCGTGGTGTTGTGGTTGTGTTTTAGTTGTCTTTTTCCCACTCCCATTATTTTGATCCCTAATAAGATTTTTAAAGCCAAAGAATTCCCTATCCTATTTGCATTCCTATTTTTATTTGACCCAAAATCCAAAACCAATTTGTAAACCTATTACTAACTCCTAATACCCAATACCCATTAACCCACATCTAAACCCTATATATATACCTAACCCCTCACAAACCTTAACCCTAACCCTAATATTCTCTCTCCCTCACATCCTGGCCTCCCTCACCATCTCTCTCCCTCTCTTGCTTGCTCCCGACCTGCACACCCGCACCCCATCCACTTCGGCCATCCACCAGGCCGACCACCCACTCCGGCCTACTCCCCACTCCGACAGCCCCACAAACCCGAACCCCCTTTCTCCTTTCCTTGCCGACCACTCACCACACCACCGCAACAACTATCTTGCACCATTAATCCCTAGTTCTATTCATGGTGTTCTCAAGTGGCTGCTAGTCACTTTGATCATCGTCGCTTTAAGGAGTTTCGTTTGTGTGGAGATTTTGTTCGTGATTGCTTGGATTCGCTGATTAGCGGATTTTCGTTTGTGGGTTTTGCTTCTAGGCTTGGTTGCATCGTTCTTCATCCGTAAATTAAGGCAAGTAACTTGTACTCCAATTCATTTGTTTGATACAAGTCCCAAAGTTCACCTATAGTGTAGTTGGGTCTAGAGACAACTCTTGATTGTGTTTTCCTTGATGGGTTTTGTCTCTATTGTGAAACTATGACCATAGATTGACCCACGATACAATATGGACATGAATTAACCTAGGATTCGCCCGATTCTTGATTTTTGAACGTGTATGCGAGACTTTGTGAAATTGTGTTTTGGTTGAGACCCATGTGAAATTCTTGGCATGGACATGTTAATAACCCTAATTCATGATGTTTAGACAATTGGTAGGCTTTATTTCAAGTTTTTATGTGTTTGGATCAATATTCTCAAATCTATGTTTATTTTGTTTTAAGGGAAAAAATCTGTATTTTTGGCACTGTTCTGTTTTGTTTGCTGTTCTCGACTGTGTTGCAGTCAGTATCTTAATTTCGGTATAAAACATGAGTTTTAGATAATTTCGTCTATTTTCAAACCCCTTTGACCTTTCTTGATTTGGATTTCGTATGACTGAGTTATGACTGTTTTATTACAGAGGTGTCGATCTTTTCCAAATTCTGTTTTTCAGAAATTTTGATAACAAACTATTTTCAAGAACTATGATATACAAACTATTTTGATTCAAAACTTAGATAGTGTTTCTTTATTAAGTTAGGGATTACCCAGTATTTTGGTGAATTTTATTGATGAGTTTTATGTGGTGTTTCATGCTCATTTATAAAATCTATACGTAATATATTTTGCTCGCTGGTTGGTAAAGAACCCTATTTTCATTATGATTCCTTTTACTGTATGAAAAATGTTTGTGAAATGTAAAAGTTAGTATATTCTATCTATTTTCATATCCCTTTGACGGAATTCGATTTCGTTTCATTGGTTGCGAGATATCATAATTTTGGTACAGCAGTGCTGGGAATTCCAGATTTGCCAAACTATGTTTTCTTGATGCTTTCTTATTTTTGACGACTGATCTATCTTTACTGGAAAATTCTGAAACTTTATATTTAGCTAGTGGACATATAGGGAAATACCCCAGACTTTTTGTGGAATTATTTATTGTGTTTTCATGCTGTTTTCCTGTTCTTGAATTCGTTTTCTTGATTTTTGGCTGAACCTAATTTCTGTATTCAAATCAGTTTTGAGTTGTATTTTTGTGAACTAGTATATGACTTAATTATACACACTAGATTTGTGTGGAAGTCTATTTTCCAGATCTTTTGACGGATCTAGATTTTCTTGTTTGTAACACTGGGAATCACTGTTTTACTACAGTATGGTCTTGTTGTCCTAAACTTGAGATGTGTTTATTTTAGTCTTTTATGAGATATCGTGTACTCGTACATGTTTATCTTGCAACTTGCACTTCTCACATTATCATGTCATGTTATTCTTGATATATTTTTCACATATACATGCTTGTTTGACATTAATAATAAATAACCAAGCCGGGGTTTAAGGGACAGATCTAATAGTGAATAATTCAGAAATGTGTACTTGGAAGGGGATCCACTGATCCTACGTGATTACTTGAGACATGATACTTGAAACGTGATTACTTCATACTTGCACGCAAGATACGATACTTGCCACTTGCACAACTTGACACGTGATTACATGATACATGATACTTGGAGCTTGGAGCTCAATTACTTGCTTGTCCCCGAGTATACTGCTCTCTATGGTCCACTATGAAATCTAAAACGAAACTGTTTTGTTGTATCAACCATGTCGTATGGGCTGCATGAAGTGCTACCTAGATAGTAATTCACTACAAGACTTGACATATGCTACTTGAACATGATACTTGAACATGATACTTGAACATGATACATGCTTGCTTGATACTTGACTACATGATACATGAGACTTGAAACTTGATACTTGATACATGAACATATGATACTTGACACTTGATGCATATTTACATGATACTTGATTTCTTGACACTTGAATTATGCCATGTACATTTGATCACTTTTACCATGCTAGTTGTTTACTTTGACATCACACTTATACCATGTGCTAGTTAGTTTCCCCATGTGCTTGTATCCTACATTATAAGTGACCCATGACTTGCAATTGACGGATACTTGTGTTTTCTCTTTTCCTCTTTCCTGCAGCAGGTTAAGGCAGAGCATCAGAGAACTGCTGGACTTCTTCAACCACTTCCTATTCCAGAGTGGAAGTGGGAACATATCACTATAGATTTTGTGATTACTTTGCCGAGTAGTCCTCAGGGTCATAATACCATTTGGGTGATTGTCGACCGTTTGACGAAGAGTGCTCACTTTATTCCTTTTCACGTCAGGCAGTCTACTGAGATCCTAGCTGAGAGGTATATGCAAGAGATTATCAGACTTCATTGGGTACCAGTCAGTATTGTATCCGACGGGGAGATGAGATTCAGATCTCAGTTTTGGGAGAGTCTTCAGAACAGTTTTGGGAGTAAATTGAAGTACAACACAGCTTTTCATCCCCAGACTGATGGACAGTCAGAGCGGACTATTCAGATTCATGAGGACATGTTGAGTTTCTGTATGCTTCAGTTTGGTGGGTCTTGGGAGGATCATTTGCATCTCGTAGAGTTCTCGTACAATAACAGCTTTCAAGCCAGTATTAAAGCTGCTCCGTTCGAGGCACTCTATGGGTGGAAGTGTAGATCACCAATGTGCTGGGATGACATTGGTGAGAGCAAGTTGTTGGGTCCGGAGTTGATCACCAAGACAGTGGATGTAGTGGGTCAAATCAGGAAGCACTTGCAGGCAGCTCAGGACAGGTAGAAGCGATGGGCCGATGTCCATCGGAGAGCTTTGGAGTTTGGTGTTGGTGACCATGTTTTCCTAAAGGTATCGCCGTGGCACGGTATCGTTCGGTTTGGTGGTGGGGGCAAGCTTAGCCCTAGGTTTATTGGACCATTTGAGATTTTGGAGCAGTAAGCAAGGTGGCCTCCCGTCTTGCATTGTCGCAAGCTTTATCAGGAGTGCACGATGTTTTCCATGTCTCACAACACAAGAGATATATCCGAGATGAGAGCCACGTGATCGACTATTCTGAGTTGACCATTCGGCCGCATTTGACTTGTGAGATTCTGCCAGTTGCTATTGTGGATCGGCGGGAGAAAGTGCTTAAGAACAAGGTTATCAAGTTCATTCGTGTTGCTTAGAATCCTCACTCGCCTGGTGAGCCGACTTGGGAGCTGGAGGAGGAGATTCAGCAGAAGTTTCCTCATTTGTTTGAGTAGTGTTTATTTTTTTCTTTTGGTTGTTTTGGGGTTACCCTATGTATCTTCTTTTTGAATTTCGAGAACAAAATTATTCTTGTTAGGTGGATAAGATTGTAACCCCTGTTTTTCATTTTGTATATTTTTGACTGTATTTTTCGTTTTGATGTAAGTTTTTTTTTTCATGTATTTTTTCTAAACCGTATATTGGAATTGTTTTCAATATATACTCGTTTTATTTCATTTTGAACTCCTTGTGTTTGATTGATTGTCTCTTCTGTTCCATTCTTCATTATTTTGATCGTTCCCTCATCTTTGGTCTCGTTATCCTTATTTTTATTTTTTTTCATGGTGTTGTGGTGGTGTGATGTTGATATTTGCAAGTGTACAAAATCGCACAAGTAATATAGATAGATGAGTAGAGTGTCGAACCCACAGGGACTAGATATTTTACTGAGTACTGATATCGCTAGATGAATCACTATTTGGAAGATCGAATTTTATATGATAAAGCAACTAAATTAACTTAATCTAATTTAATCTAACTAAATTGGTGAAGAGGGAGAGGGCTATGAAACAGTAAAGCTCTTGTAATTTGTTAAGGGTAAAGTTTGTTCTAGGGCTCTTGGTTCACCTCGTTTATCACACACACAAATTATAATTCCTTATAAATAAAAATATTATCTTTCCCAATTGTCGACCAAAATCCTAAAGATATTAACCACTCTATCAACGTAGTCTAAAATTATTCTCAATTAATCATTCGTCTATCCACCAAATTATTAATTGAAAAATTGGATTTCTTAACGGTCACGTCCTCCAATATACGGTCTTTAATTTTTATTAATCACAAATTACCTGTTCGGTCTCTTTATGATTTGAAAATTCATACAAATGTCTATCCACCATGTTGTATGCATAAATAATAAAAATTTAAAACACAATCAGAAAAAATAGAGTAACAACAAGGAATTAAACTCTGTGTTCAAAACTTGGCTACATCTTAGCCTCTAGAACATTTAAATTCAGTTCATGTTTTAATTGCAATTAATAAAAAAATGTTTCGATTGCATCAAACCAATATAGAGAAGAAGATGAGATACAAAAAATAATAATAAATAAAAGTAAATAATCCAAATCACTGTCTAAAAAAAAAAAAAGAACTGAACCCAGAAAGCTGTGAAGACAGCGTCGAGCCGTCAGATCGCCACGTCAGCCGACCGGGTCGCTGGCCGCAGTCACGTCGGTGTCGCCTAGTGGGGCCCAGCGTTCCCTTCTCTCTTGATCTGATAGCACGCCAGGTCAGCGGCTCTCTCTCTCCTCTGTTTGATTCGACCAGCACCCAGGGATCTGATCGCACGCTGCTGCTCCTCTTTCTTTGTTACGTGCCGCACGCCG
Source organism: Hemerocallis citrina (assembly GCA_017893485.1). Lineage (NCBI taxonomy): Eukaryota > Viridiplantae > Streptophyta > Magnoliopsida > Asparagales > Asphodelaceae > Hemerocallis > Hemerocallis citrina. The sequence continues at coordinate 230,206,037 of CM030362.1, read as the reverse complement.
AGAGAGAAAAAAACGAAGAGATCGCCACGTCAGCCTGGGGTCAAAGTCGAATTGTTAGGTGCACTTCGAAAACCGCTATTGAAAAGGATTTCTACTGCCCGCACAGTTCTCCTTGTCCCCCTTGGATGCCGTGCACAACAGGAAGTAGTTCTCTCTCTCTGACTTTTCTTTGTTTAATATATTTTTGTATTTGTAGCCGTCACCTCTTGAGTTTGTACCCTCTCTTTGGTTTGTATTTATAGGGAAACAGAGAGAAGCTTTAGGGTTTGCACTTTTGCAGAAAAGTCCACATTCTTCCTTTATTTCCTTCCTTTCATAATGCAGAATTTTATTTGTTTCTCTTTCCTTCTTTTCTGCCTTTTCTGCTCACCACGTGCTTCTGCATACACAAAATAATACCTGAAATTAGGATTTTTAAATAAAATAAATTTAATTAGTTTAAAATTAATTAAACTAACTATATATCATATTAGCATATAAAAATCCTTTTACAATTTATTTGTCACACTTTTAAGTCAACAAAACAATAAAATAAATGATAAATCAATTATTTTACTTTGTTTGTTGATTTTTTTCCACAATTCTTTACTTTTTGCATCAAAAATATTATTTCTTCAAAAATAATTAATTAAATGAAATCATATAAAAATAAGATGAATTATAGACAATATCAGCGAAAACAAGTCATTTTAATAGGTAAATGAGTACAAATATTTGTATATAAATCCGACACATCAAATACCCCCAAACTTAAGATTTTGCTTGTCCTCGAGCAAAAAGTAGAATCATAAACAAGGGAATAATAATAGTAGACTCAACCCATCACACCAAGAAATCTTATCATGCAAGCATCAAAATTACAATTAAAAATATAAACAATTGCAAATGAAGTAAAACTAAGCATACCCACTTTCTCCAGTGCAATTATTTATTCATAATTCCAAAAAAAAACCGCATTTGTCATGCAATTAATGTAATTATAGTATGCAACAACTCAATCTGTGATTATCCCTTCTCACTACTACAAACCGAGTCGCAAACTAGAGTTTTTTTTTAGTCTCTTCTTTAAGTTGTCACTTGCCTTTTGACGCGAATGCAAAACATTTGTGATGAATTCACCCGGTTACTCAACAAGTCACAAACTTAAAGTGCTTTGCACGCTCATATTTCAAGTTGCCGTTCTACGTAAGTGTAGACATTTGTGATGAATACCCCTAGTTACTAAGCAACTCAAAACATTGGAGTAGATTGACTTTATTCAATTTTTTTTTTCATTATTACTCTATTTACTTAAACTCTGTTTAGGACTAGATTAAAGGGGATAATCACAAGAAAAAGCATCACATTTGTTTTTTTTTTATATATAATAGCATGACCCACACAATTTTGTAAGGAATTTTGAAACTCAATAATCCTAAAGTAAATAAGTATGCTTAATATTGCTTTATAAAAAAAATTTGTTTATACCAAAAAAATTGTTTCAATGCTTATCACAATAAAGAACTCAAAAGTGTAATGGTGAGCCCAATTATAATCCTTTTGTTTTGTTTTTCTTTTCAAAAATAATAAAAATAAAAATAAATTTGTAAACCTTCCCCCCAAACTTAAATGTCACATTGTCCTCAGTGGGAAAGAAAAAGAAAAACAAAAAGAATGCAAAAAGTTTAGAATATCTCCCCTGATTCGTCTTTAAATTTCTGCACGCGCAGCGTTCAGTATTTTAGCGATATCTGGAGCTGTAGATGTCGAAATGGGCTGAATTTTTTTTTTTGCTGGAAAGCTAAGACAATTGTCTACATTTTCTCTTTGAATTAGTTTTCCAGATTTTGACTCCAAACTGCTCGAAAACAGCCATCAATGCAGGTGTTCCATACAGCTCCGCCTGGCGACTTTCAAAATTGATGCAATCCTACAAAATAAAATCAAAAATTAAAATAAAATAAATTAAAAGATAATTGAAAACTGAATGCGATAAAAGAAAACATGGGTTGCCTCCCAAGAAGCGCTAAGTTTTAAGTCTTCAGCCAGACATGGGGGTGAAATAGTTAAGTAACGCCAAGATCCAACAACATTAACACATCCTTTCTAATTTTTCTTTTCTTGTGTGGATCAGGTTCAAGTTCCAATTTGAGGCGTTTCCTTTTAGATGTTGATGTCTTTGATTCCCCCACCTCTTTGAATTTATGCTGAAAAAATGAATAAATAGAACGTTCAGCATCCAAGTACATAACATATTCAAAAATATTTTCTTTTTGAGTTTCAAGACTTGTTGAACTTGTTGGACATACTTCAATTGGTGATTTTTCAATTTCAGCCTTATGTTTCTTGCCCACAATTAAATCAGTTTCACTTACTTGAATAGATGACTGTTCTTCAGGAGGAAAATTTGTGGAATTAAAAATATTATACATTACTTGCTCATGCTGAATTTGTTCCTCCCGCTTCCTAGTGCTATTGCCTTGCATGCTCCTTGGGGTTTACAACTGTGTTGCTTGGTAAAGTTCCTGCAGCTCTTTCATTAAGAATATTAGAAATTTGACTAATTTGTACCTCGAGATTGTGGATGGACGCCGAAGTTGAATTTGCAACATTTTGAATTGCTTGATCCGTCTTTTGCATGTATTGCTTGAACATTTCTTCTAATGTCGGCTTCATTTCTTGTTGTTGAAAATTTTGTTGTGGTCTAGCTCCTTCTTGATTATTGTTCCAAGAAAAATTGGGATGATTTCTCCATCCTGGATTGTATGTGTTTGCATAAGGGTTGTTTTGCCTTTGAAAATTTGACACATAATTCGCTTGTTCTGCAATTGATGGAGCAAAAGGATTCCCCACTTGGCAATCTGCATTAGAATGATTTCCTGCACAATAGTCACAAATGATATGAGATTGAATAGCATTAACATTCATATTACCTATTTTCTTAGATAAAAAATCAATTTTTGCATTTAAATTAGAAATAGGGTCAAGTTCAAAAACTCCCGCCACTTTTCTTTGCACTGTTCTTTCTGAGGACCACTGATAATTATTGGATGCCATTTCTTCTAAAAGGTCATAAGCTGCTTCATGAGTCTTGCTCATTAAGGCACCTCCAGCTGCTGCATCTACCATGGATCGATTTGTAGCCCCCAACCCGTTATAGAAAGTTTGCACTTGTAGCCACTTTGGAAGTTCATGATGAGGACACTTCCTTAGTAGATCTTTGTACCTCTCCCATGCATCATATAATGACTCTGTCTCATGTTGCGTGAATGTTGTGATGGCATTTCTTAACTTTGCTATTTTTGCTGGGGGAAAGTACTTTGTCAAAAAATTTTGTGCTAAACCTTCCCAAGTTGTAATAGCTCCCTGTGGTAAAGAATTCAACCAATACTTTGCCCTATCTCTAAGTGAGAAAGGGAAAAGTCTAAATCGAATGGCGTCATTAGAAACTCCGTTGAATTTGAAGGTATCGCATATCTCAAGAAAGTTTGTGATGTGAGTGTTTGGGTCATCATGTGGTAGTCCTCCAAATTGAAGATTCTGCTGAATCATCTGAATGATTGATGGTTTTATTTCAAAATTATTTACTTCAACTGCAGGCCTTGTTATGCTTGATAAGGTTCCATTAACTGAGGGCATTGCATAATCCCTCAAAGCTTTGTTCTCTTCGTTCGCCATGGATAAAGAGAATGCGGTGTTTTCTTTCTTCTTCTTTCTAATCTGTCGTAAAGTCCTTTCGATCTCTGGATCAAAGAGTATAGGCTTTAATGGTAAAGATCTGGGCATACACACCTAAACCCTGAAAAAATAAAAATAAATCAAAAGAATAAAGAAGTAAGAAAAATAAAATAATAAAAATAAAAATCCTAAGTCCTGAAATATAAAAATGGAAAACTAAATACAAATAAAAATAAAATAAATAAATAAATAAAAGTAAAGTTAGTAAAGGAAAAAAAAAAGAAAAATAAAAAAAATAAAAATAATTACAAAGAATCCAAATTAGCAATAATCTAGCAATTTTTCAATATCAATAAAAGAATAACTAATCCCCGGCAACGGCGCCAAAAACTTGATGTTGATATTTGCAAGTGTACAAAATCGCACAAGTAATATAGATAGATGAGTAGAGTGTCAAACCCACAGGGACTAGATATTTTACTGAGTACTGATATCACTAGATGAATCACTATTTGGAAGATCGAATTTTATATGATAAAACAACTAAATTAACTTAATCTAATTTAATCTAACTAAATTGGTGAAGAGGGAGAGGGCTATGAAACAGTAAAGCTCTTGTAATTTGTTAAGGGTAAAGTTTGTTCTAGGGCTCTTGGTTCACCTCGTTTATCACACACACAAATTATAATTCCTTATAAATAAAAATATTATCTTTTCCAATTGTCGACCAAAATCCTAAAGATATTAACCACTCTATCAACGTAGTCTAAAAATTATTCTCAATTAATCATTCGTCTATCCACCAAATTATTAATTGAAAAATTGGATTTCTTAACGGTCACGTCCTCCAATATACGGTCTTTAATTTTTATTAATCACAAATTACCTGTTCGGTCTCTTTATGATTTGAAAATTCATACAAATGTCTATCCACCATGTTGTATGCATAAATAATAAAAATTTAAAACACAATCAGAACAAATAGAGTAACAACAAGGAATTAAAATCTGTGTTCAAAACTTGGCTACATCTTAGCCTCTAGAACATTTAAATTCAGTTCATGTTTTAATTGCAATTAATAAAAAAATGTTTCGATTGCATCAAACCAGTATAGAGAAGAAGATGAGATACAAAAAATAATAATAAATAAAAGTAAATAATCCAAATCACTGTCTAAAAAAAAAAAAAAAGAACTGAACCCAGAAAGCTGTGAAGACAGCGTCGAGCCGTCAGATCGCCACGTCAGCTGACCGGGTCCCTGGCCGCAGTCACGTCGGTGTCGCCTAGTGGGGCCCAGCGTTCCCTTCTCTCTTGATCTGATAGCACGCCAGGTCAGCGACTCTCTCTCTCCTCTGTTTGATTCGACCAGCACCCAGGGATCTGATCGCACGCTGCTGCTCCTCTTTCTTTGTTACGTGCCGCACACCGAGAGAGAAAAAACGAAGAGATCGCCACGTCAGCCTGGGGTCAAAGTCGAATTGTCAGGTGCACTTCGAAAACCGCTATTGAAAAGGATTTCTACTGCCCGCACAGTTCTCCTTGTCCCCCTTGGATGCCGTGCACAATAGGAAGTAGTTCTCTCTCTCTGACTTTTCTTTGTTTAATATATTTTTGTATTTGTAGCCGTCACCTCTTGAGTTTGTACCCTCTCTTTGGTTTGTATTTATAGGGAAACAGAGAGAAGCTTTAGGGTTTGCACTTTTGCAGAAAAGTCCACATTCTTCCTTTATTTCCTTCCTTTCATAATGCAGAATTTTATTTGTTTCTCTTTCCTTCTTTTCTGCCTTTTCTGCTCACCACGTGCTTCTGCATACACAAAATAATACCTGAAATTAGGATTTTTAAATAAAATAAATTTAATTAGTTTAAAATTAATTAAACTAACTATATATCATATTAGCGTATAAAAATCCTTTTACAATTTATTTGTCACACTTTTAAGTCAACAAAACAATAAAAAAAATGATAAATCAATTATTTTACTTTGTTTGTTGATTTTTTTCCACAATTCTTTACTTTTTGCATCAAAAATATTATTTCTTCAAAAATAATTAATTAAATGAAATCATATAAAAATAAGATGAATTATAGACAATATCAGCGAAAACAAGTCATTTTAATAGGTAAATGAGTACAAATATTTGTATATAAATCCGACACATCATGGTGTTTTGGTTGTCTTTTTCCCACTCCCATTATTTTGATCCCTAATAAGATTTTTAAAGCCAAAGAATTCCCTACCCTATTTGTATTCCTATTTCTATTTGACCCAAAATCCAAAACCCATTTTGAAACCTATTACTAACTCCTAATACCCAATACCCATTAACCCACATCTAAACCCTATATATATACCCAACCCCTCACAAACCCTAACCCTAACCCTAATATTCTCTCTCCCTCACATCCCGGCCTCCCTCACCATCTCCCTCTCTCTCTTGCTTGCTCCCGGCCTGCACACCCGCACCCCATCCACTCCGGCCATCCACCAGGCCGACCACCCTCTTCGGCCTACTCCCCACTCCGACAGCTCCACAAACCCAAACCCCCTTTCTCCTTTCCTTGCCGACCACTCACTACACCACCGCAACAACTATCTTTCACCATTAATCCCTAGTGCTCTTCGTGGTGTTCTCAAGTGGTTGCTAGTCACTTTGATCATTGTCGCTTAAAAGAGTTCTGTTCGTGTGGAGATTTTGTTCGTGATTGCTTGGATTCGCAGATTAGTGGATTTTTGTTCGTGGGTTTTTCTTCTATGCTTGTTTGCATCATTCTTCATCCCCAAATTAAGGCAAGTAACTTGTACTCCAATTCATTTGTTTGATACAAATCTAAAAGTCCGCCTATAGTGTAGTTGGGTCTAGAGACAACTCTTGATTGTGTTTTCCTTGATGGGTTTTGTCTCTATTGTGAAATTATCACCATATATTGACTCACGACACAATATGGACATGAATTAACCTAGGATTCGCCCAATTCTTAATTTTTGAACGTGTATGCGAGACTTGTGTGCAATTGTGTTTTGGTTGAGACCCATGTGAAATTCTTGGCGTGAACATATTAATAACCATAATTCAAGATATTTAGACACTTGGTATGCTTTATTTCAAGTTTGGGTGTGTTTGGATCAATATTCTCGAATCTATGTTGATTTTGTTTTAAGGGGAAAAATCTATATTTTTGGCAATGTTCTGTTTTGTTTGTTGTTTTCGACTGTGTTGCAGTCAGTATCTTAATTTCGGTATAAAACATGAGTTTTAGATAAATTCGTCTATTTTCAAATCCCTCTAACCTTGCTTGATTTGGATTTCGTTTGATTGAGTTATGACTATTTTAGTACAGAGGTGTCGATCTTTTCCAAATTCTGATTTTCGGAAATTTTGATAACATTCTATTTTCAAGAACTATGATATACATATTATTTTGATTCAAAACTTTGGTCAGAGTTTCTTTATTAAGTTTGGGATTACCCATAATTTTGGTGAATTTTATTGATGAGTTTTATGTGGTGTTTCATGCTCATTTATAAAATCTATACGTGTTGCATTTTGCTCGCTTGTCGGTAAAGAACCCTATTTTCACTATGATTCCTTTTACTGTAAAAAAAATGTTTGTGAAATATGAAAGTTAGTATATTCTATCTATTTTCATATCCCTTTGACGGAATTGGATTTCGTTTCACTGGTTGCGAGATATCATAATTTTCGTACAGCAGTGTTGGGAATTCCATATTTACCAAACTATGTTTTCTTGATGCTTTCTTATTTTTGACGACAGTTCTATCTTTACTGGAAAATTCTGAAACTTTATATTTAGCTACTGGACATATAGGGGAATACCCCAGATTTTTCGTGGAATTATTTAATGTGTTTTCATGCTGTTTTCCTGTTCTTGAATTTGTTTTCTTGATTTCTGGCTGAACCTAATTTCTGTATTCAAATCAGTTTTGAGCTGTGTTTTTGTGAACTAGTGTATGACTTAATTATACTCACTGGATTCGTGTGGAAGTCTATTTTCCAGATCCTTCGACGGATCTAGATTTGCTTATTTGTAACACTGGGAATCTCTATTTTAGTACAGTATGGTCTTGCTGTCCTGAACTTGAGATGTGTTTATTTTAGTCTTTTATGAGATATCTTGCACTCGTACATGTTTATCTTGCAACTTGCACTTGTCACATGATCATGCCATATTATTCTTGATATATTTTGCATATATACGTGTTTGTTTGACATTAATAATAAAAAACCAAGTCGGATTTTAAGGGACAGATCTAATAGTGGATAATTCAGAAATGTGTACTCGGAAGGGGATCCACTGATCCTACGTGATTACTTGAGACATGATACTTGACATGTGATTACTTCATACTTGCACGCAAGAAACAATACTTGCCACTTGCACAACTTGACACGTGATTATATGATACTGTTAGGGTTATATACTGAAAGCATCACTTTTGTATTAGCTTTATTTCCTTATTTTTTTTGAATGAGAATCATATGGGCATATGTTTGCATATTGTGTTTATTATAATATTAATGCAAGTATCTGATATTCTATAAGGTTGATAATATGGTGTGAGGTGACACACAGAAGATCATATTATCAGTTCCCTATGGAATATATAAATAGTTCACAACCTAGACGGACTTGGATAATCCATTCGAAAGGTTGTAGTGTAATCTGGTATTAGTCTATCTTGACTATAGGTTTACACTAGTACACTTTGTTTGTATTGAACAGGACCACTTGAGGTTGTTCTCTTTGTACTGACTACAAAAGAGAACAAACACCTCTGTTATTATGGATGCTTATGCTCTTAATCCAGATATAATAACAGACATGTACATGCAGTGTGCATTACTTTAACTCATAAAAGAGTGAGATTCATTGTGGATCAACAACCTCTATGAATTGGGTAATAGCATTGTATGTATGATGGACTGTTGATTGTAAAAGGAATCCATGTCCCGATACGTCGGGTTGATGATGTCCCCTTAAGGAGCTTATAAGGATTGTCATGTAAACCCTGCAGGTGGATTACATCCGACATGACAAATAAAGTTCAGTGGTACTACTTAAGGATAAAAGATGTTGATCAATATAGTTGTCAGTAACTTAATTTGATCGACGGACATTCGATATCTTAACATGGGGAGTTGAACGAGCATATAATAAAAGGAGCCCATAAATATAATTTGGGATTAGGAAGGTAGTGCAACAATAGCTCCTTAGTGGACCGAGCTATTGTTAATGGGCCTAGGTTGTGTGTTCGGGCTGAACACGGGATACCCAGATTCGTTAGGAGACATAACCCAAATTTCTCCTCATGGTCCCTGCCGTAGCCTTATATATATCCTCTATTCTCTGGCCGTCATTATCATTATCAGAGATAAGAAGTTTTCTCTAAATTCGTGATTCACACGTTGAATAACAATATATTTTTTATTTTTAATTGATCAACTATTTATATTTTATATTATTCCTATTAGGATTTTAATGAACTTGTTAATCTCAAATTCTATTTTTGATGCATATCATATTATTATTGTTGTGATTATTATTATTATTATTATTATTATTATGAGTATTATTGTTATTACTATTATTATTATTATCGGTAGTACTATTATTACTTCTATTATTATTATTATTTTTAGTATTTTCACTGTTATTATTTTTATCAATATTTGTTGTTATTGTTATTAATATTATTATTATTGTTATTCTTATTATTAATGTTGTTACTCTTATTATAATTAATATTTTATTGTCATGAGTCATATTATTATTATTTTTGTAAAGCCCATTGTCATTACTATTATTATTTTTTTTTGTTAAAGCCCATTGATTTTGGCCCATATTGTATTATTTAATTATTTAATTTCAAGCCCGATCCAAGCCCATCTCCTATTGAATTCTAATTCACATCCTATTGGATTTTTACACACAACCCACTAACCCAAAACCACCCCATATCCCCCCTAACAGTCAAATCCCCAAAAATCTCTCCTAATCATCACCACATCCTGTAAACCCCCCAAAATTGAAAATTGAATCCCTAACAATCTGCCTACAATCCTCCCCATTTTGTGGATATTATTATACCATTACTATTTTAATAAGCCTAACCTAATAACCCTAATCACTCTCAGCCACCATTAACCCTAGCCCCCCTATACTTTGCAACCCCTACCCCCCCCATTACTGTTGATCCCCTCCAGCTCACCATTTCTTCCTCCTCGCTCAAACCATCAGCCAAGCCCCTAGCCGTCGCTCTCCCGTACTCCAACCACCACCATCGTCACCGCCGTTACCTCTCTCTATCGTCTGCCTCCTCGTCTACATCCTCTGCCATTGTCGAGCTAGAAGCTCGAGTTTTCGTCGTCTTCTTCCGCTCGAACCACCCTCGAGCTCACCTCCCACCTCGCCATTGCCGAAACCCAGGATCGCCCACCCCCATCGCCTCGCCATCGCCGTCCAAGCCCGAACACCCCCATCGCTCGTCTCCCCTGTTTGCAGAGCGAAACAAAGTCGCTTGACACGCCGTCATCCTTCGCTTCTGCGTCGCTTCCCGACTACAACGCCGCTGCCGATCGACTTCTTCGCTGCCAATCATCACGAGCGCTCCCGCCACAGTCGCAGTCGCCGTCGTTCAATTCTCCCACGCTCTCTCTCTCTCTCTCTTTCTCTGTCAAAGTGAGGAAGGAGACGAAGGGGATTGGTGGATTTCGTGTTTGCTGTTCTAGGCGTAGCAGATCCGATGTGGCTGTTTGTTGTTCGCTTGGATCCAGTGTGGGGATCTGCTACTGGAGTTGCTGTCTTGTGTTTTTCCGTTTGGTGTTTTGTTGTTCGGATCTGCTATGCTGTTGGATCTTGTTGCCGTGTTGCTGATTTACAAGGGCTCGCACGTGTGACCGTGGTTTGTCGCTCGGGATCCTAATCCCATTATTCTCATTATATCGGATCTAATCGTCATCTAAAGGCAAGTCTTTTTCCCCTCGAATTGTTATTGTATCATATTCGAGAATATTTATTGAATCCTGCAAGTAGATCCAAATTGATTATCGTGTATTGCTTATTGTTATCTGTCGTTGGGATGCTACGGATTTGCACGAGCGAATCTAAGTAGTAGTCTTGACTTGGTTTCGTCTTTTGCCTCCAATGTATAGAGATCTTGCATGTATACATGTAGTTAATTATTGAATATAGGAATATGAATTATTATTGTATTTCATGTCATGACATCTCACAATAATTGTAGATTCCATATTTGTATTTATGGCTTATATGAATGATGTTAGTGTGTTAGTTGTTTGTGATTAGTGAGATTATGGACATTATACATCTTAATACCATATTCACATAGACGTAACTTACTATGATTTATGATTGTTAACCCCTAACTCATCGTTCATAACATTCTAGTCATTTTATGCATGAAAAAGATATTGAGATCCTAAAATTTATTGCCAACCTGAACATTACGATGTTGTTTCGACCTAGATAATGTCACCAAAATCAATAACTTCAAGAATATGAAATGTAGTACCAAATGTCTAGTTTACTACCCTTTTGATGGAGCTGAATTCCGATTGTGGTTTGTGAGTTATCGCAGTTTTACTGCTGCTTTGTCGTAGGATTCCAGATTCTAAAAACTGCTGCATCATTATGATTTACAATTAATTTAACCATGCTACCTGTAAGATAATGACTTGACATTTTGCATGTTGATACTAGACACAGGAGAGAACATTCCCTAATTTTACAAGTTCTGGCTTAACACAAATCCTGGGTAGTTTGCTGTTTTCACACCTAATGCTACAACTTTTATGTACCTTATTTATATGCGTCGGAACCATGCAGGAGTCTAGTTTCTAGACCTTCTGACGTGTAACGCCCCGATTTCCAGTAACTGGGAAACCGTGACATAAGCCAGAATATTTTCTTCAATTAGTCACAATACACAGAAAAATAGGAAAATTTAAAACTTTTTATTCAACACAAAATGTATTACAAGTCTGAATGTTATACAACTACAATACATTACAACAGCGTTACAATAATACCTTTACAATCCCAAGTATTACAACTTCCAACAAATTACATCAGAGTACAATGAATGAAGAACAACACTTGATAATTCCCACTTGCTTACTTTCAACTAATAGATAATGAACGTAAATATTACAGCGGAACTTAAATGACATCGACTCCTTGCTTTCCTTGCCTTGAGTCCTCCTGAATCTTGCACCTGTATTTCTGCGTGCCAGTACCTATTGAAGTGGGGACGTTAGTATTCACTGATGCTTTAAGGCTGATAACTTAGCAGCGAATCTCCCAAAACAAACATACAAAAACATGGCAAAGGTGTCAGTGTAGTTTAAGTGTTCGTGAGTGCTATAACTAGAATCTAATGAAATATTAACTAAAGCTAGGATGCTCCTATTCTAATGCCAGCAAGTCTCCAAAGCAACATGCAGCTCATACTACATGCGCCCATCTCAAGCCATCTCTTCTTTATAGGGATTTGAACCCGCGCTATGAGTTCTACTCTTGTACTCAACTTGTTTCTGAAGATGCAACGTGACTGAGGAGGTTGCCCTGAAACGGTCTAATTTTGCCAATTGCAGTTATGTAGTGGTGTCTTCGTTTGCCACTATTGCCTCACTCATAAATCTGACGAACCCCGAAGTTTTTGCAAAATCAGGTTAGCTCGAAGCATCCCCAGCCGCCCCCTAGGCAGACCATAGTCTATGACTTGTTCGCCCCTAGATCAAGGACATGAAGGAGTTCTAAGATCCATCCCCTAGCTTTGACAGGAATCGCTCCCGCCCTTATCATGGCACTTAAGAAATTAACAGACGAGATACGAATCCTATGTTCCCAACTCGTGAGAAGGCACAGACCGTATCCCTTTGACAAGAAGGGTACAACCCAATAACATCGCCTAATGCAGGCCTATAGGACAGGTCGGATCATAAGGAATCACCCTTAACACCAACTCCTTCCCTTTGGCAAAAAGTAAAGGTTAAGTATTAAAGCCATAAGTTACTACCCTAACAATGTCCCTAACCCTAAACAACTGAGGGATAACAACAGAACTTACACAACGGTGGAGTCTTAAATTTGACTTCACAAGATAACTCTACTAGGCTGCTCAATCCTAGACTTACCAGAATCCCTAAGGATCTGGTTTATGACCCATCAATCCAAGACCCCGACAATACGAATGTACCTGCATGTCACTACCCTGAACTTGGATTTCGTCAATACTCCGGTCCGCAATCAACCTACACCGGTTAAGATCTGATGGTACACAAGTAGTGACTCGCCCACAGTCCCTTCGGATCAATCTACACCGGTTAAGATCATATACCACCTTAAACATCATTCTACAATAATCTTACCATGGATATATACTTAGCATGAATCTACAACTTCCCTAAGCATGGTATTCAACTTCAACGTTAATCTACAACAATCTATACATGGATGTATACTTAGCATGAATCTACAACATTCTAAATATGGTATACTACTTAAGTATCAACCTAAGCATGGTATACATTTCAAGTAAGAACCTACAACATTCTAAACATGGTATACTACTTAAGAATTCCTACAACAATCTTAGGAATGGTAGGTAATTTAAACATCAATCCTACACATTCCTAAGCATGGATATATACTTATTTAAACATGGGGAAACTACTACAACTAAGCATGAATATCTTCTACTACTTAAGCATGTATCTTTTCCTACAACTACTTAAGTATGGTAGAAAGCATGAGTATCAATCTTACAATAATCTAACATGGTATGTAGTTTTCCTACAACAACCTAAGCATGGGTTATACTTTCCTACAACAATCTAAGCATGGTAGATGATTAAACATTAATCCTACAACAATCTTAGCATGGTATGTTGATCTACAACAATCTAAGCATGGGAACAATTTGAGTAGAACATCTACTACTACAATCTAGCATGAGGAGTTTCCTTACTATATCCAACCTACACAATCTAGCATGGATAGAACATAAACATAGAAATTGCTACAATTAAGCATGGATAATTAGTACACCTAAACATGGATACTTACTTTAACCTAAGCATGGATACTACAATTTATCCTACAACAAGGTAAGCATGATCTACACAACATAGCATGAGTTTCTACAATAAATTAGCAAGGTATCTACTTTAACTCAAGCATGATTATCTTCTACACTTTAAGCATGGATACCCACTACTAAGCATGTATCTTTATTAATGCTTAAGCATGGATGTTGTTGCAACTTAACATGAATGCTTACTATGGTTAAGCATGGATAAATTCAAGCATGGGTCTTTTCTAGCTATTATAAAGACTACTTCTCTTTATGAAAGCAAGTCTTAATGTTGCAACAACCTAAACATGGTGCATAACATAAACATCAACCTATAACAATTCTAGCATGAATACAACCTAGACATGGGTTCTTACTACATGGTAGTCAACATGGTAGGCAACATAAACATAGCTTTCCTACAACATGGTAGGCATAAAAAAACATGGACTTCCTACAACCATCTAACCATAGGTATCTACTACAATTTAAGCATGGGTTACTACTACAATTTAAAACAAGAATATCTATTTACTACTTCAACATAACCCTTAATTATATATAAACATCTACTACTACTTGCATACACTTAAGCATGATCTTTACTAGCTAATACAAGACTTCTTATCTTTATGAATCATAAGTCCTAAAACATTACAAAGGAATCCAACTTTATGAACTACAATACTACAAAAATCTACTTTCTTTATAAATTTCAAGCCCTACATACTACAACATTCTTTTCTTTAACCACTTAGTTCCTACATACAACATGATTATCTTTTTAAGAACTAAGAACTAGCAAGATTTGTTAATTAATAAAGTAGAGAGCAATAAGTAATTAAAAGACTCATTTTTAATAATTGTGAGTTCTACAACCCCAAGGGTTTGTAATAGTTCATTTATGCAAAAAATCATATGCTTATGCCAAAGTCCTTGTTTGAGTTCTCCATCCCAAAATGGATATGTACACAAATATTCATATGCATATGTCCAAGTCAAGTCCTACAACCCAAAATGGGTGTATACACAATCCTCCATATGTTGTGTCCATTAGTCCAAAAATAGCAACAAGAACAACAATTACAACCATCAAGTTCAATCTTTATGTGTTTCATAAGTTCTATTATCCTTTCCCTTTCATGAGGTTATTTCCTTTATCCATACATAATGCTATTCCAATTGTTCAACATACAACATACACGACAACAAACAACAACACACAAAACACCACCACAAAGAACAAACAACCCAAAAGAACAAAAGAAATCAAACCAAGAAAATAAGAAAAAAGGTGGAACCAAAAACAACAAACTCAACAAACAAAAGCAAAATGGAGAAGCCCCCACCTTATTTTTCCTTGAAGGAAGAACTAGCTAGCACCCTTCTCCTTCCCCCAAGCACTTAGAAAACTTCTATGGAAACCTACAAATGAAAAACTCTCCTATTAGTCTTTCTCTCTTTCTTTTCCTTTCTTTCTAAAAATGAGACAAGTGATGAAGGGAGGGGGTATTTATAGGGTTAGAGAGAGGGTTGAGAGTGTAAAATTGCACCAATAAAATGCAAAAAGCCCCCTCCATGAATCAACGCCCGTTATCATCTAGGGAGGGTGGGGATGAGGTGGAGGTATGGTGTTATGGTGAGGTGGAAGCATGGTGCAAGCTTCTAGAAGAGTTTCCTTAATTCTCTCTTGCACACTTAATCCTAGGTTAATCCTCCTAATCCCAAACTTGGCCATTTGTCATGACAAAGAGGAGTATTTTTGTCTAAAAATACCCACCACATAATTTGTTCAATGTACTAATTTGCTACAACACACATATGTATGTATATATGTGTATACTGAAAATCTTTGCATAATCCGTATAAAATAATTTAATTTCGGAAATAATAATAAAAATAAGTTTTATTATCAGTTCGGAAACGGTACCAATTTGATACAATACGGGTGTATACAAACTGGTATATGTGTATAGATAATGTTTATGAACAAAACTGGGTGTCATCCACCACAAATTTCAATTCTGGGATTTAAAACAAAATAATAATAAAATAATAATAAAATAATAATTTATACAATGTAATATCCGTCTGGGATATTAAATGACGGATCCACATTTTCCATCCTGTAGCAGTGAGAATTCTAATTTTGGTACAGCAACCTACTACTGTCCAGAATTGGGTTCCTATGTTTAATAAATTACAATTGAATCTATAATGTTATATATGGTGCATTTAATTGTATAGAGTACATTGCATAATCTTAGGATTGTTTTGTAATCATTCTAATGTCCCTTATTAATCGCCTTATCATTTTTTCCATTGATATTTCTGTCCCTATTGTTCCCTATTAGTTGTAACGCCCCTGTTGCCGCTAAACCTGGTGTGGGGGCAAACAGATAGTATTTGTGGATTCTTGGAAAACTTTGAATAGCAAACCTGTTACCTGTTCCGCCGGAGTTTGACCGTTGCTCCTGCCGTTCACCTGCAAAAAGTGCGAGACACCGGGGTTGTTCCCGGCGACGCACTCTCTGACGCTCAAGTCAGTAATCAGAAGTGATTATGAAAGAGCATAAAAGTGGCAAAAGATTGATTACCTCTTAATGGAGATGGATGGGGGATATTTATAGGCGCCTCTGGGATCAGATTAGGAATATAATCCCTGTGGTTAGGTAAGGAATGTAATCCCTAATCTCCAGTGAAAAGATAGATATGAATCAGGGCCGTTGATTAGGATTAATCAGAAACCCTAATTCTATCCTTTCTGGACAGGGTTTGCTGCGGGTTGAAACCCGCACCCAGTTGAGGTGGATCCGTTCGCGGGTTAGTGGGTCTTCGAGGAGGAGAACCAGTACCCGCTTCAGACCCATTGGTAGGTAAAATTACCGCTTTACCCCTGGGCTTCAAGATTCGTGCCCGATTTGGACGGTCCCGATTTAACCCCATTTTTAGCCATATCACGAGCCCCCCACTCTCGAAGACTGAGTTTGATCAGCCTTTGAGGAGTAGTCTTTCTGTTTTAATGGCTAGTGGAGTTGTATCGGAGTCTAAATGGAAGGTTTTGAATCTTTGAAGGCGGTAGTGCGGTGATTTTTCAAGTTGGTTGCACTCTAAGTTGTTCTTGAGCTTTTCTGGATGTTTGGTAATTTTTATCTATTTTTTCGGAGTATTTATTTAATTTTGCGAAGTATTAACCGGTCGTTCGGGGGTCTTACCAACACGTTCTAGGCAACAATTATTCGTTCAGGGGCTCAAAAATATACCCCCGAATTTATAATTATTTCCTAGAATTTTTAGTTAATTTTCCCGAATTTTTAGTAATTATTTGGCAATTTTTAAATAAATAAAATGATGAAATAAATAAAAACTAATTTTGAATTCCGATTTATGGCGTGGCGCGATCTGAGCCCTCCATCAGCGTCGAGCGCGATTTTCTGGGCGATCGGACGATCCATGTTGCTCGGCAGATAGTTTCTCCGTATGAGAGGGTCGGTGCCTCGGTCGCTCGGCTCGTCTCCTCGGCGGCTCGACTCGGTACCTCGGAATCTGCCGAACAACGTGGCAAGATCCTGCTGAGCGTCCATCTCAGCGTGGATCCCAAAAATTGCTATCTTGTCGTTTAGTGATCGTGGAAAGATCTGAGCCGTCCATTGCGTCGAACACGTTTTTTGACAAGATCCAACGGCTGAGAAGGATCGGCAGACAGTTTCTCCACATGTGGAGGTCGGTTCCTCGTCCACTCGGCTCGGCAGCTCGGCGTTGTAGGCCGAATAAGTACTCCGACAGGACGTTCGGTTCGACCTAGTAGCTCGAAGGCTCGACCAACCTGTTTGTTAGCTCGGCTAAGTGCTCCGGTGCCTCAATTCCTTGTCTACTGTATTAGGGGCTCGGTGGTCCAGCCCAGCTGTTTGGTAGCTCAAATTTAGCTCGGAATCGGCCGAACTACGTGGCAAGATCCTGAGCGTCCATCTTAGCGCGGATCCCCAAAAACGTTATCTTGTCGTTTAGTGAACGTGGCAAGATCTGAGCCGTCCATCACGTTGAGCACGTTTTTTGACAAGATCCAACGGCTGAGGAGGGTCGGCAGAATTTTTCTCCATATGTGGGGGTCGGTTCCTCGGCACCTCGGTTCGGCTCCTTCTGCAGCTCGGCCCGGAGCCTCAGGATCTGCCGAGCTACATGGCGCGATCCTGAGGGTCCATCATGGCGTGAATCACGAGGATGGGGTTCAGATCATGAGAAAATATTATTTTGTCATTTTGTGATCGTGGCGCTATCTGAACCGTCCATCAAGTTTTGACACGAATTTTGGAACGATCTGACGGTGATTCGGCCTCGGCAGAATTTTTCTCCATATGTGGGGGTCGGTACCTCGGCACCTCGAATCGGTTAGAACGGTTGTTTGGTGGCACGTCGAGGTGTTGTTTGCCGAGAAATGGAGTTAGGTGCTTTGAAGAGTTCTGGCTTTGAACCGTCGCCACCCTCCGACTCAGTAGCTCGGTTGCTTAGCCAAGCTGTTCGGTAGCTCGGCTAGGCACACCGGTGGCCTGGAAGCTTGGAAGGTACGCGTGGCTAGATCTGGAGCGTCCATCACGGCGTGAATCACGAGGACGGGGTTCAGATCACGAGAAAACGTTATCTTGTCGTTTTGTGGGCGTGGCACTATCTGAACCGTCCATCAAGTTTTGACACAAATTTTGGAACGATCTGATGGTGATTCGGCCTCGGTAGAATTTTTCTCCATATGTGGGGGTCGGTACCTCGGCACCTCGGATCGGTTAGAACGGTTGTTTGGTGGCACATCGAGGTGTTGTTTGCCGAGGAATGGAGTTAGGTGCTTTGAAGAGTTTTGGTTCTAAACCGTCGCCATCCCCTGACCCAGTAGCTCGGTTGCTTAGCCAAGCTATTTGGTAGCTCGGCTATGCACACCGGTGGCCGAGTCATGGACTTAAGCGATTTGAGGAGTTTTTGTTTTGAAACGTCGCAACTCTCCGTTTTGGCGCTTTGCCTTCCCTTAGTGGGCTTTTAAATGCGCAAGGAAGCCCAATCATCGCATTGAGGTTATAAATTCTCGCTCCCCCACCCCAGAGCTTATTTCTCACTTTTCACTCCAAGTTTTCACTTTTACTCTCTGCATGCTCTGCTAGCGGCAATTTCAGCTCCAAGGCGGGTGCGTTAGCTGTCGCGTGGGCCAGGCGATTTCCGACGAACTAATTCCAACCATGAACGTCACTTCAAGGCCACATCACATCAAGGTCAGTTTATTTGCCTTAGCTTTTTTTTAGAGATGTCAAGGGTAGACTCGGGGAGTGAGGCCTCGTCCTCGGGCAATAGTGGCACCGAGGAGAGGAGACGAATGGAGATCCGAAGAAAGGGGAAGGAGGTGGCCGAGCCGTCCGTGGACGAGGTGAAGAGGAAGAAGAAGGTAGTGGCCCGATCTTCTGTAGTCGAGGAGATCGTAGAGACCGAGAGGCGAGCTCCTGAGTTGGGCCGGTACCCTTGTGTACTGTCCGGCCATGCCGGAGTCAGGTAATACGAGGGTGAGCTTCTGGAGAAGGCGATCGTAGGTCGGTCGGTAGTGTACGAGGAGAACGAGCCGGTCCTGACTACCGAGGTGGACGAGATTGCGTCGGTATTATCCAAGAAGGACCTGCTCCGGATCAGAAAAGGGTTCGCCATCCCTCCAGAGTACAAGCTGATCCTCCCCGGCCCTGGGATGCGAGCGAACTCCAAACTGTCATCGTCGGATATGTGTATGTTCGACTACGACTCGCTGAACGTCGGATTGCGCTTTCCTCTGCACCCCTTTGCGTTAGAGGTCCTCCAGTGGTACAGCCTGGCGCCGACCCAGTTTATGCCGAACACCTGGCGCCACGTGAATGCCTTCTTGCTACAGTGCCGCAATGCCGAGGTCGAGCCAGACATGACGATCCTTCGGAGCATGTATCGGATTCACTAGATGCACAAGACCGAGCATCGCTACTACCTGTCACCCCGGAAAGGCGTTAGGCTTATAGAGAATCTGGACTCGATAAAAGGGTGGAAGGAGAAGTTCTTTTTGTTGAGGGAGCCCTCGATGTTGAACATTCCGACTCGGTGGAAACCAGAGGTGCCGAAGTTCGCAAGGGTTGACCCGGTACTGACAGTGGCCGAGGCGGAAGTGGCGGAGAAGATCATCACTCTCCCAATGTTGAGCTGGAGGGAAATGACCGAGGAGGTGCTACACGGGTCAGGCCTTAGTCCGATCGACCCGAGTACGCTCCTGACATCTCGTAATATTTTTTTTTTCCTAAGTTCCTTGCTCGTTTCTCTAACTTGCTATTTGTTTTGTTGTTTGGAACAGAAGCGCCGAAGATGGACTTTCTGGAGATGATGAATGAGCGAGGCAAGGTTGCCGACGGAAGGAAGAGGAAGAGGCCGAGCACGACGGCTTCGTCGGCCGGCCCTCTAAGGCTCCTTCGGCAATTGCTCTGCCTACTACCGTTGCTGAGGTCCCCTCGCCAGCGGTGGTCGTTTCCGCCGACCCCTCGGCTCCTGCCGCATCTGCCATGGCCGGTGAGGCCTTCAACGTTTCGGCGGCACTGTCGCTCCAGGCTCCGCCCCTGACCACTCAGGCCGAGGAGATCCTGACCGAGCAGCATAAGAAGCTGTTCGTCCCGGATTGGTGAGTCAAGAACCACGACGGCTTCCTCAGGGACTCGCAGATGTGCATGCAAGTCGTCAAGCACTTAGCGACCCCGAAGGATCGAGCCGCACTGAAGGCGGGGACGACTGGCGATGACACCTACAAAGTCGCTCGGTCGCTTGTGTCAGTAAGCTTTGCATCCATTTTTCTTGAGAATTTCTTAAGTCTGCCGTTCGGCTTTTACTTTGTTCTTACTCTTTTTCCTTCGGCAGGCCACTTGTCACTTCGGCCACCTCCTTCAAGAGTTTGCCGAACAGGAGAGGGAGTTGAAGGCCGCCAGCGATAAGGACAGGGCGAAGAAGGTGAGGGCGGTTTGGCAGCTCGAGGCAGAGCAGAGACGCGCGGATGGCTTGGCGGTCCGGGTCGCCGACCTTGAGGCGGACCTGGAGCGAGCTAAGGGGTGGCTCGCCAACGAGGTTGCCAAAGTTGCTAAGGCTGCCGAGGAGTTGGCGGCATCTGCGAAGGCACTGGAAGAGGCGAAGGCGGAGAAGGATGCCGTGGCGG
The DNA here is from genome assembly GCA_017893485.1 of Hemerocallis citrina. Lineage (NCBI taxonomy): Eukaryota > Viridiplantae > Streptophyta > Magnoliopsida > Asparagales > Asphodelaceae > Hemerocallis > Hemerocallis citrina. The sequence goes on along the minus strand of CM030362.1, from coordinate 230,185,074 downwards.
TGAAGATAAAGGCGGAGTTTGAGGCCGAGGCAAAGGTTCACATGTTCTCCAACATGGAGAAGTCCTACGAGAGGGTGCTCGACCATGTCCAGGACCACGTCCCCGGCTTTCAGCGGGTCGGATACAGGCTGTGGCCCGAAGCTGTGGCAGAGGGCGACGAGGAGGAATGCGAAGAGGAGGAAGGCGACGAGGAGGAGGCGGGACAGCGGGACGAGGAAATGCCTGCCGCCCCTGAGACCGAGGTGGTCGACCCCCAGCCGGAGCGACGGGGAATGAGGGTCCATCTGGCGAGGTGCTTGTGGTCGAGTCGACGACGCAGGTGGACCCCTGATCTCCTCGTCTTTTGTAATTTTGTTTTTCCTTTTTTGGAATGTAACGCCTTTTTGCGGACCAGCCACCGCCTCTTCTTTATGAATGAAAATCTTATTTCAAATTTGTCTAAGTGTTTGGCTCGGACTTTAGTCTTTCAATGTGATGTTCTCATCTTTCAGATCTTCGAACATGCTCTAGATACCGCAGCAGCTTGGCGTCATGCAGAACTGTTTAAGCTGTCTTGCGAGGCTCGTCTCGAGGGCGAGATAGACCTGATCCGAAGAGTGCTGTTCAACGTGGAGAAGAAGAACAGCGAACTGCTGGCCGAGGTACACCACTTGTGGATAGTCGAGGAGGAGCTCTTGACGAAGGAGGAAGAGCTGGCCTCGGCACTGGCCGAGCGAGACGAGTTCGCGACGAAGGTCGAACAGCTGCAGAGGGTTATAGTTGACAAAAGCATTGAGGTGACCCATCTGCGTCGCATAATCTCCGATAGTGCTGAGTACCCGAGTTCGGCAAAACTCCCTCGGCTAAAGATATCGGTGAAGGACGACACCTTGAAAGATAGGATCATCGAGCTCGAGGAGGAGGTCGCTCGTCTAAGGCCTCAGCCTGCGAGGGCCAACGTCCGCAGCACCTCATGTACGCACGAAGAGTGCGAACGAGGTATTTCTTTCTACGAGCTCGCAACTCGTCCTCCCGCCATAGGTCGGACCGCGGCCGATGCGCAAAGTGGTGTAGCTATTAGCTCGAGCGGAGCATCGGTCGGAGCCACTGTTAGGGTTAGTGGCGAAGAGGCGTCCCAGTTCGTCGGCCTAGAGATGAGCTCGGAGATGAAGAGACAAAAACCTCGAGTGTCTCTGAATCGAAATGTCCCCATTCCGAGGAGGCGCTGAACAAGTTGTACTGAGCTTTTAATTTCTTGCATCATCTTTTTTATCTTTTTTGTTGTAACTTCTTGCCTTGTAAATTTATCAAGTTGTTTTAATGAAATCGAAGTTCGTCTGCTCATTGCTGTACCGTAGTTGCCTTACTTTTGAAACGAACCATAAGAACCAGTACTTAGTTTATTCGAGCGTTCTAGCCATAGAACTCTTGCGTTAGCTATAGAACTCTAGCTCTTGCTAGGGGTATACCGAGGCAACTTGGCACTTCTGTGGTGTGGTAGCTCGGATTTCAGACCCGAGCCACGTGGCTCAATCTGGACGGCCGATCACAATCATGGCACGCATTTTGAGATGATCCAACGGTGAAATAGGTTCGGCAGAATTTTTCTCCATATGTGGAGGTCAGTTCCTCGTCCGCTCGGTTCGGGATACTAGGGAGAGTTGTCGAGCTGAGCATTGGACTCCGAATTCGCCGTTAGAGTCACTCAACGGTTGTGGGAGCAGTTCCGAATGGCGAACTACTTCTAGCTCGCTTAGGAGCGAGCCTGTGAAGTAGAATCGAGCAAAGTGTTGGGCTCCCACGTGGCTTAATCTGGACGGACGATCACGATCATGGCACTGTTGGATCCTGTAGGCTAAGCAACAAACACTAGAGGGGGGGGTGAATAGTGTTAATGAAAATAAATTGCGGAATAAAATTATTTTTCTCGGCACAGTCGACCTAGTTGGGAACCAGTCGACTGATATAGCCAAATTAAAAGAAACTTAATCTCTCGATGCAGTCGACTTATCTGAGAGACAGTCGACTGATAATATCAAACAAAGAAAATATAATAACTCGGTTCAGTCGACTAATAGATAAGCCAGGCGACTGAAGAAACAAAGAGTAACAGATACAAGACTGATCAGTCGACTAATACGAAGCTGAGTCGACTGTACAGACTAGATTTGCAGAACTTCAATAAATAAAAGTAAGTGCAAAAACAAGACAACCAATCACAGAGTACACAAGATATATCCTGGTTCGGTCCTCCCAACCTACATCCAGTCCCCAAGCAACCCACTTGAGATTTCCACTATTCTTGAAAAATAAATACAAGAATACCCTACGGCGTTCAAGACAACAACCTTGTCTAACCCGTAGTCCTTTCTCTCAACCAGAGAAAGCAGACCCACTCTTCAACCAAGAGTGAAAAGACACCGACTCTACAACCAAGAGTCAAAAACACTCTCCAACCGAGAGCAAGAGTACAAGAGGAATTTTATAATCAACCTATAGCCTTGTTGTATGTGTTGATGCACGTGGCTAAAGAATTAGGTTGACTTCTATACTCAGTCCAAAGCGAATTCAATGCTATACTGGACTGAGTGTAGAGAACCAAAGTATGTGAACTTGAAGGCTTTGTTCTTCACAGAAAATCACTTAAATTTTTCTCAAGAGTACTCGGGTGTTTATGTCAGAAAATCAAGTAAGTCAAGTTAGTGTTTCTGTTTGAGAAGAAACTCTATATAAAGAGTTTTGTACTTCTGAACGTTGGAAATCAGTTACATAACTGTCAACCAACGGATCAAACCGTTTGAATTTGAAAAAAGTTCGTTTTTGAAAATCAGAAAACGGTCAAAAAACTCTCGATCAGTCGACTGGGTTGCCATATGAGTCGACTGATCAGAGTTTGAATAATTTTAAACAGTTTCGTACTTATCAGTCGACTGGCATAGGCTTAAGTCGACTGGTACTTAAAAGCTAAAATTCTTCAAACTGTTTTGACTTATTTTGAGGGGTTTTTTAGAGACACACAATATGAAATTGTTAAGTGTGTGTGTGTGTGTGTTGACAAGGCTTTACATCAGACTAAAGACTCAACAGGGAAGTACATTACAATGTTTACAAGACACAACAATATAACACATTTGAGCTTTGGGTCTTGAGTTGAATCTTTGATCCTTGTTTTGAGTAAAGTCTTGATCCTTGTCTTGAGCTGTATCCTTGAAAGCTTGTGCATTTGTTCAGCTAGAATTGTCTTTTGATATGAACACTGCATTGTTAGCTGTATAGTATAAACACATGTTGCACTGTGTTGTGATCATCAAAATCAAGAATCAACATTCTCCCCCTTTTTGATGATGACAACACAATAGCTGATAATAACAGATAATATGTATATAGGCACAGTAAGGATATGCTCCCCCTATTAAAAACACAGAATGCATTTTCTTTAAAACACATATCAGGCGACTGTGTCAACTGGCAGGCGACTGATCAGTAAAAAAAATGGTAAGTACATATATAGTAGCATTAGTAGCATTAGTACTGAGCATTAGTAGCAGTCGACTGACCAGAGATTTTCAACAGCCAAAAATATGTATATAATAATGATAAAAACACATCAACAGCCAAAAATAACACAGATAATAATGATAAAAACACAGATAATATAAGCAAGCAGTTATAAGCAAGCATAAATATAACTCAGATATAACTCAGATATCTCTCCCCCTTTGTAATCATCAAAAAACACAAAATAACCATCTTTTTCATAGAAAGGAGACTAATAGAAAGTTGCATACAGAAATAAGTCCATTAAAAAGTACATAAGAGAAAAAAAAAATAAAATCTTCAATCGTCTTCATCCGAGTCTTCATCGTCACCATGAGAAGAAGGATGAAATTGAGAGGTGAAGAGATTGGTGAGGTTGTCAATCTTGGTATCAATGTGGTGGAGTTGGGAATCAAAAGAATCAAGTCTGGAATCAAGGGTGTGAAGATGTGTATCCACAGTCTGTGAATGTTTCATAAGGTAGTTGACACATTCATACATGGTACGTGGATCATCATAGTTGGCGTTGGGAAGAGATGAACTAGACGAGGCAGAAGGTCTAGCAGACGAACCTAAAGGTGCTTGAGAAGGAGGTGGAGAGCTAGGAGGGTTATCAACAAGCTTCATACGTGCGAGGCTAGCACGATCGAAGCAATCATAATGAGAAACAACATTGGTCTCGGAATCGAGATCAACGCTAAAAGTAAGAAAGACTCTAGTGAGAAAGCCACCAAAAGGTAGAAAGTGAGTGTGATGCTGAAGTTGAGAAAAAATGACATGACCCCAATTGATATCAATTTTACCAAAAATTGCATACACAGCTTTTTGTAGTTCTAGAGAATAGTGGTCATAACTACCCTTTTTGGGAAGGATGTTATACGTTAATATTCTAGCTACAAGCTTTGCAATTGGTTGAATATTTTTACTTGTCATTGGAGGACCATGATGAGGTAAAAAGATTTTAGACAAAATTGAGGCATTATCTAAAACAATGTCATCAAGAAATATACCTCCATCATCAATTCCTAAAATTTCATTTATCCTAGACGGTGTGAGTGTCATTTTGACATTCTTCACAGACGAACGGATAAGAACATTCCCATTGGGTTTTTGTACAACTATCATATTTGTGTAAAACAAATAGATTAGTTGAGGATAATAGTTGGGTTGGTTTTCTAAAGAGAGAAAATCATAAAGACTGCTATTTTGAAATAAAGGAATGAGATTGAAAGGGGCAAGATTATTAAAGTTGACAAATCTTCCAGGGAAGATGGAAATGGTACAAATGAGGTACCATTGGTCAATAAGATCTGGACTCAATAAATATTGAGTGTAGTCTTGAGAAGAAGAGCTACCCTCATGAGTCGGCTTAGATCTTTTGGGTGCCATTAGAGAGAGAGAGACAGGGATAGAGATTATACCAAAGAAAAACGAAAGATCAGAACAGAGGCGAGCACCAGCAGCAAATTTGAGTCGACTTGCTCCTTCTTCAAAAAACTAGGGTTTTGAAATTGGGGCAAAATAGGAGATCGGTAAGAAAGAGGGGCAGGAAAAGGGGTTTTGTAACAGTGAATAGACGGCTCAGATTAAAAGAAAAGGAAATCAACGGTCAGATAGGGTTGTCACGGGTGAGATAGTGAAAAGTTTTTATCTCAAAATTTGTGATGAATAGTCGCTGAAGACAGATTGATCTTGCGATAGTCGACTGGTATGATATATCAGTCGACTGAGTCGAGAAGAAAATAACATCTTATATCTGCTGACCAGTCGACTGGATTGATAATCAGTCGACTTAGTCGAGAACAAAATACGTATATATAACAATTCAGTGCAGTCGACTGATTCAAAACACAGTCGACTTAACAGAGTGATTTTCAACAAATATCAATAAAATCACAAATTCCAAGTTCTCTTCTTAACTTGATAAAAGTTTCTTCTTTAAGGGGCTTGGTAAATATATCTGCTACTTGTTGATCAGTAGAGATAAAGTCTAAAGATATATCTCCTTTTAAAACATGATCACGTAGAAAATGATGTCGAATATCAATATGTTTTGTACGTGAATGTTGAATCGGATTTTTAGATAGATTAATTGCACTGGTATTATCACACATAATTGAGGGTTTCTCAAATGAAATACCATAATCTAACAAAGTTTGTTTCATCCATAAAATTTGAGCGCATGCTAAACCTGCAGCAATATATTCAGCTTCTGTGGTTGATAGGGATACAGAATTTTGCTTTTTACTGCACCAAGATACTAGGGAATGTCCCAAAAAGTGACATGTACCACTAGTACTCTTGCGATCAGTTTTGCTTCCAGCAAAATCGGCATCGCTATAAGACAAAAGTTGAAAAATATCGGTGCGTGGATAAAATAAACCATATTCAGATGTGCCTTTAATATATCTTAAAATTCGTTTCACTGCTTTTAAATGAGATTCTTTAGGACTAGATTGATATCTAGCACATAAACATACGCTGAACATAATATCTGGTCTACTTGCAGTAATATATAAGAGTGAACCAATCATACCTCGATAGAGTTTTTGATCAACACTCTTACCTAATAAATCTTTGTCAAGAGTAGTAGTAGTAGCCATAGGTGTGGATTTACTACTAGTACTATCCATGTGAAAACGTTTGAGTAATTCCTTTGCATATTTGCCTTGATTGATAAATATGCCATTTGAAGATTGTTTAATTTGCAATCCAAGGAAATAATTGAGTTCACCCATGTGACTCATCTCAAATTCATTTTTCATGGTATTAGCAAATTCTTGACATAGATTATTATTAGTAGAACCAAAAATTATATCATCAACATATATTTGTATGATTAAGATATCATTCTTAACTCTTTTGATAAACAAAGTAGTGTCTACTTTACCTATTTCAAATCCTGTTTCTAAAAGAAAAGTTTTCAGACGATCATACCAAGCACGAGGTGCTTGTTTAAGACCGTATAAAGCCTTTTTCAATTTATAAACATGATCTGGAAATTGTTCATGTTCAAAACCTGGTGGTTGTTTAACATAAACATTTTCCTTAATGAACCCATTAAGAAAGGCACTTTTCACATCCATTTGATAAAGTATAAAATTCATAAAACAAGCAAAAGATAATAAAATACGAATAGATTCTAGTCTAGCAACAGGAGCATATGTTTCATCAAAATCTATACCTTCTTCTTGATTATATCCTTGGGCAACTAATCTAGCCTTGTTCCTTACAACTTGTCCTGATTCATCTAACTTATTCTTGAATACCCATTTGGTACCAATGATAGTCTGATCAGGAGGTCTAGGAACTAAATCCCATACATCATTTCTTACAAATTGGTTTAGTTCATCTTGCATGGCATTCACCCAATATTCATTCTCACAAGCTTCTTGTATATTCTTTGGTTCCAAATCTGACAAGAATGCTGTATGAGAGATCATATTAATATGCGAACGTGTCTGAATACCATGGGAGATGTCACCAATTATTAAGTCATGAGGATGATCTTTAACTTCAACGAATGACTTTGGTAAAGTTGAAGATATCACAATCGGATCAGTCGACTTGACTTGTTCTTCAGTCGACTGGTTTAAGTCAGTCGACTTGGAGACTTTATCAGTCGACTTATCAGATAGATTAGTTTGCTCTAAGGATGTAATCACATTATCTAAAGGTGATAAATCAGTTTCATCATCCTTATTTAATGTTGATGAAGGTAAGGATTCATCGAATGTAACATGCATTGATTCTTCAATGGTCATAGTAGACTTATTGAAAATTCTATATGCTTTACTCCTATTTGAGTATCCTAAAAAGATACCCTCATTAGATCTAGGATCAAATTTGTCTAGATTATCTTTTGTGTTTAGAATAAAACACTTACAACCAAATGTTTTAAAGTAAGAGACTTTAGGAATTTTATTAAAAAATAACTCGTAACAAGTCTTCTTTAGTTTAGGTCTTAGAAGAATTCTATTCAAAACATAACAAGCTGTAGCAACAGCTTCAGCCCAAAAATGCTTTGGTAGATTGCTTTCAACAAGCATAGTACGTGCGCATTCTTGCAAAGTCCTATTCTTTCTTTCAACCACACCATTTTGTGGTGAAGCTCTAGGAAATGCAAATGAGTGTGTTATACCATTCTTGTTGCAATATTCTGTAAATGTTTCATTTTCAAATTCTCCACCATGATCACTTCTAATAGTGACTATGGTTAGAGATCTTTGATTTTGAACATGTTTACAAAAATGTGCAAATTCTTCAAAAGCATCATTTTTATGTTTTAAAAAGAATGTCCAAGTAAATCTTGAAAAATCATCTACTAAAACAAACACATATCTACTTTTATTTAAAGAAGCAACTCTAGTAGGACCAAATAAATCCATATGAATTAATTCAAGTGGCCTACTTGTAGAGATTACATCTTTTGTTTTAAAAGTGGATTTGATTTGTTTTCCTAGTTGACATGCATCACATAACTTATCCTTTTTAAAGGATAATTTTGGCAGTCCTTTAACTAGGTTATATTTAGATAATTTTGAGAGATTTTTCATGTTCACATGTCCAAATCTTCTATGCCATAACCAAGATTCATTGTTAGAGGCTATCAAACAAAAATCATTTGAAAAATCAATTGCATTCAAACATAATTCATAAATATTGTTTTTGCGACAACCTTGAAAAATAACTTTTTCCATAGTAGAATCATAAATTAAGCATGCATCTTTTTCAAAAACTATTTTATAACCTTTATCACACAATTGACTAATACTTAAGAGATTATGCTTTAAACCATTAACTAAAAGTACATTTTCTATAATAGGGTTAGATATTTTACCGACCATGCCAATACCGATGACTTTGCCTTTGTTGTTATCTCCAAAGGTGACGGTTCCTCCATCTATATTCTGAATGGTGGATAGTAAGTTGGCATGCCCTGTCATGTGTTTTGAACATCCGCTGTCTAATATCCAGCGTTCTTTCTTGGGTACCTATAAAACATTTGAGGTAAATATGGTACCCTTTTTATTGGGTCCAAAACATATTAGTTTGGGGGAAACCAAACCCATGAAGAGTTTGATCTTCCTCCATAAGCAGGAATATAATTGGTAGAAGTACATACATTCAGCATATAAGAATTGATATAAGCAATTCTATCATTCTGATTAATATTGACTGGAACCCATACTAGTTTGTTCTGTCCAGTCGACTTACCAGTGTTTATCAGTCGACTGTTGGTATGTATCAGTCGACTGGTAGATGCACTAGGTCGACTTATAAGAGGTTTTGATCCCGTGGAATGAGATCCTCTTTCTCTGGACAGACGACTGGTGCTATGGTTCAGTCGACTTAACCGAACGTTAGTATCACTTTTATCACTGAATTTAACAACCTGTGGTTTTGCAAAGAAATCATATAACTTGTGTGTAACACTAGAAATAGATGCTGACTTAGTCTTACTAGTGTTTAAAACAGGAGATTCTTTTATAGAAGATTTCTTGAAACCAAGTCCAAATTTATGACTAGATGCAACTTGATGATGAAGCATATCATTTAAATTCTCTTTGCCTTTGTTAAACTTAGATACATTCTTTGAAATCTCTTCATAATTCTTTTTGAGAGTTTCAAGATCAGTATCTAGACTTGCAAGACGAGAATTTAAGGATTTTACTTCCTTATCAAGGTTAAGATTTTCTTGATTAAGTGTTTGATTCACTTTCTCAAGATTCTTAACTCTAATCTTTTCTTTCTTTAATTCTTGGAATATTTCATTAAATGCATCAAGAAGATCTTCAGAATCATAATCATTACTTACATGTTCTTGTGCAGCCATAAAGCATATATTTGCCACTTCGTTATTTTCATCCGTTTCTTCTTCGGAAGATGAATCGCTATCATCCCATGTGGCTTGATACGCCTTTTTGTTCTTAGCAAATTTATTCTTTGAATATTTGTCTTTCTTGAAGTTGGATGTTTTTCCCTTGTTCTTTGCATTTTCTAAGGGACAGTCCTTCTTCATGTGACCTATTTTATTGCACCTGAAACATGTAGGAGGGTCATTGGAATCTTTACTCTTAGAATGAAACTTACCCTTCTTTAAGAACTTCTTGAATCTCCGAGTGAACATTGCTATTTCTTCTTCATCTTCTTCCTCATCTTCTGAGTCAGTCATGGCTTTAAAAGCCAATGATTTCTTCTTTGCTTGGTGTGATTCAGTATCTTTCTTTCGATCTTCAAGTTGAACCTCATATGCCATGAGATTACCAACAAGATTCTCGAGAGTAAGTGTTGACAAGTCATTTGCCTCTTCTATTGCTGTGGTTTTCTTTTCCCACTCTGGAGTGAGTGCTCGTAGAACTTTTCTGACCATCTCTGCTTGAGTATAAGTCTTTCCAAGCGCCACAAGAGAGTTGGTAATGTCTGTGAATCTTGTAATCATCTCAGACACAGTCTTATTGTCCTTCATTCTGAACATTTCAAACCTGTGGACAAGAACAGAAATTTTAGATTCTTTTACTTTATTCGTTCCTTCATGTGTTACCTCGAGTGTATGCCAAATTTGATATGCGGTTGTAGCATTGGATACACGGTTGAATTCTTCCTTCGTCAGTGCACAGAATAAAGCATTCATTGCTTTGGCATTGTTCATAGTCTGACTCTTTTGATCATCATTCCATTGTGCATATGGAATGGTAGGAGCAGTATGTTCCGTCTCTGTCATTTGCCATATCTCGTAGTTGATTGATTGGAGATAGATTCGCATTCGGCACTTCCAATAGTTATAGTTTGTTCCATCAAATAGTGGTGGTCGTTGTGTAGATTGTCCTTCATGGTACTGATTAGTATTTGATGTAGTTGCCATTGCCTGTAACCTCGCTCTGATACCAAGTGTTGGATCCTGTAGGCTAAGCAACAAACACTAGAGGGGGGGGGTGAATAGTGTTAATGAAAATAAATTGCGGAATAAAATTATTTTTCTCGGCACAGTCGACCTAGTTGGGAACCAGTCGACTGATATAGCCAAATTAAAAGAAACTTAATCTCTCGATGCAGTCGACTTATCTGAGAGACAGTCGACTGATAATATCAAACAAAGAAAATATAATAACTCGGTTCAGTCGACTAATAGATAAGCCAGGCGACTGAAGAAACAAAGAGTAACAGATACAAGACTGATCAGTCGACTAATACGAAGCTTAGTCGACTGTACAGACTAGATTTGCAGAACTTCAATAAATAAAAGTAAGTGCAAAAACAAGACAACCAATCACAGAGTACACAAGATATATCCTGGTTCGGTCCTCCCGACCTACATCCAGTCCCCAAGCAACCCACTTGAGATTTCCACTATTCTTGAAAAATAAATACAAGAATACCCTACGGCGTTCAAGACAACAACCTTGTCTAACCCGTAGTCCTTTCTCTCAACCAGAGAAAGCAGACCCACTCTTCAACCAAGAGTGAAAAGACACCGACTCTACAACCAAGAGTCAAAAACACTCTCCAACCGAGAGCAAGAGTACAAGAGGAATTTTACAATCAACCTATAGCCTTGTTTTATGTGTTGATGCACGTGGCTAAAGAATTAGGTTGACTTCTATACTCAGTCCAAAGCGAATTCAATGCTATACTGGACTGAGTGTAGAGAACCAAAGTATGTGAACTTGAAGGCTTTGTTCTTCACAGAAAATCACTTAAATTTTTCTCAAGAGTACTCGGGTGTTTATGTCAGAAAATCAAGTAAGTCAAGTTAGTGTTTCTGTTTGAGAAGAAACTCTATATAAAGAGTTTTGTACTTCTGAACGTTGGAAAGCAGTTACATAACTGTCAACCAACGGATCAAACCGTTTGAATTTGAAAAAAGTTCGTTTTTGAAAATCAGAAAACGGTCAAAAAACTCTCGATCAGTCGACTGGGTTGCCATATGAGTCGACTGATCAGAGTTTGAATAATTTTAAACAGTTTCGTACTTATCAGTCGACTGGCATAGGCTTAAGTCGACTGGTACTTAAAAGCTAAAATTCTTCAAACTGTTTTGACTTATTTTGAGGGGTTTTTTAGAGACACACAATATGAAATTGTTAAGTGTGTGTGTGTGTGTTGACAAGGCTTTACATCAGACTAAAGACTCAACAGGGAAGTACATTACAATGTTTACAAGACACAACAATATAACACATTTGAGCTTTGGGTCTTGAGTTGAATCTTTGATCCTTGTTTTGAGTAAAGTCTTGATCCTTGTCTTGAGCTGTATCCTTGAAAGCTTGTGCATTTGTTCAGCTAGAATTGTCTTTTGATATGAACACTGCATTGTTAGCTGTATAGTATAAACACATGTTGCACTGTGTTGTGATCATCAAAATCAAGAATCAACAGGCACGAATCATGAGGCAGGAGGCTCGAGTTTCGAGAAAACGTTATCTTGTTGTTTTGTGGGTACGTGGCACGATCTGATCCGTTCATCACGTTCTGGTACGCATTTTGAGACGATCCAAGGGTGAAATTGGTTCGGTGGAATTTTTCTCCATATGTGGAGGTCGGTTCCCCGTCTGCTCGGTTTGGGATACTGAGGTAGTGCAGTCGAGCCGAGCGTGGACTCTGAACTTGCCGTTAGAGTTGTCCAACGGTTGTGGGAGCAGTTCTGAATGGCGAACTACTTCTAGCTCACTTAAGAGCGAACTTGCGAAGTAGAATCGAGCCAAGTGTTGGACTCCGAACCATCGTTAGAGTTGTTCAACGGTTATGGGAGCAGTTCTGAATGGAGACCTACTTCTAGCTCGCTTAAGAGCAAACTTGCGAAGTAGAATCGAGCCAAGTGTTGGACTCCGAGCAATGGTTAGAGTTGTTCAACGGTTGTAGGAGCAGTTCCGAATGGCGACCTACTTCTAGCTCGCTTAAGAGCGAACTTACGAAGTAGAATAGAGCCAAGTGTTGGACTCCGAACCATCGTTAGAGTTGTTCAACGGTTGTAGGAGCAGTTCCGAATGGCGAACTACTTCTAGCTCGCTTAAGAGCGAACTTGCGAAGTAGAATCGAGCCAAGTGTTGGACTCCGAACCATCGTTAGAGTTGTTCAACGGTTGTGGGAGTAGTTCCGAATGGCGACCTACTTCTAGCTCGCTTAAGAGCGAACTTGCGAAGTAGAATCGAGCCAAGTGTTGGACTCCGAACCATCGTTAGAGTTGTTCAACAATTGTGGGAGTAGTTCCAAATGGCAACCTACTTCTAGCTCGTTTAAGAGCGAACTTGTGAAGTAGAATCGGGACAAGTGTTGGACTCCGAACCATCGTTATAGTTGTTCAACGGTTGTAGGATCAGTTCCGAATGGCGAACTACTTCTAGCTCGCTTAAGAGCGAACTTGTGAAGTAGAATCGAGCCAAGTGTTGGACTCCGAACCATCGCTAGAGTTGTTCAACGATTGTGGGAGCAGTTCCGAATGGCGACCTACTTCTAGCTCGCTTAAGAGCGAACTTGCGAAGTAGAATCGAGCCAATTGTTGGACTCTGGACTCCAAACCATCATTAGGGTGAAGAGTAAAAGCAGAAAGATGCAAAAAATTTTACAATTAAAATATGAAGAAGCTTTCTTTATTGATGACTAATGGTCGGCTGCTTCTAAAGTTACGAGCCGTTATTACAAGAGAGAAATAAAGGGAAAAATACAGGTAAAAGGAGAGGAACGGTTCGACATCCCAGAATACTCAGAGAGGCGTTAGTGCTCTCTCTTGGTATTTCAAAAGATAGTCGGCATTCCAAGTCCTGGGGATCTCTCTGCCTTCGAGGTCTTCTAGTCTGTATGTCCCGGGCCGAACTACTTTGGCGATCTTATAGGGTCCCTCCCAATTTGGAGCTAGTTTGCTCTTCTGACCAGGAAAAGAGATGGCTAACTTTCTGAGGACCAAGTCCCCTTCTTTGAGGCCAGTAGGACGGACTCTCTTATTGTATGCCAACTTGATCCTTCTTCAGTAGCTTTGTTGACGAATGGCAGCTCTTTCTCGGATCTCATCAATCAAGTCTAGATTTGCTCGGAGCTCTCTGGCATTTTGTTCTTCTTCATAAGCCATTAGATGAGGAGAGGGTATACCGACTTCTAGGGGGATCATAGCCTCAGACCCATAGGTGAGATTGAATGGAGACTCTCCTATGGGGTTCCGTTTTGTAGTGCGGTAGTTCCACAGCACGTTAGGGAGCTGATCGACCCATAAGCCTTTAGAGCATTTATCCAACCTCTTCTTAATACCGGAGAGGATCTGTCGGTTAGCATTCTCCACTTGGCCATTCGATTGTGGATGGGAAACGGAGGAGAATCGGTGTTGGATGGCGAGGTCTTCACATAGGGCTCGGAAGGCAGTCCCGGTAAAATGGGTTCCGTTGTCTGTTATGAGGACCCGAGGGACACCGAATCAGCAGATTACGTTCTTCCAGAAGAACTGAAGTACTTTGTTCTCGGTGATCGTGGCCAAGGGCTCGGTCTCTATCCATTTCGAGAAGTAGTCGATTGCCATGACTAAGAATTTGAACTGGCCGGGAGCTGGTGGGAATGGCCCTAGTAAATCCATCCCCCCACATTGCGATGGGGATTGGACTTGATAGGGAAGTGAGTGGAGCTTGTGGGAGGCGATGGATGTTGGAGTACTTCTGACATGAGCTGCATTGCCGAACGTGCCGTTCGGCGTCCTGTAATAGAGTGGGCCAGAAATATCCATAATTCAACACTTTGCGGCTAAGGATCTGGACCCTGAATATGCCCCGCCGATGCCCTCGTGAAGTTCTTGCAGGGCGTAGTCGGCTTGTTCTGGGGAGAGGCATCTCAAATAAGGCTTGCCGTCTACCTGTGTGAAGGAGCGCTTATATAGGATGCCCTCGATGAGTGTGTACCGCTCTGCTCGGGTTCTTACTTAGCGAGCTTCCTTTGGATCTTCGGGGAGGAGCCCATCCCACAGGAACTCAATGAGGGGTTTCATCCAGTTATCTTGAATCAGCACAGGTAGAGACTCCATTGAATCGGAAGTTTCGTCTTCTATACTTGGCTTCAGGAGTACCTCAATTAAGACGGTCTGCTCGAGGCCTTGGAGGGAGGAGGAGGCTAGCTTGGAGAGGGCATCGGCCTGGGCATTCTCTTCTCGGGGGATTCGCTAGATGAGGGCTTCTTCAAATAGGGCCATGAGATTCCTGACCATGGCTAGGTACTTAACCATTCGGTCATCTCGTGCCTCATACTCGCCCAGGACCTGATTCACGACCAGCTGAGAGTCGCTAAAGATCTGAAGGCACTGCGCCCCTGCATTGCGAGCCATTCCGAGGCCGGCTATGAGTGTTTCGTACTCTGCTTCATTATTCGAGGCCTTGAAGTTGATGCGGAGGGAGTATTGGAGGATGAAATCATCTGGACCGGCCAGAATGACCCCGGCTCCGCTTCCCTCATTACAGGAGGAGCTATCCACATAAACCAACCAGACAGGTGGTCCTTTCATTACTTGGCTGAACTCGGGGATGGTACTTTCAACTATAAATTCTGCTAGGCTTGAGCCTTGATCGCGGTCCAAGGCTGATACGTTATATCATGCTGGCTCAGCTCGATAGACCACTTCATAAGGCGACCAGAGATCTCTGGCTTGTGGAGCACTTGCTTCAGCGGTTGGTCGGTAAGAACGACCACCAAATGGGACTGAAAATATGGGCAAAGCTTCCTTGCAGCCATCACTAGGGCATAACCCATCTTTTCTATCCTCGGGTAGCGGAGCTCGGCATCCCGAAGAACCTTACTCACGTAATATATGGGCCTTTAGGTCTTATCTTCTTCCCTCACGAGAACGGCGCTGAGGGTCTGCTCGGAGGCTGCCAGGTAGAGGTAGAGGGGTTCACCAGGAATTGGTTTGCTGAGGAGAGGAGGATTGACGAGGTAAGCCTTGAGTTGGTCGAATGAATCTTGTTGCTGCTGACCCCACTCGAAGCCTTTAGCCCCCCTGAGAGCCTTGAAGAAGGGGAGGCACTTCTCCCCTGATTTGGAAAGGAAACGCCCTATGGCTGCCAGACAACCCATTAGCCTTTGAACCTCGTTGACATTCTTCGGAGGGGTCATGTCTAATATGGCCTTGAACTTTTCGGGGTTCGCTTCGATTCCTCTTTGGCTGACCATAAAGCCTAGGAATTTTCCCGACGAGACTCCGAACGCACATTTGTTCGGATAGAGCCTCATATTGTGTTTCCTGAGTACGTCGAATGCCTCCTGCAGATCGACCACATGATCGGCCCCGTGGATGCTCTTTACAAGCATATCATCCACATATACCTCCATATTCCGGCCGATTTGAGCTTGGAAAACCTTATTGATGAGGCATTGATACGTGGCGTCTGCATTCTTCAAACCGAAGGGTATAACCCTGTTGCAGTAGAGGCCCTGGTCGGTCACAAATGAGGTCTTCGGGATATCTGGGGAGAACATCCGGATCTGATTGTAGCCTGAGAAGGCGTCCATGAAGCTGAGGAGTTCATGACCCAAAGTGGCGTCAATCAAAGTGTCAATACTTGGAAGAGGGAAGGCGTCCTTGGGGCAAGCCTTGTTGAGATCGGTAAAATCAATACAAATCCTCCAGGTCCCATTGGACTTCTTCACCATTACTACATTCGACAGCCATTCAGGATAGTTTACCTCTTGAGTGAACCGGGACTTCAAGAGCTTGTCCACCTCCTCTTTTATAGCTAGCTGGCGCTCGGAGGTGAACTTGCGCCTCTTCTGTTGGACCGGTTTGGACACCGGAACAACGCTGAGGTGGTGGACCAAGAGCTCTTCGGAAATTCCGGGCATGTCTGCAGCTGACCAAGCAAAGAGGTCTCGGTTCCTTCGAATGCACTGGACTATGTTGGAGCATAGGGCGGATGGGAGGGTCTTGCTAACAAAGAACTTTCGGCTTGGATCCTGCTCAGAGAAGAGCACTTCCTCCAACTCATCCACCAGCTTGGACGTTGGTCGGACAACATCTCGGGGGATTTCAGGAGTTTCGAGGGAGAGGACTGAACCGAGGGTAGAGGTCATGTAGCACTTGCAGGTTGTTTCCTGATTGCCTTTTACCTCCCCTACTCCTGCCCGGGTGGGGAATTTCATCTTGAGGTGATAGGCGGAAGGGAGGCTTCAAGGGCAGCTAGGCCGAGCCGACCCAAAATGACATTGTAAGTTGCGAGGACATCCACGACCATAAAGTCCATCGACTCTGTTCGGGTGGTAGGAGTTTTGCCAGCGGTTACGTCCAGGGTGATCACCCCTTCAATAGTCACTGGCACTCCCGTGAACCCATGGAGCATATAGCCGGCGGGCTTGAGTCTGTCTCGGGATAGTTTGAGGCCCTTGAATGCGGCGAGAAAGAGGATTTTAATGGAGCTGCCATTGTCCACTAGGATCCTCTCCACTTTGAAGTTCGTCATGTGGAGGCTGATGACGAGTGCGTCACAATGGGGCGTTCGGACACCCTCAAGGTCTTCATCTGAGAATGTGACGGGCACTCCGAGGCCTTTAGGAGGAGGGGTGGCGCGAACCGAATTGACTTCCCTTATAAACGTCTTTCAAGAGGAGTTGGAGGAGCCCCCCATTGGGCCCCTATGAATGCGGTGCAGGACACGCTCCTCTTCGAAGTCGGGCATTTCATCGCATTCAGGACGCTTATTAGCCCCCCGAGGCGGGGGAGGAAGGTCGGCTCTGTCCTTTCTCACGAACCTGGTCAGCTGCCCCCTCTGGATGAGGGCTTCTATCTCATTCTTCAAGGCCCGACAATCATTGGTGTCGTGGCCATGGTCCCGGTGATAACGGCACTACTTCTCTTTATCCCTCTTCTTACCGGGGGTGTTCATTTTTGGTGCAGGAGGTATCACCCCCTCCTTCTCAACATCCATAAGAATTGTGGAGATGTTGGCATTAAGGGGAGTAAAATTTTCAAATCTGGGGGGAGGTCGGCGCTGGCCGCCATTATCCTTCTGGAGCTTCTTGGCCCCTTCATCTTCTGTTCCCTTTCTCTTAGACCCGTAGGAAGACCCCTCCAAGTTGGGGAGGTGCTCAGCTTCTTCGGCCCGAATATACTTTTCGCTCCGGATGAGGAGGTCAGAGAAGTTCTGTGGGGGCTTCTTGGCGAGGAAGGAGCGGAGGCTGGAGTTGAGGATATTGGATTGGAATGATGCTGCAGCGACCGACTGGTCGAGGGATGCTATGGACCTGGCTTCAGCTGTGAACCTTTTCACATAGTCTCTCAGCTTCTCACCATTCTTCTGGTTGAGGTAGAGTAGCGAAATGCTGGTCTTCTCAGTTCGGCGGCTACTCACGAAGTGGGTGACGAAGAGGGTCTCAAATTGCTCGAAGGAGAATATTAAGGATGGGGCAAGGCGAGAGTACCATTCTCGAGCTGGACCCTTGAGAGTTGCGGGGAAGGTTTTGCAGAGCAGAGCATCGGAAGCTTGATGGATGAGCATGAGGGTCTTGAAGCTTTCAATGTGATCGACGGGGTCAGTCTCCCCGGAATAAGTCTCGAATTGAGGAGGCTTAAAGCCGATTGGTACGGGTGCATCCATTATGGTTCGGGAAAAAGGAGGTCGGCTAGGACGGAGGGTCCTTCCTCTAAGCTCTTCTTCTCGGTCTAACTGACCCGAGCGCCTCTCCATTTCGTGGAGACGGCGGTAGACAGCGTCATCCCTTCGACGGTAATCAGCCGAGCCTCTAGACTCGTCTTCGTACGAGAGAGAGCGGGGGCTACGACGACGGTAGCTCCTGGAGCGGCGAGGACTTGGCATGTGCCGGGGGTTGCTAGGAGCTGGGGGAGGAGTTAGAGACCGTCGGCGAGGACTTCGGACTGGAGGAGGAGTGGGAATCCTTGGAGCATTGGTGTTGTTGGGACGGAGATTGAGAGCTTGTAGGACAGTTGCTTGGAACTGCTGGAACTCGGCACGGGTGATGGGTGCCTCATCGTTCCTAGGATGTTTCCGTCCGGCAGGGGAATGGGGTCTTCTCCTGTGATGCTCGGGGGACTCTCTCCGCCCCCTTCGGGTAGGGGACCTTCTGTAGTCTCGGCGGTGAGGAGATCGCTCATCCGGACGTTGCTGGCGGGAGGCTCCCTTTCGGGCCCGCTTTTCATCCAGACGGCGGCGAAGATCCTCATCCTTCTGCCGGTTGAAGACGGTGTTGCGAAGGTCAGAAGCTCGAGGATTGTGGGAGGCCATAGAATCCGAAGAGGCATTGTGGATGGAGACGTGGTCCGGATGGAGAGGTTGTTTCTGTGGGTTGGGACCCTTAGGAGGTTGTTAATTCTAAGGAGGAGGTAGGTCTTGTTGGAGAGGGTCCTCTGCTTAAGGAGGAAGTTGCCCCTGCTGCTGAGCAGGCTGGATGGGGACTTCTTGTTGCTGATCGGGGTTGGGTCCGCGGTTGGACCCTCTGGATCTTACTTTTCAAGGAGGCATGGCTGGAGAAGATCTGACCAACGGGAAGAGGGGAGGCAGCTATTCGTTTCGTTTCCCACAGACGACGCCAATCTGTTGCCGCTAAATCTGGTGTGGGGGCAAACAGATAGTATTTGTGGATTCTTGGAAAACTTTGAATAGCAAACCTGTTACCTGTTCCGCCGGAGTTTGACCGTTGCTCCTGCAGTTCACCTGCGAAAAGTGTGAGACACCGGAGTTGTTCCCGGCGACGCACCCTCCGACGCTCAAGTTAGTAATCAGAAGTGATTACCTCTTAATGGAGATGGATGCGGGGTATTTATAGGTGCCGCTGGGATCAGATTAGGAATGTAATCCCTGTGGTTAGGTAAGGAATGTAATCTCTAATCCCTAGTGAAAAGATAGATATGAATCAGCGTCGTTGATTAGGATTAATTAGAAACCCTAATTCTATCCTTTCTGGACTGGGTTTGCTGCGGGTTGAAACCCGCACCCAGTTGAGGTGGATCCGTTCGCGGGTTAGTGGGTCTTCGAGGAGGAGAACCAGTACCCGCTTCAGACCCATTAGTAGGTGAAATTACCGTTTTACCCCTGGGCTTCAAGATTCGTGCCCGATTTGGACGGTCCCGATTTAACCCCATTTTTAGCCATATCAGCCCCGATTTCCATACATTGGAAAACTATGACATAAGCCAGAATCTTTTCTTCAATTAGCCACAATACACAGAAACACAGGAAAATTTAAAACTTTTTATTCAACACAAATGTATTCCAAGTCTGAGTGTTACAAAATTACAATACATTATATTAGTGTTATAATAATACCTTTACAATCCGAAGTGTTACAACTTTTAACAATTTACATCAGAGTACAATGAATAAAGAACAACACTTGGTACTTCACTTGGATGCTTTCAAACAAATAAATAAATTACAACAACTGTTACAAAAGAAATAATAGTAATCAATATATATTACAGCGGAAAAATTAAATAAAATCGACTCCTGCTTCTCTTACTGAGTCCCACTGTATCCTGTACCTATACTTTTGCAATCCAGTACCTGTAATTTTGCAATCCAGTACCTATAGAAGTGGAGACGTCTATACATATACTGACGCTTTAAGGCTGATGACTAGCAGTGATTCTCAACTTTAAGCAACCAGATTGATGAAAAGAGAAACGTGTATATGTAGTTGATGTGTCAGTGTATGCTATGACTTAGACTCTAAAGCAAAACTTATTAATTCAAGGATGCTCTTATTCTAATGTAAGCAAGTGTCCAGAACAGTATGCATCCCATACTACATACGCCTGATTTGAACCCGTGCCATAAATTCTATCCTTGTACTCAACTTGTTTCTGAAGATACATCGTGACTGATGAGGTTGCTCTGAAACGGTCTAATTCCG
Organism: Hemerocallis citrina; assembly: GCA_017893485.1. Taxonomy (NCBI): domain Eukaryota; kingdom Viridiplantae; phylum Streptophyta; class Magnoliopsida; order Asparagales; family Asphodelaceae; genus Hemerocallis; species Hemerocallis citrina. The sequence continues at coordinate 230,164,728 of CM030362.1, read as the reverse complement.
TCAATGCAGTATGCTCATGGTGTCTCCATTTTCCACTACTACCCAGCGTACCGGACCTCACTCAAAAACTAGACGAACCTTCAGAGTTTCTGCAACACAGGTTAGCTTGAAGCATCCCCTGCGGCTCCCTAACTCATAGACCATTGTCTATGGCCTGTTCGCTTCCCCGGTATAGAACATGACGGAGTTCCGGGGGTCCATCCCCTAGCTCCGCCCGCCCTTATCATGGCACTTTAGAAATTAACAGACGAGATACATATCCCGTGCTCCCAACCAGTGAGAAGGCACATACCGTATCCCTTTGACAAGAAGGGTACAACCCAATAATACCATCTTGTGTCAGCCTATAGGACAGGTCGGATCATAAAGTATCACCCTTAACACCAACTTCTTTCCTTCGACGAAAATGATAATAAATGAAGGTTAAGTAGTAATAGCCATAAGTTACTACCCTAACGTTGTCACTAACCCTAAACAAACTGAGGGATGACAACAGAACTTACAAAACATGCTAAGTCTTAAGTTGGACTTTGCAAGATAACTCTACTAGGCTGCTCAACCGAGACCTACCAGAATCCCTAAAGATCTGGTTCATGGCCTATTGATCCACGACCCCGGCAATACGAATGTATTCGCATGATACTACCCTTAACTTGGATTTTTTCAACACTCCGGTCCGCGATCAACCTACTTGGTTAAGAGCTGACGGTACACGCGAAGTGACTCGTTCACAATTTCTTAGGAGTAAGGTAAACACACGTCCTGATGGTCGATAGCCCCTAGGGCAATGATATCACCCTAGAAGAGCACAACAAACTGCGCACAAGCTAATAAGCTACAAATGAGTAAACAAAATACATACGAGCTAAACAAGCTACGTATAAAACCAACAACTACATACGAGCCAGGCAAGCTACGTATGAGACAACAACATACATACGAGCCAAATAAGCTATGTATGAGACCAACAGCCATATGGGCCAAGCGAGCCACGTGTGAGACAATAACATACATACGAGCCAAAAAAGCTACGTATGAGACCACAACTACATACGGGCCAGGCGAGCCGCGTATGAGCAAAACCACATATAAAAACAACCATACAGGTATTCTAACAACCTAGAAGCAACCAAACGTGCTTACTAACAAAACTTGATCATCTACAATTAGAAGCAACAGAACAATTTACTAACAGTGTAAAATAGGCATACTACCAATGAGAAGTCCAACAGCGACATAAAAACCTTCCGACAGCCTAGAAGCAACCAATGCTTCGTTTATCGGAATTCGACAGAAATATACTTTTTAAAAAAATAAGAACATATACCACAACTCTCTAGTGGAACACCTTTTCAGATTCCATAAGAAATCCAAAACCCGGTCCATCGGACCTACGCAAACAGTTTAACCCAACTGCAGATTTTCAACAAAAAGCTGAAACTTCGGAAGCTGGTAACTTTTGCTCCACTTGTCGGAATCTAACGAAATAAGACATTTTGGGAAGGTGGGAACGCCTACTACAACTCCCTAGTTGACCACTTTCTCAGATTCCATAAGCAATTCCAAATTCGTGACCCTCGAACATACGCAAACAGTTACAAAACTACAGATTTTCAATAAAAAGATGAAACTTCTACAACTTGTAACTTTTGCTCTACTTGTCGGAATCTAACGAAACTGGACAATTTGAAAAGGTGGGAACATCTACTACAACATCCTAGTTGATCACTTTCTCAGACTCCATAAGGAACTCCAAGTCCGGTCCATCGGCCATATGCAAACGGTAACAAAACAACAGAATTGACAAGAAAACGCTGAAACTTTGAAAACCTGTAACTTTTGTTCCACAAATCAGAATATAACCCAATAGGGCAATTCGGAAAGGGTAGAACGTCCACTACAACTTCCTTGTTGGTTTCCTCAGATTCAACAAGAAAGTCACTCAAAAATAACAAAGAAGTAAAACAGTGAGCGCTTCAGCCAAAGCTGACTGCACTGTTTTGCAAGGGCCATAACTCCTACTTCGCTTATCAGAATCTAACTTAAGAGGACAATTCGGAAAGGGGAGAACGTCTACTACAAATCCTTAGTTTTTCTCCTCCTCGGATTCAGTGAGTAAGAGGCTCAAAAGTATCAAGCAACCAAAACAGCAACATCCCGCCAAACAACTAGTTGCTATGTTTTTGTAACGGTGATAAATTTTGCACCCCTTATCGGAATTTAACCCAAGAAGGAAATTCGGAAAGGTGAGAGTCTCTACTACAACTTCCTAGTTGGTCTCCTCCTCAGATTCAACAACTAAGAAACTCAAAAACAACAAAGAAGCAAAACAGTGAGTGCTTCAGCCAAAGCTGACTGCGCTGTTTTGCAAAGGCCATAACTCTTACTCTGCTCATCGGAATCTAACCCAAGAGGGCAATTCGGAAAGGTGAGAGTCTCTACTACAACTTTCTAGTTGGTCTCCGCCTCGGATTCAACAAGTAAGGGGCTCAAAAACAGTAAATAACCAAAACAGTGAGCTTCTCAGCCAAGCTGACTGCACTATTTTGTATCGGCCATAACTTTTGCACCTCTTATCAGAATCTAACAAAATAAGGCATTTTGGAAAGGTGAGAATGTCTACTACACCTCCCTAGTTGGTCACCTCTTCAAATTCCGTAAAGAACACCAATTTCCAGCCCCTCGAACACAACCCTGCGTTCACCTCAAAACATCATGTTTTTGTTTTGCCTTAAAACTTGCTGTTTTGGGGGAAACTGTTGTTTCACCCATCGACGCCACTCCAAAAAGTCCAGAAAAATTTGAGCATGCTAATAACACATATAAGAACTAGTAAAATTATTTTCGGGTTAAAATTCCACCGTTTACATAGTTAAACAAATCTAACCCTACAATGACAAAAATTGAATCTTTACGGTTCTATTTTGTGTTCTACCACTCCAAACTTCATATGCCCCTCTAATCTAGTCCATAACATGATTATGCACATGAATCTAGTCCATATTGTTCACAAAATGTAATGCCCTGATTTTTCAATTAATGAAAAATTATTTATTTTGCACGTAGTTTGCACGTGCAATATTTTGGTAAATATTTTCTTCAAAGATGAGTATAGATATTTTAATTTGTGCTTTTAATTATTCTATACAAAAGCCTTCTTTTAAATAGACAAAAAACATTTTCTTTTAAAAAGCCCAAAATGTAATTCATTTATTTTATTTTCAAATAATTATTTTGGCCCATAAACTAAAGCCCATGGACTATTTTTATGCAACTTGTCATGTAGAATACAATTTAAAAGACTATTTTATTTTATACAAAAATTTAATGTACAATTTTTGGGCCTAGTTGCATGCACGTGCACTACACGTACACGTGCAATATGCACTTTCTCCTAGCATGGCCGGTTGCATTCTTTGGAGGGAAACTCAAATTTTGAGTGGAGTCATGGAGGGATGGTTATTGGATCATGGGTAGTTTGTGTAACTCCTCATTAAATCTCCACCATTTGTTCGTAACTCATACTTCAATCCTAGCCAACTATTTCCCTTGATTTTAGTATAAATACCCCCCCCCCCCTTTGGCTAGTTATTTTGTGCTTAATATTCTCTTCCAAACCTATAGTCTAATAGTATTATCTAGTAGTATTTTGTGAGTTAAAAGATTGAGTTGTGAGTGGGTATTGTGCTTGCTTTCAATCAAGAAGGATAGGACGGCTATTCAAAGGAGGAGAGCTCGGGTTTGGTGCTTTTGGAGGCTTGTGCGCGCGTGTACAAGGAGGAGAAGCTTTTCGTTGCAAGGACATTTGTCTAGGAGATTGCTAATTGTTCTTTTCTTCAATAAGGTGGGTAGATTCTCCATATTTCTAACTTAGAAATGCATGCTAGTTTAATTAGAAAGATTGAAGCATGAAAATGATTAAGAAGAGCACACTTGAATTGGGAAAAATGACTTCTTGAATAATTGAAATGTGGACATACAAATTGATATGTGGTTCTATTAGTTGAGTTGTATGTGAATTGATTAGAATCATGGATTGATTGATAGAAAACACATTTATTACCATCAAAATTACACACAAAAGTTAGTAGGTTGATTATACCATTTCATGTGTTAAATAGATTCTTTGTGTTGATATGGGCATGAGTAAATTAAAAAATGTGTTTTATGTTAGGTAAATGATTAAAGCCGGAGAATTAAGGTGAAAAATTATTGATAAAAAGATTGGAATGCTACAATGCGAAGAAATGTCGAAAGGAGAAGAAATGTAGTATTATAATGTATAATTTGAATTAGTGTATGAAAATACGTTTTAATTATTACAAAAATTATTTTGCTCATACTGGTATGTAAATTATGTGAAGTAGTATTAATATGGAGTTGTACAGTAATTTTTATGAAGATCAAATGAAATTGGGACTAGTTGAACATCGAAATGTTCTAAATAACAGAGAGCACGGGTTAAATGAATATGAAATTATATTAGTGACAACCTGAGCACGTAGCTCAAGTGGTCATAGGGTGCGGTTGGGTTCCCTGTGGTGATTGGTTCGAATCCTCTGGCCAACACATTTTATCCCATGTTTTTTTAAAATAAAAGAAGAGCAGCAGCCGAGAGCTCTTATGGCTCTCAGCGCCTCTTTATGACGCTAGTAGCATTTGGCCTAGCGGTTGTGGCTTTCGGTTGGGTTCTCTGGGGTGCTGGGTTCGAATCTTGCCCTCGGTAAGATTGAAAAATCTTTTTTGGGGGGTTTTTAATTGTCCAAAAATTACGAAAAAAATATGGTTATTCTTCTAAAAATATATGGGACTTTATAAAAATGATTTGGGAATTATTGCATAAAATAAAATGTGATTTGAGAATAAAATGTGTAATGAGAACTATGGTTTATAAGTGTATCTTTGGGGAAAATCATAACTTGCAAAAAGAAATTAAAATGAAGAATTAGAAGATTAATAGAGTAAAGATTGAAATGATATTATGTGATGGATGTGAAATGTGAGTATTTCATTAGTGATGTATAGTATTTCACATTTGAGAATAATGTGACAACTATGAAATGTGAATTATTCTCGTTGGAGAATAGTGCGACAAATTATGATGCGTGAATATCCATCTTGATTGAATACTAGTGATGTGGGTTTTTAATGTGAATATAATAATTCAAGAGTACATGATGAATAGTTGAAATTAATGTATAATTGTGGAATATTGAATGAATTAGAAATCATGATCGGAAAAGTGGAATGCTTTTGAGTATGATAACTCAACATGGGAAATTATGAGTTAGAAATGCTCATATTTGGAAATTGTGAATTGAAAATTGAAACAAAAAGAGTAGCTAAGTCTCCCCCGGCATTTGGAAATAAATGAAATGAAATATTGAAATGAAAGACCAAGGTTGGTCATGTTGAATGAATGATAAGTCCGGTTTAGTGGAGAGGCTAACTCTAAAAGCTTTGATTTTATTCATGATTTTTAATAAAAATTAAGAATTAGTACATAGTGAAGACGTGATGAAAGTAAGAGAAAAACATTGAGTATGAGGGCCATTGGACAGCGGCGAGAGCGTATCCCAGGATGTCCCATGATGAGTCTGGGCGAGGATACTGCTCCAGAGTACCATCCCGGTGGCGACGCTCGTGGGATGTTTGAAGACTACGGGTGGTGTCATGTCTACTGTAGGAGCTGAATTACCACAGGATGTCTGCATGATGAGTCATGTCAGCGATGGGATTACCTCCAGGGCGCCTAGATATGAGTTCGTAGGTCAGAAAACATCTAGGATACTTACCGTAGTTAGAGTAGTAGATTAAGTCATGGCGAGGGATTGAACCCTACAAAGATGAAGAACGATTAAGGGCTTGCCCTCGGACCTATGTAGTGTGGGATGCATAGAATCCGAACAAGTGTGCATTAGTGTCATGTAACATAAATAAATGCATTAAGGACTAAGTGCACAATCACAACACGACATCAATAGGATAGTCCCTTTAGTTTGAAATGTGACAAGTTTGTGTTTCCTAAATATGGAAAATAAGTTATACTATTTCGGCATAGAGAGGATGGCCGTGTATAATGATCGTCGGTTGAATAAGCTGACGTACCCACAGTCTTTTATGCAGGTAAATGGCTTGATACAGATTAAAGAGGAACAACTGCTTAAAGATTATTCAATGTTGTTGTATATTTGTTTCATTGTTGTAAATTTTACTTCCATTGTGCAATGTAAAGTGTAATATTGATATAAACTCCGATGTAAAGAGAAAAGTTTAAGTTTCTTTGTAAAATTGTACTAAAGGAAGCAGAAAGATCCTGTAGAACATCTCGAATTCAGTGTATTTGGGATTCGGGGCGTTACAGAGTGGTATCAGAGCCACGCTTCTACGCTTTCATACTTGTACAAATTTATAAGGAACGACACCCTAGAAGTGGACATTAGAGTGTGTGTTTGAGTCTAGAGATTTAAATGTAAGTGACTTACATTTGTGTTGCTCTATGACTTATGCTTCTTCCTCTCTATTTCTAAGATGGCTGATCACTTCGACCCTACTGGAGACGACGACTGGCATATCATTGAGGAAGAGTACCATCCTAGACAGGCAGATTCCGAGGACGAGTACTACCCAGGGCAAGCAGATTCTGATAGAAAAGAATGGCCTGAATCCCGAGAGATTACCCCACCTCCGGATTCATCTGATGACTCTTCTTCTGACGAAGAAGAAGAACCAGTTCCAAATAGTCTTGTGACTTCTCTTCAGAGGCAGGTAGAGACATTGCGAGAGAGAGTCGGATTATTGGAAGCTCAGCTGGCAAAGCGCAAGGACGACTATTCTGTTCTCAGTCATCGTATATGGGAACTCGAGAAGAGGAAGAATCTGACAGACGTGCTGAAGGATGAAGTTGATGAACTACGGGGAGAACTTCGAGAAGCAAAGAGGAACCGTAGGAGTTAGACTGTTGTAGCTTCTACTATCTTTCATTATGATGTCAAGAAATATTTTTCAATTCGAATGTATAAAGTTTGGAATTCAATGAAATGCAAGTTGATTTAAAATTCTTGTCTTATACTTCAAATTTAATGGATCTTTTGCATCAGAATATGTCGAGAAGAGGAGCTAGAAATGGTGAAGGTCTGGATCTGGAAACGGAACTTGCGAGGGTCTATCAGACGCTCAATGTCGTGGCTATGAACCAGAACCAAGGAAGGGACCTGCGAATCCGGTACCCGAAGCGATTAAATTGGTGGAATCGTTCAAACGAATGAAACCACCTGTATTCGAAGGGAAGTCAGACCCTGATGCGGCTGACAACTGGATTCGTCAAGTAGAGACAATCTTTGAAGTGCTGGAGACCCCTGAAGGCAGCAAGGTCAAGTTGGCGACTCTGCAACTGGAGAAGGACGCGGCTGTTTGGTGGCAATCGATGAAGAGGACAATGGGAGTCATAGTTCTCGACTGGGAGGAATTTCTGGAAGAATTCCGTAGTCACTATTTCCCCTCCGATGTTCAAGAGAAGAAGGCTATGGAGTTTCTATCGCTACAGCAAGGTAGCATGTCAGTGAGAGAGTACGAGACTAAGTTTACTCAGCTCTCTAGGTATGCTCCGGAACTAGTGATGGATGAAGCTAAGAAGGCTCGTAAGTTCGAGCATGGATTGAGGCCAAGCTTGAGGTCCCGGATGATACCTCTCGGTATCAGGAGATTTGACAAGTTGGTCAAGAGGGCAGCAGCGACGGAAGCAGATATGGAGCATTTCCATGTTGTTCACAACCGGAGGAACAATTGGCAGTCTGGAAAGAGGCCCGCACATTCTGGGAGTTTCAAGGGGCAACCATCTGCACAAAGGTTCAAACCGACAGGGGCGAACGCTATTAGTGTGGCTGGAGGACCTGGGAACAATGTGGTGAGACCTCCTGCGGTAACTTGCTACAACTTTGGTGAAACGGGGCATTACAAATCTCAATGTCTCAAGCCACGGAGTGGTAATAGCAATGCACCAACGCAGTAGACTGGGAAGAGACCGTACCAACCAGGGCGAGTATTTGCCTTGGCGGAAGCTGATGCTGATGAGGTTGATCATGTCATCACTGGTACGAGGGCTGATGTTTAGAAGTTTTTTTCATTTCTTTTCCCGATGATTAGTGAAACTGTTACGTAATGAGTGTGTATTATGTAACAGGCGAACTTTATCTTAATGGAATGAAAGCTGTTGTGTTGTTCGATACTGGATCCTCTCATACTTTTGTGTCTCCTAAATTTGCTAAAGTGTTGGGAGTTGAACCGAAGATTTTTCCAGGCAAGATCTTAGCAGTAGCTACTCCATCAGGGAAAACTCTAACCACTGATCAGTATTATGCTGATTGCGAGATTGTGATTGGAGATCGAATCTTTGGGATTGATCTGATCGAGCTGACTATCTTGGGAGTCGATGTTATCATTGGCATTGATTGGATGTCGGTGTACAGTGCAAGCATCGAGTGTAAGACCAAGACGGTAACAGTGAAGGCTCCAGGTAGACCTGAAGTCACTTTCCAAGGGAAGAAGAAGTGTTCTAAGCTGGTGGCAGCTATCCGCAAGGAAGAGACTCCTGTGGAAGTGCAAGGGATTCCTGTGGTTCGGGACTATCCGACTGTGTTCTTGGAAGATTTTCCTGGGTTACCCCCGCATGGTGATGTAGAGTTCAACATCACTGTTCAACCGGGAAGTGCACCCATTTCTAAGGCACCGTATAAGATGGCTCCAGTGGAACAGGATGAGGTGAAACGGAAGATTGAGGAACTGTTGGAGAAAGGCTTTATTCAACCTAGTGCATCACCTTGGGGAGCACCAGTGCTTTTGGTAAAGAAGAAGGATGGATCGATGAGAATGTGTATCGATTACCGAGAGCTGAATAAGGTCACTGTTCAGAATAAGTATTCTATTCCTCGAATCGATGATTTGTTCGATCGTCTACAAGGAGCAGCTGTTTTCTCCAAAATAGATCTTCGATCAGGATATCACCAAGTTCGAGTGAAAGCTGAAGATGTGCACAAAACTGCATTTAGAACTCGACACGGGCATTACGAATTCTTAGTTATGCCATTTGGAGTGACGAATGCACCCGCAATCTTCATGGATTTGATGAACAGAGTTCTGAGGCTGTTCATTGATTCTTTCGTCGTGGTGTTTATCGACGATATCCTCGTGTACTCCAAGTCAGAGGAGGAGCACACCGAGCATCTGGCACCAGTTTTGAAGAAGCTGGAAGAGCAGAAGTTGTATGCCAAGTTATCCAAGTGTGATTTTTGGAAATCTGAAGTGGCATTCCTAAGTCACATCCTTTCTAAGGACAGAGTGGCAACTGACCCCCAGAAGATAGAGGCAGTGAGAGATTGGGCTAGGCCTACTACAGTGAAGGAAGTCAGAAGTTTTCTTGGAATGACTGGATACTACAGGAGATTCATTCAAGATTATGCTCAGATAGCCGTGCCGCTTACTGGTCTGACCAAGAAGAATGTGAACTTCAAGTGGACTGAGCAATGTGAGGCGAGCTTTCAGGAGTTGAAAGAGAAGCTGACTACTGCACCTATTTTGGCTTTGCCTAGAGCAGGTGTTGAGTATGATGTTTATAGTGATGCTTCACATCGTGGACTTAGTTGTGTCTTAATGCAAGAAGGAAGAGTAATTGCTTATGGGTCTAGGCAACTACGACCGCATGAGAAGAGTTACCCGACTCATGATCTGGAGTTGGCTGTGATTATCTTTGCCCTGAAGCAATGGAGGCACTACGTGTACGGTGAGAAGTTGAACATGTACACGGACCACAAGAGCTTGAAGTATATATATCAGCAGAGGGATCTGAATTTGAGGCAGCGGAGATGGTTGGAAGTGCTCGAGGACATGCGACCTGAGATCAAGTATCATCCTGGGAAGGCTAATGTTGTGGCTGATGCACTTAGTCGCAAGAGCAGCTTAGCCAGTTTGATTACAACTCAGAAGCATCTGATTGAGGAATTAGATCGAGCAGGTATTGAAGTTGTCTTGCAAGGATTGGGAGCATCTTTGGCTCAGTTGAGGCTTTAGCCTACACTGAATGCAAGGATCATTGCAAGTCAGGAGGTTGATGCTGATATTTTGGAGATGAAGGAGCAGGTTGGTGCTGGCAGGTTGCCTGGATTTCAAATCAGAGATGGAGTGCTATGGTTCGGAGATAGGCTATGTGTTCCAAATCAGGTTGACCTGAAAGAGAGTATTCTTCAGGAGGCGCATGCTACTCTTTTGTCGGTACATCCTGGGAGTACTAAGATGTACAAAGACATCAAACAACATTTTTAGTGGTCAGGTTTGAAGCGGGATGTGACTGAATTTGTGGCAAAGTGTGAGGTTTGTCAGCAAGTCAAAGCCGAAAATCAGAGACCCAGAGGTCTATTACAGCCGTTACCTATTCCGGAATGGAAGTGGGATAACATCAGTATGGATTTCATTACGGGATTGCCTAAGAGTCCTAAAGGCAATGATGCAATTTGGGTTATAGTCGATCGACTAACCAAGTCCGCTCACTTTTTGGCAATGAAACTCACTGCTTCGATGGACAAGTTGGCTGAGTTGTATGTTGGCGAGATCGTCCGGCTTCATGGTGTTCCGTCAACTATTGTGTCTGATCGAGATGCGCGGTTTACTTCGCATTTCTAGAGGAGTCTTCAGACAGCTTTGGGTACCAAGACAGAGTTCAGCATTGCTTTTCATCCGCAAACCGATGGGCAGACCGAGAGAGTCAACCGTATTCTTGAGGATATGCTTCGGTGTTGTATACTAGACTTTGGAGGCAGTTGGGAAAGGCATTTACCTTTGGTAGAGTTTGCCTACAACAACAGTTTTCAGACTAGCATCGGGATGGCGTCGTACGAAGCTTTGTATGGCAGGAAGTGCAGGACTCCTCTTTGTTGGTTTGAAGTTGGGGAGCGTCAGTTGTTTGGTCCTGAGCTTGTGCAGCAAACCTCTGACAAGATTGTTCTGATCTGGAAAAGGTTGGTAGAAGCTCGGAGCAGGCAGAAAAGCTATGCAGACAACCGGAGAAGGGACCTTGAGTTTGAGGTTGGTGACTTCGTCTTTCTGAAAGTATCACCCAGTAAATGTGTGGTTCGATTTGGCAAAGGCGGGAAGTTAGCCCCGAGGTTTATAGGCCCGTATAAGATATTGAAAAGGATCGGGAAAACTGCTTACCGGCTTGAATTACCGGAAGAGTTGTCTCAGGTGCACAATGTCTTTCATGTGTCTATGCTGAGAGGTTATATTCCAGACCCAAGTCATCATTTGCCTGAAGTGCCGGAAGGTTTGCAGTTGGATCTGAATTACATCTAGTCTCCTGTCGAGATTGTTGATCGTCGAGAGAAAGTCTTGAGGAATAAGACGATACCGATGGTCAAGGTAGTTTGGAGAAACCATTTGGTTGAAGAGGCTAATTGGGAGTCTGAGGATAGAATGTTGAAGGACTATCCTGAGCTTTTTGCTTGATTGTATCTTTGTATCTTTTGTTCTTGTTGTGAGTGTTGTATTTTTGTTTCTCACTCTTGACTGTAGTTCCGGGGACGGAACTATTCTAAGGAGGGAGTGTTGTAATCAAAATGTAATTCATTTATTTTATTTTCAAAAAATTATTTTGCTCATACTGGTATGTAAATTATGTGAAGTAGTATTAATCTGGAGTTGTACAGTAATTTTTATGAAGATCAAATGAAATTGGGACAAGTTGAACATCGAAATGTTCTAAATAACAGATAGAACGGGTTAAATGAATATGAAATTACATTAGTGACAACCTGAGCACGTAGCTCAAGTGGTCATAGGGTGCGGTTGGGTTCCCTGTGGTGATCGGTTCGAATCCTCTGGCCAACACATTTTATCCCATGTTTTTTTAAATAAAAGAAGAGCAGCAGCCGAGAGCTCTTATGGCTCTCAGCGCCTCTTTATGACGCCAGTAGCAATCGGCCTAGCGGTTGTGGCTTTCGGTTGGGTTCTCTGGGTTCGAATCTTGCCCTCGGCAAGATTGAAAAATCTTTTTTTGGGGGTTTTTAATTGTCCAAAAATTACGAAAAAAATATGGTTATTCTTCTAAAAATATATGGGACTTTATAAAAATGATTTTGGAATTATTACATGAAATAAAATGTGATTTGAGAATAAAATGTGTAATGAGAACTATGGTTTATAAGTGTATCTTTGGGGAAAATCATAACTTGCAAAAAGAAATTAAAATGAAGAATTAGAAGATTAATAGAGTAAAGATTGAAATGATATTATGTGATGGATGTGAAATGTGAGTATTTCATTAGTGATGTATAGTATTTCACATTTGAGAATAATGTGACAACTATGAAATGTGAATTATTCTCGTTGGAGAATAGTGCGACAAATTATGATGCGTGAAAATCCATCTTGATTGAAAACTAGTGATGTGAGTTTTTAATGTGAATATTATAATTCATGAGTACATGATGAATAGTTGAAATTAATGTATAATTGTGGAATATTGAATGAATTAGAAATCATGATCGGAAAAGTGGAATGCTTTTGAGTATGATAACTCAACATGAGAAATTATGAGTTAGAAATGCTCTTTTTTGGAAATTGTGAATTGAAAATTGAAACAAAAGGAGTACCTAAGTCTCCCCCGGCATTTGGAAATAAATGAAATGAAATATTGAAATGAAAGACCAAGGTTGGTCATGTTGAATGAATGATAAGTCCGGTTTAGTGGAGAGGCTAACTCTAAAATCTTTGATTTTATTCATGATTTTTAATAAAAATTAAGGATTAGTACATAGTGAAGACGTGATGAAAGTAAGAGAAAAACATTGAGTATGAGGGCCATTGGACAGCGACGAGAATGTATCCCAGGATGTCCCATGATGAGTCTGGGCGAGGATACTGCTCCAGAATACCGTCCCGGTGGCGACGCTCGTGGGATGTTTGAAGACTACGGGTGGTGTCATGTCTACGGTAGGAGCTGAATTACCACAGGATATCTGCATGATGAGTCATGTCAGCGATGGGATTCCCTCCAGGGCGCCTAGACATGAGTTCGTAGGTCAGAAAACATCTAGGATACTTACCGTAGTTACAGTAGTAGATTAAGTCATGGCGAGGGATTGAACCCTACAAAGATGAAGAAAGATTAAGGGCTTACCCTCGGACCTATGTAGTATGGGATGCATAGAATCCGAACAAGTGTGCATTAGTGTCATGTAAAATAAATAAATGCATTAAGGACTAAGTGCACAATCACAAGAAGAGGGTGAGAGGAGACTGGACGAAACTGGTGAAGATATATGAATGAAATTAGTTTGAAAAGAATAACGAGAAATGGAAGATACACCACGAATCGATTGGTGCACGAGCCAAATCGAATTACGTTGGATCTCCTATTAAATTATGTTTTCGATCAATAATTTTAATTGTAACTATTTTCTATGATTTTATATTGAAATACAATTCTTATTTTTGTTATTATTACTCTATTTATTATTATTAATATTGTTATTATTATTATTATTATTGTTATTTTTATACCGGTTATTAAAAATCCATTTTTATTTACTCACTGTATTTGTAGTATTTTAGATAAATCCTATACTGTAATACAAATTACATTTTATTATAAACAATATTTATTTGTTATTTTATTGTAAAGTAAACCCTATTCAAAACCCTATTTTCTCTTATTGGATATTTTCCTTAAAACCCAAATACCCATTAATACCCATCCCCTGTTTAACTTATACCCATACCCATTCATAAACCTTATAATAACCCAATACCTATTCACTACACAAACCCGAAACTCATAACTACCCGGAACCCCTATATCCATTAAACCTATTAACCCAACCTGTTCACATTCCCTACCCTGTTTTACCCCCACACCCGAAACCCACCTAAACCCTAAACTTCACCAACCTATATATAACCCATGCATGCCTATTCGTATCCCAATCTTCAGCCGTCTTCCTGTGCCTCCCGCTCCCCCTTCGTCTACCCCCCCACTCTCTCTCCCTTTACCCAACCTCCTTCTCAGCCATCTCCCGCTCGACCTCTGAGCATGCCGCCTTGCCCCCGTGCATCGCACGCCCCATCCTTCTGCTCTCGCTCTCATCGACAGCACGACTGCAGCCGCTCTCCCTGCTTCCTATCGTCGACAACAGCATCGACGCGCCACCTCAGAGCCTGCACCAGCCCCGCGGTACTCCCCTGCACCGCCCACTCCTCCCTCCTGTTCCCCTGTGTGCCCTCCTGTGTCGTGCTCCCTGTTGCGCCATCTGCTTCATTGGCAGGAAGTTCGCCTACCTGCTACCACCACTCTGCGCCGCCACATTGCCGGCGATTGTCGCCAAGACGGTGTTTTTGATCATGAGGTTTTGTCTATTTTCATCTCCCTTTGACGGATTTGGATTTCGTTTCACGGTTTGTGAGATATTATAGTTTTCGTACAGCAGTGTTGGGAATTCCAGATTTGCCAAACTATCGTTTCTTGATGTATTCTGATTTTTGTTGGCTAAACTAATCTTACTAGAAAATTATGAAACTTTATATTGTAATACTAGACATATAGGGGATTCCCCCAGATTTTTCCTGGATTTATTTGAGGTGTTTTGATGTAGTTTTCCTTACTGTGAATTCGATTTACTGATTTCGGGCTGAACGTATTTTCTGGATTCAAATCAGTTTTGAGTTATGTTTTTCTAAAATACTATATGACTTATTTACATTCTCTGGATTTGGTTGGGAGTCTATCTTCTAAACCTTTTGACGGATTCAGGTTGGCATTGTTTGTAACAACGGAAATCTCAGTTTTACTACAATGTGGTCTTGCTGTCCTGAACTAGAAATTTGGTTACTTTATCCTGTTATGAGTTATCTTTCACCTGAACATGTTTATTTTTCAACCTGAACCTGTTACTTGCTCATGCTATATTATTCTTGACTTGTTTGTGACACATACATGCCTGCTTGCTAATAATAATAAAATAATCAAGCTGGGGTTAAGAGAAAGATCTAGTAGTGGAAAATATAGAAACGTGCACTGAGAAGAGGACCTGTGTCCTGCAGTTACGTGTTCATGACTACATGATTCACGATCATGTTTCCTGTACCTGACTACATACTTTCCTATAGGAAGGTGTACTCGGAAAAGAACCACTAGGTTCTGCCTGTTTTCTGTACTTGACTGCAAACTTCCCTATAGGAAGGAGTACTCAGAAGAGAACCACTAGGTTCTACCTGCTATCCTGATCCCTGAGTACACTGTCCTATGGACTCCACTACGAAATCTAAACGAAACTGTTTGAATGTAGCAACCATGTAGTAAAAACCGGGATGCATGAAGTGCTGCCTAGTTAGTAATAATACAAGACTTCACATAACCTGATACCTGATACCTGTTACATATTTACCTGTACCTGTACCTGATAACCTGTTTACCTGTTTACCTGTATACCTGTATACCTGATTACCTGTTTACCTGTTACATGTTTACATGTTTACCTGTTCGCTTGACACTTGATACATGTAACCTTTACCTGTTAGTATACCATGCTACTTGACCCTGTTTGTCTTATTCATGTTAGATGTTACATTTCTGTTGACACACTTATACCATGCTTGTTTATTCCTGCTATTATTTTATATTTGTGATTTCTCTCCATGTACTTGTATCCTGCATTACAAGCGGCAGTAACTTGCATTGACGGGTACTTGTTTTCTTTTTCCTACTTCCTGCAATTTGTCAAATTACAGATTTTGGTGATCAGCTGCCCGATGGAGTATGTGATCTAATGTTCTAGTTGGCTGGAGCTTATGCTATCTTCATTTATTTCCTGTGGCTTATTTTGAACAATGTATATGTTACTTGGATTCTTTGTGTTTGGGCAGTATAACCCAGGATTTTTGACTTATTCAGATCTGATTTATTTGAGATTAATACATTTTGTTTCAAGTAAATTCTATTGGTATATTGATTCAATTATGCATGTGTGGTTGATTCTCTTGCTTCCGACTCTAATTATTTTGTGAGATGTTGTAAAGATTCCTAATCAACTTATGGATGATGAAAATCATTCGCTAGGCCAATGTTACGTGCTCGTATTCCGTATTTTTAGGAAGCAGGACATGACAGAAATTGATTGTATGCATCGAACCTATAGTATAGAATGCAGTAGTACGTGCATTAGTTAGGAATAAAATGAATAATACACTTAAGGTTCATCACATTGTCATTGCATTTTGTCATCGTTATCGAACAGTGTTATCGTTATTGCTTACCATTATTTTTATTGTTTATTGTTATGGTTATAAATCATCGTTATTGCACATTGTACTATCATCGCTTTGTCACTGTTCAATACTATTGATTTCACCGTTCATTGAATTCATCGTTCTACCGTTATTGTCATTGTTTCTCTGTTTCTCTACATACTGTCCACGACTTGCTCTAAGGATATATTTTCCTCACTTTTAGATGAAAAGCTTACAGGTAATCAAGGAGATTTGCCTGATAGACTAGGAGAGCAACAATGGTGAACGAATTGTTTCACTGCGTTGCTTAAATAATTATTGTTTCTTCTTTTTGAACTTTGATTCTTGAACAATGTTGTTAACTCTTGTTTTTGTGGGCTTTTGACCCGAATGATGTTATTGTTGATTCCAGATGTTGGATTATTAATTTGTTGGATATTTTATGCTTAAATTCCAAGTATTGTTATTCATGTGATTACCCTTTTAATGCATGCGTGGTTGTATCACTTCCTGTTTATATTACTGAGTTGAGTCGATAACAGCTCATGGATGACGCAAGTCATTCGCTGGGCCATGTAACGTGCTTGCATTCCATATTTTTAGGAAATGGGGGCGTGACAGTGTCCCTTCATTGGCCACAGAGTCTCTAAAGTTTTGAGGAGTTGATTCTTTGATGTGCGTCCCTTAGTGATCCTACCCACCACACACCATTGTCTGACCCAAACCTTCCTCATGGTTGATGACTGCGAGACTACTTGCCCACTTGATTGAACAGAGTTCTCTAGAGATCAACCTCTTTGAACCACCCTATTTTCTTTTGCTTTGTTCACAACCACATTCGTGGAAACATAAGATATGTTCCCCCACTTCATACACTTCAAACACTGAATATCTTTCTTTCAATCCGCTTGAATGTGACCAAAGTCCCCACAATTGAAACATAGAATAGCTTTCACCTTGCCTTTGCAAGTTTTCTTTGAGGTTTGGGGACCTCCACCAGTAAGTGTCTTTCTCCTCCTTTTGGTTTTGCTTTCAACCATCGTCCATGACTCCTCCCCCATAGTAATTACTAGTTCTACTTCATTGTTTGGACTCCCCTCTGGAGCCCTAACCTCGTTGGTGCCTGGAGCAAAGAACTTATGGGGCAAGATTGGAACTTTGGGGCAGAGGGTGTTGGGGGTTGGTTTGTTGATGGTGGGTGGATTGATATGAGGTTGGAGACACTGGATTTGAGGTGGAGGAGGAACAGGAGAATGGATTTGTGGTGATGGTGGTTGAGAATGTGTGGATTTTGGGTGGTGGAGCAAATTTGGTTTGTGATTGGGATTGGTGGGTTGGTGGTTGTGTCACGCCCCGCTTCCCAAAAAGAGAATACGGAATACGGATACATGACTAAGTCCAGCGAATGATTTTCATCATCCATAAGCTGTCAGGATCTTTACAACATTTCACAAGAATAATCAAAGTCGGAAGCAAGAAAAGTCAACCAAGCATGCATATGTGAATCAAAATACCAACAAGAATACTTGAAACCAAAATATTATAATCTCAAATAATCCAGATCTGAATAAGTCAAAAATCCTGGGTCACATTGCCCAAATACAAAATAAATCCAAGTAACAGATACAATTGTTCAAATAAGCAACATAAATAATAATAAAAACTCCATCACTATTATCTCATATAACCAACTCCATCTGGCAGCTGACCACCCTGGTCTGCAATTAATAAATTACAAGAAGAGGAAAAAGAAAAAAAAACTCTTGTCAATGCAAGTTACGGGCCGCATGTAGTGCATGCACAAGTACATAGGAAAGAACAACAAATATAGAATAACAGCAGGAACTAACATAGCATGGTATAAGTATGTCAACAGAATAAAATATCTAGCATAAATCAGGTAACAAAATCAAGTAACATGATATACTAATAGGATACAGGTAACATGTATCAGGTGTCAAGCAAGTAAGTAAACAGGTAAACATGTAACAGGTAAACAGGTAATCAGGTATACAGGTAAACAGGTGAACATGCATCAGGTTATGTCAAGTCTTGTATTGTTACTATCTAGGTAGCACTTCATGCGCCCCAGGTTTTTATCACATGGTTGCTACATTCAAACAATTTCGTTTAGATTTCGTAGTGGAGTCCATAGGGCCATTTACTCAAGGATCAGGAAAATAGGAACAGGAACAAGTTCATGAATCAAACAGGTACACAAATCATCCGATTCATGCATCAACAGGTTCATGAATCAACAGGTACACGAATTATCCGATCCATGCATCAATAGGTACATGAACCAAAAGGTTCATGCATCAACAGGTAAAATGTACACGAATTAACAGGTCCATGCATCAAAAGGTAACAGGTACACGAACTAACAGGTCCATACATCAACAGGTAACAGGTACACGAACCAACAGATCCATGCATCAACAGGTTCATGTATCAACATGAATCAAAATGAAAAACACGGGCCACTTTCTAAGTACACATTTCTATATTTTCCACTACTAGATCATTCTCTTAACCCTGGCTTGATTATTTATTATTATTAATCAAACATGCATGTATGTGTCACTAATATGGCAAGTATAACACTGCATGAACAAGTAACAGGTTCAAGTTGAAAAATAAACATGCACAGGTGAAAGACAACACATAAAAGAATAGAACAACAAAAATTCTAGTTCAGGACAGCAAGACAGTACTGCACTAAATCTGGAATTACCGTTGTTACAAAAACACAAATCAGGATCCGTTAAAAGATCTAGAAAATAGACTCCCAGCCGAATCCATCAAATATATATAAGTCATATGGTATTTCACAACAACAGGTCTCAAAACAGATTTGAATCCAGAAAACACGTTCAGCCAGAAATCAGAAGATGGTATTCAAAGTCAGGAAAATAGCATGAAAACTCATTAATTAAATCCACGAAAAATCTAGGGTATTCCCTAATATGTTTAGTAACATAATATAAAGTTTTATGACTTTTCAATATAAATAGTTTAGTCAACAAAAATCAGAAAATATCAAGATGCTGTAGTTTTGTAAATCTGGAACTATAAACACTGCTGTACAAAAACAGCCATATCTCACAAACCACAAATCGGATACCAAATCTACCAAAAGGGTGATAAACTAGATATAATAGGCTAACTTTCATATTCACAAATATCTTACAAACAGCAAGTAGAATTAGGTCGAAAATCAGGTTCTTTACTTAACAGTATGAAAATTTTGCATGTATAGTAATTGTTTGGAAATATAGAATGGTTTGTAAAACTCCTCAAATAAATCCACAAAAATTCATGGTTAATCCCAATCAAGTCTAGTTGTACTGTGCAAAATATTGGATCAAAATAATACTTTTAACATGATGATAAAAATAGATTACTTTTCAAAGTTCATATAAATCAAAATCTGGAAATCTTTCTACACCTCTGTAGTAAAATAGACATAACTCACAACTCGTAAAACGAAACTGAGATTTGTCAAAAGGGTTGGAAAATAGATAGAATTCTGTACAGTTAATGTTCACAAAATATTTTCAAATACTGACCTTAATAGGGTCTAAAAACTGATCAAAAATAGGGAATCGACAAAACTAAAAATATCCTTCTTGCACAAAATCAACTAGTTCACATAAAACTCATCCAAATCATAACTAAAAATGAAATATAGTGTACTAGATGTCCAAGCAACATAGTATAATGTACTTCACAAGTCCACAACAAGTCCACAACGAATAACACGAACGAGCACATGATATCATATGAACAACACGCATATATATACAACTAGAAGTGGTCAACCCTAGGTTATTTAATGTCATGTATGTCGTGAGGCAACTATGGCCGAATCAACACAATTGAGACAATATCAACAAGGGAATTCACACATGAATTGTCTCTAGAACCCAACTACAATACAGACGGTATTTAGTACTTGTATTACACAAAGAAAAGAATACAAGTTACTTGGCTGAGAGACGACAAAACCGACGAAGCAAAAGCAAGAATAACGGGAACGGATTCCCGGTACGAACACAACGAACAACCATGAACGAATACACGAAATCCAAAAACGAACACACAAAACAACTACGAACCCGCGAACTCAAAACGAGCACACGAACTCAATACTCACGAACCAACGAACACACTAACCACGAACCATCGAACACAACAAGATCATCCCAAGATCACTCTCACACACAAGAGAAGGAGAGCATCGGGCTACGGCTGTCGGAGACGGACGGAAGGACAGAGGAGCGACAGAGCAAGGGGGCACAGCACAGAGGTGTTGTCGCTCGGGCTGGCATTGCAGCGGCGCTGCAGGAGGGTCATGGCACCGAAGGGGGGGACCAGGGGGTAGGCTGACGGTGGACAACACAGTGCTGGCACGGCTGGCTGAACGGGGCGATGGGGGGCTGTTGCGCGATGAGCACAATGCGAGACGACAGCGACTGGAGTTGGATTAAAGGGTTGCGTCGGCATCGAGGGATCTGCTGCATCGCAGAGGAGCACAGGCCAGGGGTTGCTGTAAAGTCGGGTAGGCGACAGAGGACGAGAGGAAGGTAGAGGTACGATGCTGCTGACAGCGTCGCGAGGAGAAGGGTAGGGAACGCTGCAGTTGTTGGCGCGTCGTGCTGCTCTCTGGCATTGCAGCACAGGGGAGAGGGGACCAGGCGGACTAGGGGGTCTCAATGGGATAAGCTAGGAGAGAAAGCGGGAGGGATGGTGACGATGCACAGGGGGATGGAAGATGAAAGGGTGAAGTTGCAGCTAGGGTTAGAAATAGGGATGGGGATATTATCTAGGTAGGGGTATAGATATTAGGGTATATTTAGGGTAAACGGGTATGGATTAGGTGTGAAGTGGGTATTGGGTAATTATAGGGTATATAAATGGGTTTAGGTTTAGAAATTCAATAGAAAAATAAAATAACCAATACAAAAATTGTTTATAATAAAAATGTAATTTGTATTACAAAATATAATTTATTTAAAATACTACAAATACAGTTAGTAAATAAAAGTGAATTTTTAATAACCAGTCAAAAATATCAATAATAACCATAATACTAATAACAATAATAAGAATAAGAAAATGATAAAAAATAATAATAATTGTAATAATAACAGTAATAATAATAATAATAAGAGTAATAATAACAAAAAATAAGAATTGTATTACAATATAAAAACTAGATAATATTTATAAATAAAATTATTGATCGAAAACAGATTTTAATAGGAGATCCAATAATACAATTTGACAAAAGAATTTGAAAGCGGTAAAAAATAATTAACAAAAATTTTAAATACAGAAAATACACGGAAAATACGTATTTGGGGAAGCAGGGGTTACAGAATGTTAGGTTACTAGCGTAGGAGCTGGTTGGAGGTTGATTGGTTGTAGTGGTGGTTTGATCGGGTGACGGCATGTGAGTGAGATTGGTTGTGATATTGAGATTGAGCAGGGTGTCAAGGATGTGGGGGGGTAGGCTTACTACAGGGGAGAGCTCCTTCTGTACCTAGTGTTCCGATCATAATCTCTATACCTTTTAGTCCCAATTGCATTTGTCCCAACCCTATCTATAATGGGGAATGTGCCCTCCGATGATCACTGAGCGGGGGAGGGGCTTCTTACACCAGCAATGGCCAGTAGGATGACCCCCTCTTTGGGCACATCCTCTGCACTGCGATGAAGGGGGACAATGATGAAGATGACTCTCATCATGTCAGTGATCACTACGGTGATCAGTACTGAACGAGATTCTGAGTTTCCCTTTGCCCTTCGCCGGGGATGGTAAACGTTGTTGGTGTCGTTGTGCTTCCAAGCTTTGTCCAAGAGGGGGAGAAGGTCGGTGACTGTCGGCAGGGATGTGGACCATATCTGTTGGTCCATAGTCTCACAATTCAAGTTCAAGAAACTCCCTGTAAAAGTCATTATTGTGTGTTGGGGGGAAGGGGAAGAGGAGGAGGGGCTGGAGGTGCTTAGGGAGGGGTGGAGAGGGAGGAGAATTTAATCCTTCTTCTTCTTCTTCTTCTTCTTCTTCTTCTTCTTCTCATTGCATTGAATTCAATTCTCAAGATTTGGGGGATATCAAAGAAGTGTTGGATGCTCGAAACCTCATAGGAGAGGTGTTTTGTTTGTCGATATGGAACACTCATGAATTATTTTGCGCTAACTGAGCTTCGCCCTTTATATCCTATGCATGTACACAACCATTAATTTCGTTATATTCCGATGTGAGTAATTAAGAATCAATTTCTTTATGAGATATTATGTTTCCATGTTGGGAGTTATCTTTTCAAGCTGCAATCAGTAGCTTTAATTATATCTACATCTTATACTAATAGGAGAGAGAGAGTACCCCTTTCCTCCTTCCTCTATTTTGAAATAGAGAAAAATTAGGAAATATGTGGATTTCCTATTAATTAACACGCGCACTACGCACGATGTTATTTAAGAACCAAAAAAAAATAAAAAACTCAATTCCTCAAACACATTCTCTTTCTCTATCACTTTCCAAATCTCACTGCTCTGCCCCCCCCCCCCCCCCAAATCAGCTTTAACAATATTCAATTGTATAACAATATGGTTTGGTTGTGATTTTATAAACCATCTATTTATGTGAGGATGATAACGAAGATTTCAGTAATTACGGTGTGAATGATATTAATAAGGTTTTTTTCAATTCTCTCACATTTTTTGAAAGTTTCTATATAGTTTTGTGGGTTCCTCAAATTTATTTGAGGCTCTGCGATTTTCACAGAGTAACACTAGTTAATTTCATTGTAAGAGAAATTCAAATTCAGTTTGAAAAAGGTCTAAAAGGAAAAATCTACTTCCATCCGCTACAAAAGAAAATGAATTTCACAGAAATAACCTTCAAGGGCTGTAATTTGCACGAAACAGGAAAACACACACAATGCACATAAAAGAAAGATGCTTCCTTGCACAGGTATGAGGAGAACCGTGCAGGTATTGCGAAAAGAGTGGTTTAACCAACCAACTTGCTTACTGATTGATTAATTTGATATACACAGTAAGCATATACTACAACAACAAAAAATCTCACATACATGATTATTTTTTTGAGTTACTCACGTATATAATTTTGCTTTTGTTGTAACAGACTAAAGGCTCATTAATTTTAGCCTACATAGTCCAGATGGATAGTTGGTAAATTATTTATTACCCTATAATAATGGTAAAAATCGCAGAAAATCAGGGTCGTACAATTCCAGCACAGATCTCAAAGCTTCTAGGGCAAATTAGTTATAACGGGCATCTTTAACATCTGGGCCTTCTTCAGGCTCCTCCACAAGATGTATGCCACTTTCAAGCCCACTAAATGTGACAGATTGGACTCACTAAGAGACCCAGCCCATATGGGCTATTAGTCAAATCTCTTATCCTCGAACAATAGAGCTTATCTATTGAGGGGGAGATTCAAATAGGATATAAGAAATTCATATCGATCTCCTAGACTGTTTCTCAGGCCTATAAATATCCTCCCCCTCCTCAGTCAGAAGGTAATTTGCAAATTCTCTTTCAAACTCTCTTTCTCTTTCTGGTTCTGACTTGAGCATCGAAGGGTCTATCACCAGGGGCCACCCCCGGTGTTTAAGGTTTTTTGCATATCCATTGGCCACGTCAACAATTGTCAAATTCAGTTTACAGTGTTCAATCAACGACTCGTATCCAATCTCATGAGCTTTAACTACTTTTCACGCCAAAGATCAAATGTCAGATCTTTAGTAGTTTCCTTCAAATATAAACTCACATCTGTGTCCTCCCACACCAAAATAACCAGTGGCAGATTGACACCATCTTTGGGAAACTATACATATCAAACTTACCACCATGCCACCAAGACTATGAGGTAGGGTGGCAGTCTCAAGCCATCGTACCAATCTTCTTCATCAGCAAGCTCCTCCCATGGAGGACCCAATTCCTCTTCAATAGCTGGATCAGCCTCAACAGCTTAATCAAGCTCCTATCAATGAAGAGGCACCAGGAGGCTCTCGACAAAGCCATTATAAACATCGCTTTTTGCACGACCATATCTCTGTCCATAATCATTCCACTGTTTCAATGGCCTCGCAAGGCCTCCAGGGGTTGAGAGATCTCCGTCAAATCATCAGCGCTAGACAACAAGGAATCGAATTACCAATCTATTTTGGATGAGAGGCGTGCCCAAACCATGGTCTTCCACTCAGAACGTCAAGTGAAATGGCAAAGCAACTGTCTCCAAAGGCATAGATCAAGACACTCCTCGTTTCATAGGGGCGCACTGCAGAAAGAAGCCTGACTCGGGAGAGTCGAAAGCAACTTGAGAGAAACAAAGAGAAAGAGGCCCCAGTCATTAGGGCCGAATTGGAAAACTTCAAACTTGACATAAGTCATTTTAGCCTTAGACGCTGAAAGCAGAATAAACATAATAACTGGTTTCAAGATCAGTATAATCTAACTGGAATCGAGGGAGGAACACATGGTATCGGATTTTGAAGATCCGCGAGAAGCAAGGAAAGTTGTTAAAATCCACGACAGTTAAGATCAGCGTTGACCCTCAAAAGAAAAAGAATCTGGTGGCTCAACTGAATCCAAGGGGATGGACGACCACGTCCTCTCCCACATCCGAGAAGTAGAAGATCGCCTGAAATAGATGAAGAAATAAGGGAAATGCTATACCAAGGCTTACCGTCGCAGTCGACCTCCATTCAGCAAGTCCATCCTTGATGCACCAATTCTGAAGAAATTCAAAGCTCCTCAATTTGAGTCATACGATGGAGAATCTAACCCATCAGACCATATTGAGAGTTTCAAAACTTTTAAGATGGTCTACAACGCCACCGATGCGCTCATGTGCCGAATGTTCCCCGCAACTCTGAAAGGATCAACCAGGGAATGGTACTCTTACCTCACTCCAGAGTCAATATTCTCCTACGATCAGCTCGAGCAGATCTTCATAGCACACTTCGTTACTAGCTACAAGGTTGAAAATACAAGTGCCTTGATGAGTGTAATTTATACCTGCTTTTATTACTCGTTTTACGTATAAACTTTGTGAGCTCGCGCTTATTTTGTTGAATTTCATCTTCTTTCTACTTAATTTTATTTACTTTTTTTGTTTTTGAAGGAATGAGATGGATGTTATGATTATGGGCTCAAATAGTAGCAAGAACATCACCTAGAACTTGTATGGCTATTTTGAACCTGAAGATGGACGAATCTGAATTTGTGCTCTAAATGAAAAATGTCGATCGTCGAGTCCTCTTTGAAACGAGTACTCATTTGTCACAAACCGAGTTTTGTAGCTCCAGGAAAATCAATTTCTTTATAGCCTACATGCAAAAAATAGCAAGTGGACAGTCGACCCCACATACGACCGAATGACCAGTCGACCGCACAGTCGACCGTCCCTCTCTGTCAAAACCCTGTACACGTGAAGGGCATGAACGGTCGATCGTCCGAAGTTGCGGTCGACCGCATCGGCGTTGATGTTATATTTTGAATGCGGGTTTCCGGTCTAATGGGTTGTATTTTTATATCTCTTTTTAGGGTTTCTTTAGGGGCTATATATAGAATCGAATGTGAACTCTAAGGGGGGATATCTTGGAGGCTAGATGAAGAAAAGAGGATCTTGAAGAGAAAGAGATTGAAGAAGAGGGATCTTGACGGCTTCAAGTAACAACAACAATAAAAACGAGTTTTTCTTCTTCTCTTGTAATTTTTATTATGTAATCAAAAAACATATTTATTAGTTTCTATGAACTAAATTTATTTTTCTAGGGCTTCGGTGTAGCCTAATTTTGATGACACAATTCTAATTCCATATTATTTTATTAAGTTACTTGTCCATGGTTGTGTGTTTAATTTTTGTTTTTAATGCTTACAATTGTTTCACCAACTTTTGTATGATTTATTGGATCATGAAGAGACCGAGAGGTAATTTTTTATTTAGAACTATAGAATTAAACACCAATGATTGAGTGAAATTATAGATGATTTACCGCGATTGGTGTGACTGTAAAGAAATCCATAGAACTTAATGAGTCTTCAATTAATTAGCATAGAGATATGACAAACTGTTAGTTGGAGAAATTTTGGTGTTGTTCGAAAGAAAACATTGAATAATTAGGAGATTTTGGTCTACAACTTAGAAAATTAGAATTTCTTGTTTATGGAATTATGAATTGTGTGGGATTAACTAGGTGAAATTAAAAGCCCTAGAACTAGTTTTGCTATTAACAAACCACAAAATTTTAGATTTTCATTCTCTTAATTAGTTTAGTTCTTTTCTTAGTCTAATTTAATGTAGTTGCTATATTTTTATCATATTTTCGGTTTTCCAAATAATAGTTGATCTAGTAAATTCTGGTACTTAATAAAATAATTAGTCCTTGTGGGTTCGACACTCTTTTCACTAAAACTATACTACTTGTTGCGATTTTGTACACTTGCAAAATTATCCCATCAAGTTTTTGGTGCCGTTGCCCGGGACTAATTATTCTTTTATTGATATTGATAATTGCTAGATTTTTACTAATTTGGATTTTTTTATTATTTATTATTTTTAGTTTTTTTAGTTTTTTCGTTATTTAATAGCTATATGTAACCCCCGTTCCCGTAAATACATATTTTCTGATTTTTTTCCCTATATTTCGATTAATTACAAATTCATTTTGTTTTAAATTTGTTTTGGACCTTCCATTGAAATCTTTTCCAATCGAAATTTTATTTATTTTGAATAATGCTATATTTTAATTTTATTTTCTATTCCTAATTGATCGATGTTTTATATTATTACTGTTTGGATTATTTTAATAAATTTGTTAAACCCAATCCCTATTTGTTATATAATCTTGTTATTAATATACTATTATTGCTATAATTATTATTATCTATATTATTATTATTGTTATTATTATTATTATTATTGTTATTATTATTATTATTATTATTATTATTACTAGTATAATGCACGTGCGATGCACGCCTACAAAAGTTTAGTCATTAAATTAAATAAATTTCCCATAACAAAATATACAGTAAATTATTAAGATAGGTCAAATTTTGAGAACACATAAAATATTCTATAAGGAAATTTGTTTGCAACAAAGATAACAAAAAAAGATAGACTCATACTTACAATATCCAACCACTAAAGTAGAAGCAACAACATCCAATCACTCACAAAATAATATTACTGATTGCTGGAAACACAGTTTAGCATTTTGTTTTGTAACTTGTTACACATAAAATGAAGAAACATATTCATTTATATTCAGAGATGTTTTTGTTAAACTTGTACAATAGTATTCCTGTTTGTATCTGATACTTGACAGACAGACATAATATATTTGTATTCGTCAAAATAATTACAGATTACTAAAATTAAAGTTATCTACATCAGTGTGCACCCTTAAAGATACTGATTATATATAACTATAACTATGAACATAAGTTCATATGTCAAGTTTACCAAAGAGTTCATAGCCCCAGCTTTGAATTTACGATGATATTGAGGACTCTTCTCTCCAGCCACATAAACCAATGTAGGCAGGACAACTCCATCCGAGTCAGTTGAGCTGCGGTCTGCACTATCAACTAAAGATCTGAACAAAAAATTATAGTAAATTTCTATTTGATCCTTTTCATCTAAAAAAGACTGAGAATTTCCAAACATATAAGCCTAGCTCTTGTACCTAAAATTATTAGAAACAAACCAATATCTATCAAGATCCAAAGCCAAATAAGACTAAACCAGTAACTGACATAGCAATAAAGAGAATTAGATAGTACTACCTTGAGCGACTCCTCGACCTTGATACAGACTTTGACAAAGATCTCCTATGGCCATATGGTGATCGAGAAGCAGATGCATGCCTAATATAGATGGAAACAATCAGATACATACATAAATTGCCCATAACAAAAGATACAGTAAACTGAGGTCTTTGCAATACCAACCTTGGCCACCTCCCTAAGTTCTCTAAGAGGCCTACTGGACTGAAGTTTACTGAGTTCGCTGCTTAAACCGCCAACAGGTGGAATAGGGCCATCAAGGCTGGCAGTAGGGAGTGAAACTTGCTTGTTATCATTCAGTATCACAATCATATCAGAATCCAAATACCCTTCATTGTTCATTGCTTTATAAGCCTGCCCTGCCATCATAGCTCCATCCCCTATCACCGCGATCACATTGTTCTTTCTTCCTTTTAGATCCCTCCCCACATGTATTCCTAAGACCAAATCAAAATTTATGTACAACTAATAAAACATTTGATTGATATGTACATATCTAACTACTTAATCTATAAATATCGAAAAAAGTGTTGTTTTGGGAGTGAAAGGTACCAAGAGCTGCTGAGATACTAGTGGAACTATGTCCAGTGCCGAAGCTATCATATTCGCTCTCTGAATGCTTGGTGAAACTAGCTAAACCGTTTGTCTACCTTATAATCGGCATCTTGTCTCTCCTCCCCGTCAAGATTTTGTGTGGATACGACTGCAAAATAGGTGAGGGTCTTACAACTCCATGGTTTTAAGAAGAACAAAAATTCATAGTAACCAGAGAACTATTATGATTGTTATTACTTGGTGGCCAACATCCCACAGTATCTTATCTTGAGAACAATTGAACACATAGTGAAGTGCAACAGTTAGCTCGACGACACCAAGACTTGAGCCGAGGTGACCTCCTGTTTTGGATACATGGAAGATGACATCGGACCGAAGCTCATCTGAAAGTTGCTTAAGTTCCTACAATGAATTGAAATAAGAGTCTCATTTCAATAGTAGAACTTTTCATAAACACCAACCAAACACTTAAAAGACAACATTAATGAGTATAATGCACGTGCAATGCATGCCTACAAAAAGTATAGTCATTAAATTAAATAAATTGCCCATAACAAAAGATACAATAAATTATTAAGATAGATCAAATTTTGAGAACACATAAAATATTCTATAAGGAAATTCGTTTGCAACAAAGATAACAAAAAAAGATAGAATCATACTTTCATTATCCAACCACTAAAGTAGAAGCAACAACATCCAATCACTTACAAAATAATATTACCGATTGCTGGAAAAACAGTTTAGCATTTTGTTTTGTAACTTGTTACACATAAAATGAAGAAACATTTCCATCTATATTCAGAGATTTTCTGTTAAACTTGTGCATTAGTATTTTCGTTTGTATCTGATACCTAACAGACATACATAATACATTTTGACACTGCTACTACTTCTATTTCAATATATCTGGTCATAATCCTTCATATGCACTTTTTTGAATTGTTGTGTATGCATGAGGTCTTAATTCCTATCTTCTTAATATTTCATTGGTTCCAAGTAATTAAAGCTTTTTTTGGCTGGACAAACTACTTAACTTTAATTTGATTAAATATTGCTTTCCAGAAGGTCTGCATTTGAAAGTATCTGGAAATTAATTAGATATCTGTACTATATTTGTATTTTGTATGATAGGAGTATCGGAGAAGATAAAAAAAATGATGGTTCATAATTTATAAG
This sequence comes from Hemerocallis citrina, assembly GCA_017893485.1. Classification (NCBI taxonomy): domain Eukaryota; kingdom Viridiplantae; phylum Streptophyta; class Magnoliopsida; order Asparagales; family Asphodelaceae; genus Hemerocallis; species Hemerocallis citrina. Next base: position 230,134,893 of record CM030362.1, on the reverse strand, counting down.
AGGAAACCAGAGCTCAAATCCTGATTAAAGGGAGGAAAACGAAGAGAGGATAAATTTCAATGAGATATCCTCATGTAATTATTTATTTTTTATTTATTTCCAAGGAAATGATCGAGATGGAATTTCTATTGCTTTAAAATCCAAACACATCATCCTCCTCTTGATCATCATCATCATAACCATCAAAACTGCCATTACCATTCCTCTCAACTCATGTATGTCTGTCTGGGCTAATATATACAGCCCCTAGCCACTCTCTTTCTGTCAATTACATTAACCATTTCTGTGAAACCTAATCCAATCTATTCATAGTTATAAACTTAAGAGGTTAACCTCTAAGAAAAACCAGCGTACTTATCGGTTCTATCTAGTTGTCAGCAAACCCCTTCTAAAGACACCCGCATACATGTTGTTGCTGCTATTTTTATCTGGTGTCGTGCTCAGGGTGCCATCTACCCAAACCTAAGTGACACTAAAATTAAGGATAGAGTTAACCAAGAAGCAAACAATTACCTTAGTGATTAATGAAATTGAAAGCTTCTCCAATCAAATTTGCAACTTAATTTCTCTTCTAAGATTCTGATTTCCCCTAATCTGAAAACCCATGTAACAAAAATAAGAAAAATTGTCAACTTTTCTTCCTTTTTAAGAAGATCGCAAAAGCATCGCAAAAGCAAAGAATAAAAAATTATCGAAAGCAAAGAAACGGTCGAGTTTCGACAGGAACCTTGATTCGACGGCAAAACGGTGGTGTCCTTCGGGATTCTACTAATTGACGGTAGATATGCGGCGCAACTCTCGAGGTTCAACAGCTACCGGTAGTACGAATGCGAAACGGGGTCGGAAGTTTCGAGAATGGGCAAATCGACGGTGATTCTGCGGTGCAACAATGGGGATTGGACGGGTACGCTTGGGTCGATGGCGAACTGTGGCAACACGACCGTCGACGGCGAATAGGTATAAGATGAGTTGGGGTTTTGGGATTTAGGGTTTTTTTTGTTGTTGTTGTTGCTAACAGAGAAGATGAGGCGTTTTTTGATTTGACGTGCATGACATGGGGATGTTTAGTGGATGTAGTTTGGCCGTATATTGCACGGGTTTGCTCAGTTACAAAATTAGGGTTTGTTTGTTTACAACCCCAACTCTCCCATTAAAATAGTAGAGATTATTATTATTTTTGATTTTTTATTTATAAGAATTTACCTTTTGTTATTTATTAATTTGTGAAAGCCTATAGATTCTAATCTATATTTTACTATCATTGGAGTATGAATTTTATGTATACTAATTGATTTAATTAATAAATATGCACTACTACATTACTAATTATTATATTTTAGCCAAATCAAATCCAATTTTATTTATTTTGTGAATCCATACATTCGATTGTGTTTATTAGTAGTTGATATTGATGTAATGTATATTATTTGATTTAATTGTTATATTATATTACTATTGATTTATTTGTTCAATTTCTAATCTAAATCCTATTCTTTTCCCTATTGGAACTAAACCCAAAACCCTATTATTTTTCTATTGGATTCTGACCTGAAACCCACTAACCCTACCCGTTAACCCCCTAAACCCTAACCCCTACCCTATATAATACTATGCTACCCCCAACCCCCTTCTTCATCATCCGTCGCTCTCTCTCTTCTCTTTCGTTCCTCTGTTCTCTGAAACTCTGAACCCAACTCGTCATATCCTCCAACCACCCTCGACTCCCCACCCTTTGGATCAAAATAATATGTATAGCATAGTTCTTGAAAATAGTTTGTTATCAAAATTACCGAAAAATAGAATCTAGAAAAGATCGACACCTCTGTACTAAAACAGCCATAACTCAGTCATACGAAATCAAAATCAAGCAAGGTCAGAGGGGTTTGAAAATAGACGAAATTATCTAAAACTCATATTTTTTACCAAAATTAAGATACTGACTTTAACACAGTCGAAAACAGCAAACAAAACAGAACATTACCAAAAATACAGATTTTTCCCTTAAAAACAAAATCAACATATATTCAAGAAAATTGATCCAAACACATCCAAACTTGAAACCGAGTCTACCATGTGTCTAAACATCATGATTTAGGGTATCTAACATGTCCACACCAAGAATCTCACATGGGTCTCAACCAAATCACTAATTTTCACATAAGTCTCACATACACGATCAAAAATCAAGAACGGGCGAATCCTAGGTTAATTCATGTCAAGATTGTGTCGTGAGTCATCTATGGTCAAATTTTCACAATAGAGACAAAAACCATCAAGAAAAAACACAAACAAGAGTCATCTCTAGACCCAACTACACTATAGGTGAACTTTTTGACTTGTATCAAACAAAGAAATTGGAGTACAGGTTACTTGCCTGTGAGATGACGAAAACGATGATCCAACGAACAAGAATAATGGGATAGATTCCCGAGGCACGAACACGATCAGACGACGAACTAACCAATCACCAACACACGATCACAATCGAAATCATGAACCCAAGGTACGGATGTCGAAGAACAAGAGATCCAACGGCTAGATCCAAGAGATCAAGATCAAGATCCACGGACGGCTCACAATCAAAGAGATCAAAACCCATTATGATGATGATCATGATGAAGATCGATGGCCCAAAATCAATCCATCCAAATCAATGCAACAGTAAGCCATGATCACTGCAACAACGGTGGGGTATACACCGGGGTGACGGAACAGAGATGCAGTGCGGCGGCATCGATGACAGAGGGCGGCGAACAACGGGCACGGCGGCGGCACCGTTGCTGCCGAGGCTACTGCAGAACAGGGGATGAGGGGGAGTCGCACGGGAGGACGGGAGGGTGGCTGTTTAGCACACTGGCTGCACGATAGGGGCCGAGGAGGGGACCGGGGTCGCGATAGGCTTCACAGCAGGGCTTCCGACTGACGATGCAGGGGACACTGCGGCGGGTGCAGGGCGCACGGGGAGGCGCAGTGCACAGGGAGGCAGGTCGGGGGGCTAGCAGCGGAGTGGGCATCGTTGAGGTGTTGTTGACGTGCGGATGGCAAGGAGAAGGATCACTGGGGGATCCCTGCAGGGAGAGGATAGACGAGAGGGAGATGGGTCGGAGGTGATTGGGGTGCAAGGTGGCCATGGCAGGAGATGGAGGTGACGGGGCTGAGCGGGAGGTGAAGAGGCAGGATGAGGGATAGGCGGCTCCGTGGGGAAGAAGATTAACAGGCAGAACGATGGTATATGGGTTTATATAGAGATGGCGAAATAGGGTTAGGGGTGAACAAAGGTTTCGAGTGGGTTTTAAATAGGGTAGGTTAAAGTGGGTAACAGGTTGATAATAGGTTGGGGATTTTAATACGGTAATGGGTTGTTGTTATTGGGTTAATAACGGGTCTGTGGATATAATTAGGGTATTTGGGTTATTAGGTGAAATATAATGGGTATATGGGTAGCTAGGGGATTATAACGGGTTGTAGGGTAGGAGTAATGGATATTGGGTTTTAGAATTTAAATTAAAAAATAGGGTTTTAAAATCTAATGGGGAAATAAAATAATCAATAACAATAAAATAATATTTATAACAAAATGTAGTTTTCTTTTCAATATAGAATTCATTTAAAACAACTACAAATACAATTTGTGCATAGAAGTGGATTTTTAATAAACATTCAAAAACAACAATAATAACAAAATACAAATAACAACAATAATAATAAGGCCATGATAAAATAATAATAATGTTAAAAATAATAGTAATAATATCAGTAATAGAAATCAGGGTATCAATTTAAATAATAAGATTTGTATAAAAAAAAAATCTTATGAAACAGTTACAAATAAATTATTGATTAAAGATAAACTTTAGTGGAAGATTTAAAATACATTTTAACGAAAAGAATTTGAAAACGAAAAAAATAATTTACAAAAATTTTAAATACAGAAAATATACGAAAAATACAACTTTGGGAAAACAGAGATTACAAATCCTACCCACCTTACAAAAAAATTTCGTCCTTGAAATTTGCTTAGGCGGTACATCGGACAAGGCAAAAGCAAACTGGGGAAGGGTAACAAAGCAGAGGGCTAAAGGGGAAGGAACAAAGCAGCGGCAACACTAGAGAAGAAGGAAGTGGATAACAATGAGGTCGAATGGAATGCAAGAAAAAAAAACGGTATCAAAAATGAAGAAACCACACAAGATAACAAATCAAGATAAGGGAGTAGACAGAACAGGAATCAAAGAAAGAAAAGACTGTGAAGAATTGAATCAAACAATAAGTCAACGGATGAGAACAATTGCAAGAGATAGGGAAAACCAAAACAATGCAAGTAAGGAGAAGCAACAATAGGATCTTGCGACCTGTGGGTTATGAGCCCACCACGCTTCCGCTGCGCCACTCTGATGGTGATGTTCCAAGCTGCAGACAAGTCGTTATAGACCACGCGACAACAAGTGACGATCTGAGCAGGAAGAAAAAAAAATGAGACACCAGATTAAAATTGGGATTTAGAGGAGGTCTTTAATTTAAATAATTAGGTCAAAACTAATGAGCATTAACAAAAATAATATTAATAATACAAAAATCAACACATAATAATAATAACATAATAATGACAAAAATAATAATAATAATAATAATAATGATAATCATCATAAACATACTGGTAAAAATAATAATAATAATAAAATATTAACAATACTGGTAAGGATAATAATACAAGACAGAAAATAATTTGGGGTTCATCATTTTGATGAAAGTTTTTCAATATCAACATCAAAAATAAAATAGTAAGAAAAATACAATAATAATAATAGTAATAGTAATAACAGTAATAATAATAATACTAATAACAATAAGGAAAACAATAATAGTAGTAGTAGTAGAAATTTTTTGTTGTAGGTTCGCCTCATTTATATCCATCTATAGACTTGCCTTCTCGACATCAAGTTGCAGGTTTGCCTCCACGACAACAGGTTGCAGGTTACCATCTGGATATTCGGTTGCACATTTTATCTCCCCGATATCTAGTTGCAATTTGCCTCCATTGACGTCTAGTTGCATGTTTGCCATCTCGACATCCAGTTGCAACAAAACGATGAACGAAATGATGCGATCTTCCACGCGTACTTAGATACTGATTGCTCAATTTAAGTACGAAGTTACGTTTTAAAATTTTTGATATTAAAATACACAATAATTTGAAATAATAAAATCTTTAGAATTTTTTTTTTATATAAAATCCAAAATATAACAAATAATAATCGAAATACACAAAATATTCAGAATATATATATATATATATATATATATATATAGAAAATATAGGCAGGAGAATAATGAGTTTTATACTCAATAAAGAGTCAACAAAGGGGGACGACTACAAGGGACGAAAGAAATAAGAAATCAAAGAACTGAATATGAAGGAAGAGGAACGAAGGCCACAAGCAGAATTTGAAGAGAATATGACAGGGAATGAATAACTAGCATGATACTCAAAATGAGTCAACAAATGAAAATAAATGAAAGAATCAAAGAAATATGGGTACAGAAAGAACGAAACTATACCCAATAAAGAATCAACCAATGAGAACGACTAAAAGAGACCGAAGAAACAAGGAATCAAGGAATCGAATAAGAAGGGATCAAATGAATGGAATAAGACTATATCCAGATCAATGTTGGTAATAATTCATTTATGCATGTATGACTGGTGAAATGTTGCGCAGATCCCAGATTGAGCCAAGCTTGTCTAATATATCAGTCAAACTAATACATTAGCCAAACTTGATGTTCTGATACCACTAAAAACTCTATCATGCCTCGCTTCCCAAAAAGAATATGGAATACGGATACGCAATAAAAGCCCAGCGAATGATTTTCATCATCCATAAGCTGTTCAAGAATCTTTACAACATATCACAATATAATCAGAGTCGGAAGCCAGAAAAGTCAACCTCATGCACATATGAACCAAATACAAATAAGAATACTTGAAATAAAATATATTAATCTCAAATAGTCATGATCTGAAATACACAAATATCCTGGGTCACATTGCCCAAATACAAGAATAAATTCAAATACATGAATACAATTATTGTTCAAGCAACCACAAGAAATAATAATAACAAGATCCAGTACTAATACTTCATGTTACCGATCCCATCTGGAACATGTTCTCCTAAATCTGCAATTCAACGAATGCAAGAAAGAGGGAAAGAGAAAAATAAGTAGCCGTCAATTGCAAGTTACGGGCCACTTATAATGTATGATACAAGCACATGGGGAAACTAACTAGCAACATGGTATAAGTGTGTTGTCAAAATAAACAACTAACATGGTAATGTGATCAAGTGTAAATGGCATGAATCAAGTATCAAGTAATCAAGTAAACAAGTAAATATGTAACATGTAGTCAAGTATCAAGTCTCATGTATCATGTAGTCAAGTATCAAGCAAGCATGTATCATGTTCAAGTATCATGTTCAAGTATCATGTTCATGTGTCACTATCAAGTCTTATAGTTATTACTATCTAGGTAGCACTTCATACGCCCCATATTATAATACATGGTTGCTACAACAAAACAGTTTCGCTTTAGATTTCATAGTGGACCATAGAGGGCAGTATACTCAGGAATCAGAACAGAAATAGGTAACAGGTTCATGAAGCAACAGGTACACGAATCATCCGATTCATGCAGCAACAGGTTCATGAAGCAACAGGTACACGACCAACAGGTCCGTGCAGCAATAAGTAACAGGTACATGAACCAACAGGTCCATGCAGCAATAGGTAACATGTACATGAACCAAAGATCCATGTAGCAACAGCTAACAGGTACATGAACTAACAGGTCCATGCAGCAACAGGTTCATGTATCAACATGAATCAAAATGAAAAACACGGGCCCCCTTCCGAGTACACGTTTCTGAATTATTCACTATTCGATCTTTTCCTTAAACCCCGGCTTGGTTATTTATTATTATAATCAGGCATGCATGTGTATCGTAAAACAAATCAAGGATAACAGGGTATAAACATGTATCAGGTTCAGGGTGCAAGATAAATAAGTACAGGTACATGATAATACATAACATAGTGAAACAACTAGCTTTCTAATTCAGGACAGCAAGACAGTGTTGTACTAAAACAGTGATTCCCACTACTACAAACATCCAAATCTGGATCCGTCGAAGGATCTGGAAAATAGACTCCCACACGAATCCAGCAAATATAAATAAGTCATATAGTATTCACAACATCATAACTCAAAACAGATTTGAAAACAGAAAACGTGTTCAGTCAGAAATCAGGAAAACGAATCCAAAGTCAAGAAAACAGCATCAAAACTCATCAAATAAATCCACGAAAAATCTGGAGAATTTCCCTATGTCTAAAATCAAAATATAAAATTTCATAATATTCCAGTTAAATTAGTTTAGTCATCAAAAATAAGAAAACATCAAGAAACGATACTTTGCCAAATCTGGAATTCCCAACACTGCTGTACGAAAACTGAAATATCTCGCAAGCCGTGAAACGAAATCCAAATCTGCAAAAGGGAGATGAAAATAGATAAAATATATTAACTTTCATATTTCAAAAATATTTTTCATACAGTAAAAGGAATTAGGATGAAAATAGAGTTATTTACAAATCAGCGAGCAAAATATAGCAAGTATAGATTTCATAAACGAGCATGAAACATCACATAAAACTCATTAATAAAATTCACCCAAATTCTGGGTAATTCCTAACTAGGTAAAGAAATACTGACCAAAGTTTTGGATCAAAATAATATGTATAGCATAGTTCTTGAAAATAGTTTGTTATCAAAATTACCGAAAAACAGAATCTGGAAAAGATCGACACCTCTGTAGTAAAACTGCCATAACTCAGTCATACGAAATCAAAATCAAGCAAGGTCAGAGGGTTTTGAAAATAGAAGAAATTATCTAAAACTCATATTTTATACCGAAATTAAGATACTGACTTTAACACAGTCGAAAACAGCAAACAAAACAGAACAGTGCCAAAACTACAGATTTTTTCCTTAAAAACAAAATCAACAAATATTCAAGAAAATTGATCCAAACACATCCAAACCTAAAACCGAGTCTACCAAGTGTCTAAACATCATGATTTAGGGTATCTAACATGTCCACACCAAGAATCTCACATGGGTCTCAACCAAATCACTAATTTTCACGTAAGTCTCACATACACGATCAAAAATCAAGAACGGGCGAGTCCTAGGTTAATTCATGTCAAGATTGTGTCGTGAGTTATCTATGGTCAAATTTTCACAATAGAGACAAAATCCATCAAGAAAAACACAAACAAGAGTCGTTTCTAGAACCAACTACACTATAGGTAAACTTTTTTACTTGTATCAAACAAAGAAATTGGAGTATAGGTTACATGCTTGTGAGATGATGAAAACGACGATCCAACGAACAAGAATAACGGGATAGATTCCCGAGGCACGAACACGATCAGATGACGAATTAACCAATCACCAACACACGATCACAAACGAAATCACGAACCCAAGGCACGGATCTCGATGATCAAGAGATCCAACAGCTAGATCCAAGAGATCAAGATCAAGATCCACAGACGGCTCACAATCAAAGAGATCAAAACCATGATGATGATGATCATGATGAAGATCGACGGCCCAAAATCAATCCATCTAAATCAATGCAATAGTACCCCATGATCACTACAACAATGGTGGGGTATACACCGGGGTGACGGAACAGAGATGCGGCGCGGCAGCACCGGCAACAGAGGGCGGCGAACAATGGGCACGGCGGCGGCACCGTTGCTGTCGAGGCTACTGCAGAACAGGGGATGAAGGGGAGTTGCACGGGAGGATGGGAGGGTGGCTGTTCGGTGCACTGGCTGCACGATAGGGGCCGAGGAGGGGACCGGGGTCGCGATAGGATTCACAGCGGGGCTACCGACTGGTGACGCAGGGGACACTACGGAGGGTGCAGGGCGCACGGGGAGGCACCGTGCACAGGAAGGCAGGCCGAGGGGCTGGCAGCGAAGTGGCCTCGTCGAGGTGCTGTTGACTCACAGCTCATGAGGAGGAGGATCACCGGGGGATCACTGTAGGGAGAGGATAGACGAGAGGGAGATGGGTCGGAGGTCATTGGGGTGCAAGGTGGCCATGGCGGGAGATGGAGGTGACAGGGCTGAGCGGGAGGTGAAGAGGTAGGTTGGGGGATAGGCGGTTGCATGGGGAAGAAGATTAACAAGCAGAACGATGGTATATGGGTTATATAGAGATGGAGAAATAGGACTAGGAGTGAACAGAGGTTTCGGGTGGGTTTTAAATAGGGTAGGTTAATGTGGGTAACGGGTTGATAATAGGTTTGAGATTTTAATACGGTAATGGGTTGTTGTTATTGGGTTAATAACGGGTCTGGGGATATAATTAGGGTATTCGGGTTATTGGGTGAAATATAATGGGTATATGGGTAGCTAGGGGATTATAACGGGTTGTAGGGTAGGAGTAATGGATATTGGGTTTTAGAATTTAAATAAAAAAATAGAATTTTAAAATCTAATGGGGAAATAAAATAATCAATAACAATAAAATAATATTTATAACAAAATGTAGTTTTCTTTTCAATATAGAATTTATTTAAAACAACTACAAATACATTTTGTGCATAGAAGTTGATTTTTAATAAACATTCAAAAACAACAATAATAACAAAATACAAATAACAACAATAATAATAAGGTCGTGATAGAATAATAATAGTGTTAAAAACAACAGTAATAATATCAATAATAGAAATCAGGGTATCAATTTAAATAATAAGATTTGTATAAAAAAAAAATCATAGGAAACAGTTACAAATAAATTATTGATTAAAGATAAACTTTAGTGGAAGATTCAAAATACATTTTAACAAAAAGAATTTGAAAACGAAAAAAATAATTTACAAAAATTTTAAATACAGAAAATATACGAAAAATACAACTTTGGGAAAACAGGGGTTACACCTAACCCCTAGAAAACAACAAGGGTTAGCCATGTCTGGGGTGAGTATAATTTACCAATTCACCAAAAAATTATACTTTATAAGGAAAATAGAAGGAACTTACGAATATCATGATAATAAAGTTCAACCTGAAATCTAAATATAAAAACATCATAAAAGTGACTTTATACCAAAGTAACATTCTGAATCTGCACCCATCTACATATCCATATCTACTCTCACTACCTTGAAATTGTGCCACGGCGAGTAGTTCCAATCATTTTCATGGAAATAGCAGGCGAGTAGTTCCTCAACATAATTCTAAGGCATATCAACTTACATCAACTCATATCACAACTTATCTTTAGTTTTGAAATTATTCCCATATTCATCACATAATACACTTCACTATTATCACATAATACACTTGACTTTGTGCTTCACACTAATATCACATTTTTCTTTACTTTTCATTCATATACTATATTATATCATACATACACACTTTCTTTACTTCTCATACTCTTTTTAATACAACAATTTCTTTGAGTTATTCGCATTAATTTTACATACACGATTCTTTCATGGTTATACTCATATACACCACGTCATAATTTACATAGATAATTCATTCACTTTATACTCAGATACATAACACTATATTAATTCACATATATAATTCCTTCCCTATTCATATTTAATCACATAATACAAATGTTCCTCTTTTCATAAATATCTTCATATCACCATTTCATTTTTTTCATATAAATCACATAATGCAATTACCTCATTTTTCATACGTATTTAACCACATACTTCATTTACCATTCATTTTCATCGCATATAATCACATCCTTTCTATCTTATAACATCTTCATATTTATACTCATCACATAACTTCACATTTATTCAATTATATATTATCACATTTATTTTCATCGCATCTCATCACATATATTTATTCTACCTTATCTCATCACATTCATTCGTTTTCATCGCATATCATGCATTCAATCTCATAATATCACAATCATTTTCAACGCATATAATCACATTCATTTATATCTTATAACACATATATCATAGCATCTCATAATACATCACACTTATTGGAATGCTCATTCTCGTTGTATCGTATACTTTACTTTATAATTTATTCTCATCCCAACATACAACTTTAGTTACTTCTCATTATTATCAATAATATATCTTACTTTTATTTTCATTTACATCTCATTTTACAATTTTACTTTAACTTTCCTTCTTATCCGGTAATACACCACACACCAAACATAATTTGGGTAATATAACACTGCACCCCAAAGCCGATAGCAGGGGTATTCATCATCGCAACCAAAGTTGAACTTGGGTAATCATCACCGCACCCCAAGTAGAACTTAGGTATTCTAACATCACATTTCAAGCCGATAGCTCAGTTATTATTTTACTTTATTTTCATTTTCATCTTATAATTTACTTTACTTTTCATTTCCAATTCACAATACAACTTTCACATCAACAACCCACCGATTTATCCTGGGAGTTGTGCCAAGGCAGGTAGTTCCCACCATTTCCATGAAGATAGCGGGCAAGTAGTTCCTCGACACAATTCCAAGGTGCGTCAACTCATATCATACCATATTTTACTTTAATAACCATTCTCATCACCTAATACCACTTACTTATATTTTTTCTTCACATAATATATTTTACTTCATGTTTCACACTCTTAATACATATGACTTTACTTTTCATTCGTATAATACATACACATTTTCTTTTACTTTTCATATTAATTTACATACAGGATTCCTTCATTTTTCTTATACATTCTCATACATATTTTCTTCTCTTCTCATAGATATTCACATAACACAATTTATTCACCTTTCATTTTCATTCAAATACGTACTTCCTCACTTTCATTCATATAATGCATCATACATTTTCTTTACTTCTCGTATTCATTCCCATAATACAATTTCTTCATTTTATTCATATTAATTTACACACATACTTCATTTACATTTTCTTTCTCATTTCGTATTATACACTTTCTATAACACCCTAGAATTTTAAATAATGTTTTTGAGATTAATAAATGAATTAAAGTTATTTTGGTGATTTAATGAACATTTTCTGGATTTTAGCTTTTTGCACGTACAAAACACGTGCAAATATTTTTTTGAGGGAACACAAAGTCAAGAAATTTATTTGGATGATATGATATTCATTAGCAATTAATAATTTCATTTATAAATTAATTTTGGGTAATTTTACAAATAATGCTAAAAGGGAGGGTCTCTTTGCAAAATGCCACATGGAGGATGTTTTTTTTTTCAAAAGGTTGGATTTTCTGGGCTGCATGAGGTCAGCCAAATTTAGGGTGATTTTGGGAGTTTTAAATCTCACCTTATTTTGATTTCTAACTACCTAATATAATAGATTTATGTATGTAAAGATTTTTTCAAAAGATATATGCAAATCTTCTAAAAACCCCTTAAATGAATACCCGGACTATATAGGCAGAGCAGCAGCTGTTTTCCACCATTGAGAACCCAGATTTTATTTCCCATTATATTTCTTTGGAGTTGGATGTTCAAGTTTTGCAAAGGAGGAGGAGAAGGCTTTTATATTGACTTTTGTTTCTTCAAATTAAACACCTTTAAAGGTGAGTGATGTTCTTATCCCTTGTTCGTTCTATATCTGTTGAATGTGAAGTTTTGTTTAGTAGGATGCATGCTATGAGATCATTTGTTGATGAAGTAAATAATCTGGATGAATGAGTAGTCAAATGATATCTTTCATGAATAAGAACATTAGTCGATGAGTAGTTTCTATGCATAGATTGTTCAAGAACACTTTGGAGATTTTAGTAGCACTCTGGAAGTTTTATTTCCACCATACTGCACTTGTATGATCACATATTCATATGCCTAACTGATGAATTTATACATTCTGTTGCACTGTTGGATTTATTTTCCCTTTTGAGAATTGATCATCTGTTGAGGCCATAAATTAATAAGTGAAAGAAAATCTGATTTAGTAACAAATTTGTTTGTGCATAATGAACCATGTAGTGTGAATTTTAGATCAAACTTTGAAGTAAGACTCTTCAAGTTTTCATGTGCAGGTTGAGTTCTTTTGTGAAACTGAGATTTCGAGTGAAATCTTTGTAAGATTGGATTGGATGAAGTATGAACTAGAACAAACTATATGTCCATTGTATTATTGATCTAATATATATACACTGTTTTTTCCATGAAGAAGAATTTTAGACACCCATTTGTGCATGTGCACAATGTAGATGCACGAATCTAATATAATCTGATTATGGATAGGATGAAGCAGATTTGGCCTTAAATTTAATATTATTTGTTAGACCACCCATGCAGGAAAGAAGCAATGAAAAATTGAAATTCATATTCGGGTATGAGTCCTAACATTTCGATTCTTGACTACAGTTTGAGTTTAACGTATTTCTAACCTACATCGATACCAGTTTGTAGAAGGCTTTCAAATAGTATATAATGCATGTTCGGAGGCAAATGCGAGTTATTGTAGCTATATTATATAGGAAGTATCCCATTTGGATTAAATTCCTTAGAGGTGCTAAAATGTGATTGTCCATTACAGCTCTATTGCCTTTCTTTCTTCTTCTAAAAGAATTTTCTCCAGTTTAAATCCTTGTTCAAATCCCTGTTCGAATAACATGGTTTAGGAACTCATTTTATGCATATTTTGAATCCTCTACTACTGTTCATACCTGTGTATGCTCTGTTTAATATCTTTCTTGATAAAATTTGATCAGTAGTTGGGGCAGGAACACATAAACGAGATGCAAGAGTTGACAATAGACTGGTATGTGTATAACAATCATAAGATGTGGATTTTGATAGGACCAATCAAAAATATAAGTAAAAGTTGGATTTTGATCTCAGGTCCATGTACAGGTTTATAATGATTTTTTTCTGAGATTTTGTGCATGATTTCTGATTGGTTTTTGGCAAAATGTAAGAACTGGGATGATAAAACAGGTTGTGCCTGATGCTTATACTTACTTATGATCGACAATTTACATGTTTCAAGAAGTAGTTTCTGTCAAATAAAACTAATCCTGCTATCAAGATGTATATGCAATTTTTTTGGCACTGTTCATGCCTGTAAGTGTTGATTTTAGTTTCCTTGAATAAAAACATGATTTTTTGTGGGATTTGAACATCAAACAAAATATAAATATTAGACAGTAGACTGGTATGTGTATAACAGACAAAAGATAGGGGTTCTGATAGGAGAAATCAAAAAGTATAAGTAAAGATTGGAATTTTAAATTTCGGGTCTGTATGCACAGGCTGAAATTGAACTTTTTTTGATTTTGTGCTTGTTTCGATTGGTTTTTAGGCAAATATAGAAACTAAGATGATAAAATAACTTGTGTTTGAATTTGATAATCACATGAGAGTGGATTTTTAGAGAAGGATCAACTACTATATGTATAGGTTGGGATTTTAAATTTTCGAGTCTGCAAATGCAGGCCGAAACCTTGAGATTTGAGATATGGATGAAGTTTTCGAATGGACTTGTTTGGTATTTGAGCTGAGATGGGCTAACCTGCATATAACTTATATGTAGTAAATTTTTCTCTATGGATTCACTGATATATATCTTCCAAAATTTGATATTGCATGGTTCCAGATTTCTTAACTAGAATTTGTAGACATTGAGTATATCCCTTCAAGTTCTCTATACTGTTTGAAGATTTTCTTAGCAAAATATCTAGACATTGAATGATCACAGATGTCTTTCGAAATTGCATTGATTGAAGAAATTTCTCATTGTGAACAAGTCAACAATGAAATAAAATGATTTCTAATGAAAGGATTGTATTATTAAATTCGAGTTGAGAGTTTTTAGAGGTTGAGTGGGACCCTAGTATACCGGCAGTTTAGTTTTGTGATTTGGCATGTTAGGGCTTGGTTGTTGATCAGTTGAGTAAAGTCCGGTAGGGTATACCAACTCTAGGAGAATTGTGATTAATTAATTAAACTTAATAAAGTAAGGATAGGTACTAGATGGTGATATGATGAAATGGGTGCAAACATGATTTATGGACCTCAGTATGATCTACGGTGTGAGATAGTCCCCAGAATTATCGAGGTGTAAGTGAAATAGTCTCCAGAATTACCTGCGGTGTGGGACTGATCTCCGGAATTATTGGGATCGAGGTGAGGCTCATGGGGTATTCGTGTAATGAGGCACCATAGCTTGCGGTGTGGGGTATTCTCGAAGATTTCAAGGTGTGAGTGAAATAGTATCCAGAATTATCTACGGATGGAGATTGACCTCCGGAATTATTGGGGCATGGGCTAGAAACTCACAGTTTATCTAAATCTAATACTAGTCATCGTAGTAGTTTAGTTGCATAGCGTGGGATCGAAACTTATCAAGTGGAGAACAATAAGGGCTTGCACTGGATCTATGTTGAGTGGGGAGCATAGATTCGACAAGTGTGCATTAGTTTTATCATATGCATTTGGGTTTTCTCGACTTGTTATTGTGCATGTTTATTTTTTGTTTTCTCACACTTGACACTTAGCCTAGTTCCACTTGATGATTTAAGATTTATTCATTGTTATTTCATATTTCATTCGTTATTACTGCATTAGTATGTTGAATGTGATTTCCCTCCTCATGTTTCATTTAAGTTGTATTTTTCTTGAATGTCACTCACACCGTTATGGCTGACCCCAGTAGTTTTGGGGGTTATTTCTAGCCTCATGTTTTACAGGTAGGTACCTTGCATAGAGTTGAGAGCATGTGTTGACGTTTATGCATAAGTGTAAAAGATTGGATTGTAAAAGAAAGAAATTGTAATTCAAAGTGTTAATAATTCTGTTGTGCTTTGCAAAACAAATGATGTAATAATAGTTGAAAACTTTTCTATGTCTGGACTATGTTTATTATTACAATTGAAGTTGATGCTGGGAAATTGTGCCACACTTAACTATCAACTGTAGTATCAACCTCTGGCCCTGGCGATGCTGGGAAACTGCTTCCACACTTGCCTATCAACCTCTGGCCCTGGCGATACCGGTCCGGTTCGCCCCTTTCTCGGCTTGGAATTGTCCAGCATTATGGCCTACACTTGCCGCTACTCATGTTGTCAATGTATGTTTGCCCTTGTGAACTTATTTCACTGGCACGCTCGGACGTCCTACGCTCGGTAGAAGTGTCACGCCCTGCTTCCCAAAATACGGAATACGAGCACGTGACGAAGCCCAGCGAATGATTTTTACATCATCCATAAGCTGTAGGATCGACTCAGCATCATAACAAGTATATAACAAGAGAGATATATAAAACCAAGCATGCATGAATACTTTATTAGTAACAGAAACAACTGAAATATGATAAAACATCCAAGTAGTTTCAAGTCTGAATCAAAGTAAACTCGGGAACATCAGCCCGTTACAAATTCTCAAATCTCAAGAAATAATAATCCAAAATAAACAAATAATGCAAGAATTTAAATATTCTAGTCAGGTCCTTCTCCACTTGGAAACTAGAACCTTTGCTCACCAATTCCCGCGGGCAGCTCGTCTCCAAAGTCTGTTTAATAAATATAAACAGGAAAACAAGAAGGGAAACAAAAGAAAATGCCCTTAGTGCAAGCTAGGGCCACAAATAGTGGAAGCAAGTACAAGTAAGGGAAAAAAAAATAAGAATTGGAATCAAGAATAAGCAGAGTTATAAGAAGTAGTAGGCAAATTCAAAGACTAGCTGGCAAGAGGGAACACCTTAATAACTAGATTGGATAACAACTGCTAGTGGTGAAACACATGTCAGGTACACCTATAAGGGTATTTAATATCAAGCGACAACCTCAAGTCTAGTGTCATATGTTATTTTGAATGTCAGGTCTTAAATGTCAAGTCCAAGTATCAAGTTGTCTAGCTCAAGTTATCAAGTTATCTAGTCTCAAGTATCAAGTTATCTAGTTCAAATTATCAAGTTCAAGTCTAGTGGTGATTACTATCTAGGTAGCACGACATGCATCCATTCTTTTACTACATGGTTGCTACAGTCAAACAATTTCGTTTAGACCTAGTAATGGATTTTATAGGGCGGCATACTCAGGTATCAAGTATCAAGCAAGCCATGGTTCATGAATCGGAAATTAAATAACAAGTTCACGAAGCAAGTTCGCGAATCCACAAGCAAGTTCAGGAACCGCACAATGCGTTCATGAATCAAACAAGTTCATGAGCCGAGTAACCGACTCCATGAATCGAACAAGATACAACAAGTTCATGAACCAAGTATTTGGAAACACGGGCCCCCTTCCGAGTACACTTATCTATATTGTCCATTCTATAGTCTTTCCCATAACCCCGGCTTGTTACTTTTATTAACTCTTATCAAGCAAGCATACAAGTGTAATATTGTAATTTAATTCTAGGAAAATTTGGGGATGTCCTATATAGTGTCCAGCATCAACATATAAAATTTGAGGTCAAGCGCTCGCTGTTTACACAGCTAAAATAATTCGCAAAGTAAATACATACAGCAGTTTTTGCAAAACTGCGTCTACTGACACAGCTGCAGTATAACTGCCATAAC
The DNA here is from genome assembly GCA_017893485.1 of Hemerocallis citrina. NCBI lineage: Eukaryota > Viridiplantae > Streptophyta > Magnoliopsida > Asparagales > Asphodelaceae > Hemerocallis > Hemerocallis citrina. The sequence continues at coordinate 230,117,275 of CM030362.1, read as the reverse complement.
TCCTAGACCGTAGCTCCAAATTCGATCAACTTGGAGTCTATCGATATCTACACATCCGGATCTACATTTTATATTCAGGGCTTGGGCCCAAATTCCAATGATAAAAGGGTCGAAACCGCAAAAGAAAATCCAGACAGCAACACTCAGAATTTATTTACTAATGTAGGTTCCATGGAAATGTGTAAGTTGGTGTCTAAAATTATCAAGTAGCATAAATACATATTCATGGATGTCAAAACAGCAACATATATATATTTTCCAAGTCATAATAGTCGCAATTCGTCAAAATACTAAATTCATATGCGTCTACAAATTTTAGGGGTCCTTAATTCATATGTCCATATGATTCATGTGTTCAAGGGGATAAAAGAGTCCAATTGATTATCATTTAATACGAGGAAGTTTTGTGACTCTTAGATTTGTGGGTTGAAGATTCAAGATTGATTTACTATGATATTTCAAAGGGAGTCATAATCTAACTATATGTGGTATTTTCAAGAAAACTTGTACTAGAGCAATAAAATGTACAAGATGAATACTTGCCTTAAATCGACGATTAAAAACTCCGCTTGTTGAAGCAAATTGAGAAGAAAAATCCCCGAAGATGTCCTCGAAAAGCGCATCCAAAAATTGATCGAAGATCGAGCTTTCCTCGCACACACGATCGGCCCAAACAGCGTACAGCAAAGTGGGATCGGCTGCGGGTAGAACACGGAACAGCAGATCGATCCAATCAGATCTGTCCTGTGCACCGGATCCAATCCCAGAACAGCGAACACGGCTCCGGATTTGCTGCGGAACGAACACAGGACACCGATCAACCGCACGGATCTTGAAGAGATCGAACGGCTGTAATTCGCTCCCGCCTAAATCCTCTTCTTCTTCGTTCGATCTTCTTCTTCGTTCGTCGTTCGACCGAGTAGAGCTCGAGAGAGAGGAGCGACGGCGTGACTGCTTCGTTGGTGGCGACTACGGTAGTGACGGAGGCGACGACGGCGACGACGTCGAGAAGCGACGGCGCGGCGAGGGCTCTGTTCGTGGTTTCGAACAGGGGAGAGGTGGATTCGGAAGTGGGTTCGAGTTGGCGAGGCGATGGGTTCGGGAGTTTAAAGGCGATGGAGTGGGGCGATGGTGGTGGTCTGGTCGTGACTGTGAAGACGAGAGGGAGACGAGGCGATGGGGTGGGCGATGATCGGAGTTGGAGGAAATGGGTTGGAGGCGTGCGAAATATATGGAGAAGGGAAACTGGAGAAGATGATTAGCGGCGGGGTAGAGATTAGGTTTTAACAGTAGAAATGTAATTAGGGTTAGGGTAGGGGTTTAAATACTAGGTTAGCGGGTTTGCGGGTTTGAGAGTTTAGGGGATCCGTTTCAAAAAGGGCCCAACAGAAGAAATGGTCAAAAAGCACAATAATGGGGATTAGAAAGATAAAAGGGAAGAATCGGGCTAATTCTCACGAAGAACGGTGCAAGATGGCACACAATCGAATTTGACAAGAGAACCCACAAATTCGAGTTGAGACCAGAATAATAATTCCATTCAATCAGAAGAAATACATGATATCAAAAATAGACGAAAGAGTACAATAAGGCACAAAACAGTACAAAATACCAATACGAGGAAATAGGAGTTACAAATCCTACCCACCTTACACAAAAATTTCGTCCTCGAAATTTGCTTAGGCGGTACATAGGACAGGGTAAAGTAACTTAGGGGCGGGTAACAAACAAGGGATCCAAGGAGAAGTCAACTTTGGTGGTAACACCAAAATAAGAAGGGAGTGGATAACAACGAGGTCAAATGGATGGCATGAAAGAGAATAACAGTATCTAAAGGATCTAAATAACACAAGATAATAAATACGATGAAGGAGCAGGCAGAACTGAAACCAAGGAGATGGAAGACAGGAAAGAAATGAATCCAATAATGAATGAGTATATGATGGCAGGAGGGAAAGCAAGAAGGAAATAACCGGTATCAAAAACGAAGAACGAACAACACACGACTGGCGAGGTCACAAGGCAAAAAGATGAAGAAATAGATAGAGTTGGAATCGAAGAAAGGATGGACAAGAAAAAGATGAACCAGACAACTAGTCAACGGATGAGGACAACATGAGATAATAAAGCAATTCAGCAGAACTGCAATCAGAGAGGAAGATGACCGGGAAGAATCAAATCATTCAGTGAATCAACGGATGGGGATGAATACAAGGAACACAGAGGGAAGCAACAATACTAAGGACTAGTCGCAACGAGGGGATCCTGGGACCTGTGGGTTATGGGCCCACCACGCTTCCGCTGCGCTACTCTGGTGGTGACACTCCAAGCTCCAGACATGTCGTTGTAGACCACGTGACACCAAGCGACGATCCGAGCAGGAAGAAAGGAATGGGACGCCAAGATCAAAGAGAGTATGGGCTCCAAATAGAGATAGACAATAATGCAAAATGGATATAAGACTTGAGCTTCAATTCTCATAATTAAAGATAGAACACATATCAAAACTAATGGTTTTTAACAAAAATAATCACACAACAAATATCAATAATAATAATAATAATATCAATAGTAACGGAATAATAATAACAATAATAAAAAATAAATATAACAATGATAATAATAAAATTAGTAATAATATATAGTAACAAAATAATAATAATAACAATAATAATAACAGAAATCAAAAATCGTCATAATCATACAGGTAATAATAACATAATAAAAATATCAAAAATACTAAATATAACGATAACACATACATGACACAATAGAATTCAACACACTCGTGAAAATAATGCAATAATAATAATGATAGCAAAATAATAATAATAATAATAATAATAATATCAATAATGATAATAAATAATATGATAATAGCAATAATAGCAATAATATCAATAAAGTAATCGTAACAATAAAAATAATAACAGTAACAAAGGTGATGAAAACAATAATAATTACATAAATTAGAACGACAATGATAATAATAATACCAATAATAACGAAAATATTCCTTTACCATCCGTTTATTTATATAAGTAACGAGTCTTGAAATATCAATTAGCAATAGGTAGAAAATCTTGCCCCCCTGACATCAAGTTGCATATTTGCCTCCACGACATCAGGTTTCAAATTGCCATCCAGATATTCGGCTGCACATTTTGCCTCGCCGATATCCAGTTGCAATTTGCCTCCATTGACATCGAGTTGCATATTTGCCACCTCGACATTAGGTTGCACCGAAATGGTGAAATGTATATAAAGTTTGAGCATGCTCGGCTCCAAAACAAATTATTAATAATAATAATAGTAACGATAAAAATAATAGTACAATTAAAATATCGATACTAATAATAATAAGAATAACAATGATAATAACAATGATCATAATAGTAATAATAACAGAAATCGTTGAAAGAATGATAATAATAATAATAATAAAAATAGCAATAATATTAAAATATCAACAACGCTAGTAAAAATAATAATGCAAGACAAGTTATAGTTTGTGCCCAATATTTTTGTGGAAGCAATTTAATATTAGCAATAATAATAAAATAATGAAAACAACAATAAGAATATCAATAGTAGTAACAATAATAATAATACTAGTAATGATAATAAAAATAATAGCAATAATATTAATAGTAGTAATAATAGCATTATACAACAAATAAGAATTTGTCTTATCAAAATAATCCAGTAGAAACATATAGTCGATCAAAAATGAAAAGTGAAGTTAGAATACACCATTGTTCGAAATAATAAAATCTTGTTGAGAAACATTTGTACAGAAGATCGAAAATAAATATAATAATTAATAATCGAAACATTGAAAGTATTTGGAAAAATAATTATAAGAGAAAAATAAGTAGGAGAAAAATGAAGCTACATCCAACAAGGAGTAAAAGAGAATGATGACTAGAAGGGACGAAAGAAAATTAAGGAATTGAATATGAGGAAGAAGGTTGAGGGGCAAAATCGGAATTGAAGAGAATATAGCAGAGAATGAATAACTAGCATGATACTCAAAGTGAGTCAACAGTTGAAGATGAACGCAAGGTACGAAAAGTAATGAACGACACACGAACTGAAATAAGAGGGGATCAACGAGGCAAGCGGAAAATAAGAGATTGCTTGCTCCGGAATCAAAAGAATATGGGCACAGAAGAATAAATTGTACCCAATAAGGACTCAATAAATCAGGATGACTATAAGAGATGGAAGGAAGCAATGAATCAAAGAATTGAATATGAAGGAATCAAATGAATGGGATAAGACTTGTATCCAGATCGAGTTGACTATTAAATCATTCATGTGGTTGCATGGCCTGTTTAATGTTGAGTTAATCCTGACTGAGTCAAGCCTGTCTAATGTATTAGTCAAACTAACATATTAGCCAAACCTGGCTCTGATACCACTAAAAACCTTGTCACGCCCCGCTTCCCAAAATACGGAATACGAACACGTGACGAAGCCCAGCGAATGATTTTTACATTATCCATAAGCTGTAGGATCGACTCAGCATCATAACAAGTATATAACAAGAGAGATATATAAAACCAAGCATGCATGAATACTTTATTAGCAACAGAAACAACTGAAATATGATAAAACATCCAAGTAGTTTCAAGTCTGAATCAAAGTAAACTCGGGAACATCAACCCGTTACAAATTCTCAAATCTCAAGAAATAATAATCCAAAATAAACAAATAATGCAAGAATTTAAATATTCTAGTCAGGTCCTTCTCCACTTGAAAACTAGAACCTTTGCTCACCAATTCCCGCGGGCAGCTCGTCTCCAAAGTCTGTTTAATAAATATAAACAGGAAAACAAGAAGGGAAACAAAAGAAAATGCCCTTAGTGCAAGCTAGGGCCACAAATAGTGGAAGCAAGTACAAGTAAGGGGAAAAAAAACAAGAATTGGAATCAAGAATAAGCAGAGTTATAAGAAGTAGTAGGCAAATTCAAAGACTAGCTGGCAAGAGGGAACACCTTAATAACTAGATTGGATAACAACTGCTAGTGGTGAAACACATGTCAGGTACACCTATAAGGGTATTTAATATCAAGCGACAACCTCAAGTCTAGTGTCATATGTTATTTTGAATGTCAGGTCTTAAATGTCAAGTCCAAGTATCAAGTTGTCTAGCTCAAGTTATCAAGTTATCTAGTCTCAAGTATCAAGTTATCTAGTTCAAATTATCAAGTTCAAGTCTAGTGGTGATTACTATCTAGGTAGCACGACATGCATCCATTCTTTTACTACATGGTTGCTACAGTCAAACAATTTCGTTTAGACCTAGTAATGGATTTTATAGGGCGGCATACTCAGGTATCAAGTATCAAGCAAGCCATGGTTCATGAATCGGAAATTAAATAACAAGTTCACGAAGCAAGTTCGCGAATCCACAAGCAAGTTCAGGAACCGCACAATGCGTTCATGAATCAAACAAGTTCATGAGCCGAGTAACCGACTCCATGAATCGAACAAGATACAACAAGTTCATGAACCAAGTATTGGGAAACACGGGCCCCCTTCCGAGTACACTTATCTATATTGTCCATTCTATAGTCTTTCCCATAACCCCGGCTTGTTACTTTTATTAACTCTTATCAAGCAAGCATACAAGTGTAATATTGTAATTTAATTCTAGGAAAATTTGGGGATGTCCTATATAGTGTCCAGCATCAACATATAAAATTTGAGGTCAAGCGCTCGCTGTTTACACAGCTAAAATAATTCGCAAAGTAAATACATACAGCAGTTTTTGCAAAACTGCGTCTACTGACACAGCTGCAGTATAACTGCCATAACTCCTAGACCGTAGCTCCAAATTCGATCAACTTGGAGTCTATCGATATCTACACATCCGGATCTACATTTTATATTCAGGGCTCGGGCCCAAATTCTAATGATAATAGGGTGGAAACCGTAAAAGAAAATCCAGACAGCAACACTCAGAATTTATTTACTAATGTAGGTTCCATGGAAATGTGTAAGTTGGTGTCTATAATGATCAAGTAGCATAAATACATATTCATGGATGTCAAAACAGCAACATATATATATTTTCCAAGTCATAATAGTCGCAATTCGTCAAAATACTAAATTCATATGCGTCTACAAATTTTAGGGGTCCTTAATTCATATGTCCATATGATTCATGTGTTCAAGGGGATAAAAGAGTCCAATTGATTATCATTTAATACGAGGAAGTTTTGTGACTCTTAGATTTGTGGGTTGAAGGTTCAAGATTGATTTACTATGATATTTCAAAGGGAGTCACAATCTAACTATATGTGGTATTTTCAAGAAAACTTGTACTAGAGCAATAAAATGTACAAGATGAATACTTGCCTTAAATCGACGATTAAAAACTCCGCTTGTTGAAGCAAATTGAGAAGAAAAATCCCCGAAGATGTCCTCGAAAAGCGCGTCCAAAAATTGATCGAAGATCGAGCTTTCCTCGCACACACGATCGGCCCAAACAGCGTACAGCAGAGTGGGATCGGCTGCGGGTAGAACACGGAACAGCAGATCGATCCAATCAGATCTGTCCTGTGCACCGGATCCAATCCCAGAACAGCGAACACGGCTCCGGATTTGCTGCGGAACGAACACAGGACACTGATCAAGCGCACGGATCTTGAAGAGATCGAACGGCTGTGATTCGCTCCCGCCTAAATCCTCTTCTTCTTCGTTCGATCTTCTTCTTCGTTCGTCGTTCGACCGAGTAGAGCTCTTGAGAGAGGAGCGACGGCGTGACTGCTTCGTTGTCGACGACTACGGTAGTGACGGAGGCGACGACGGCGACGACGTCGAGAAGCGACGGCGCGGCGAGGGCTCTGTTCGTGGTTTCGAACAGGGGAGAGGTGGATTCGGAAGTGGGTTCGAGTTGGCGAGGCGATGGGTTCGGGAGTTTAAAGGCGATGGAGTGGGGCGATGGTGGTGGTCTGGTCGTGACTGTGAAGACGAGAGGGAGACGAGGCGATGGGGCGGGCAATGATCGGAGTTGGAGGAAATGGGTTGGAGGCGTGCGAAATATATGGAGAAGGGAAACTGGAGAAGATGATTAGCGGCGGGGTAGAGATTAGGTTTTAACAGTAGAAATGTAATTAGGGTTAGGGTAGGGGTTTAAATACTAGGTTAGCGGGTTTGCAGGTTTGAGAGTTTAGGGGATCCGTTTCAAAAAGGGGCCCAACAGAAGAAATGGTCAAAAAGCACAATAATGGGGATTAGAAAGATAAAAGGGAAGAATCGGGCTAATTCTCACGAAGAACGGTGCAAGATGGCACACAATCGAATTTGACAAGAGAACCCACAAATTCGAGTTGAGACCAGAATAATAATTCCATTCAATCAGAAGAAATACATGATATCAAAAATAGACAAAAGAGTACAATAAGGCACAAAACAGTACAAAATACCAATACTGGGAAATAGGAGTTACAAGAAGTTTATAATGTAGGTTTGACAGGTGCAGGGTATCCCTTACCCTAGTGACTAACTCGAGTCACACATCCCACTCTGAGAGTCAACAACCTCAATATTAGATATCAACCATCCCTAGACAAGAGTCATCAACTCTGATAGTTCACACGAAACCATGTCCTCACAATGCTTAGTCGAAACCAAGGCTAAACGACCTACGAGTTTCTGCCCGAAACTTAAAATGGTCATAACTCTCTCGATACAACTCCGATTGGAGTGTACGAGCCTAATCTGGAAAGGTGAGATCCTAGGCTACAACATTCTAGTTGATCCTGAACTCAAATTCAACCATCTAAGTCCTCAAAATAGCCTCTCAAGCTTCAGCCTGCGTGCTTCCTGTGCACGGGCTGCACCTTACCAGTAGCACAAAACTCTACTCGTTCGTCAGAACGTCACAAACCCAATTTCTATGAGAGGGTGTGGGTGTCCTCGACAACTCTCTAGTTAGTCATGAGACCAATTTATACCATTAAGTCACCCTAACACACTCCTCTCTCACCGATGCATCAATTTTCACAATGGGTCTCTCCAATTCAGAGCACTCAGATCCACTCTAGGTCTCTGTCCAGTCTTACAAAAATCTCAGTAAATCAACCCTTTACTGGAATTGCCTCAATTTGGTCTTTTTGGAAAGATCTAGGTGTCCACTACAACTCTCTAATGAATCAGGTTCTCAAAATGTGCCCTTAAGGATTCTTAAATGTCCAATCTCTACAGGGTATCGAAACTAACTGAAACCAGCACAGTGCATACTCATAAAATTATATTAAATTCCATACTCATCCAAATGACACAAAATTTATGGTGATGAAACTAGAGATCATACTAAACAATATGTAAAAGACTTCATGTCAAAACTCCAAATATACAGTGAGTTCTATCTATTTCAATTTATCACAGAAACCAACAAGTTCTTTAGTTCAGCTTCAGCTACTGATTAAAGCTCGATTTTTCTCATGCCTATAAACTCATCCAAATAATTTCCTGATTTTTTTATATAATCTACATGCATACCGGAACATAGGGTAAAAGTTTCAGATGAATAGAATACTTCAATAAATAATGAAAATTCCTACAACATCAGTCATTCTGTTTATCATTTGCTGAATCTATCTTACGATACAGTTGCATCTTACAATTTTATTAAAATATCAAATGATCACAGAAAAATCTGAAATAAATCACTGACTACCTACACATGCATATTGACAAACCATTAAAATCTCATGGTATAGTTCTTTGTATTTTGCTCTCGGAAAAATCCACAAAATGACATTCTGAATCAGTTTTCTAGTTTCAGTTCTGATTTCAACTTCCACTCTTAGATGATCATTCTAGTACATCCTATCATACATGCATGCAAGCAAAATCAATTAAAAGACAAAAAATGAAGGTTTAGAGAAACTCCCCATCATTTGTTGTAGTAGAGGAATTGATCTTCTCAAGCTTCCTTCCTTGAAAAATCTCTCCTTGAGTCTTCTTCTTCACTTTCTCTTCTTTCTCTCCTATTTTCTCTTGAAGGGGTTTCTGAAACTTCCAGAGAAAAGTGGTGGGAAAGAGTGGAGAAATGAAGGAGAAGGGAGAGAGGGTATAGCCGGTTTTGAAGCTAGGGGTAGGCTTAGGGTGTAGGTGGTTTTGGGATCAAAACCATGGCTTGCAGCCCATTGGTTTGTGGTTGTTGTGATGGCTGCCCAAATTAGCTTAAATGGGTTCTAACGAGTGCGAGTCGAGTGGTTTAACGAGCGCACGCAATATATATCCACTGTAGTATCATACAGTGTTATATTTGCATGGGCGTCGTACCGAAAACTAGCGTTTATACTAGTATCGGTCCTCCTCGTTCTCGTGCATCTTTAGAATGCAATCCTCCCACGAACCGTCCCGTAACCCTAACCATACACCACGATAGCAAAATCGATCCATAATACTGCAATCAGGTGCACGCATACTTACAATATACATACATATATATATATATTCAGGTATCGTGCAATACGGGGTGTTACAGGGATCAACCCCTAATTTTTGTAGATTTGTTTAATGACTCTTATTACTTATTTCATGCTTATGAAATCAATCATATAATTTCTAGACTGCATGTTGTTCAGTGCATAACTATTTTTAACATGATTCCAGTCACTGTTGATAAAAATTTGGGAACATGAAATGTAGCCTAGTATATATATTTTACAACACTTTTGACAGTTTTGAATTCTGAGTTGTATTTTATGATTTATCACTGTTTTAGTACTGCTGTGTCTAAAATTTCAGATTCATAAATCTGCTGCATCATTCTTTTTCCCAATTTAATTTGATCATGCTAACTATATTATAATAACATGAAATTTAATATGATGAGACTAGACATGCTAGGAAACCTTCTATGTTTTTCCTAGATTTAATTATGGTGTTTTTATATCTTTTTCATGCATATAATTAAAACTTTGCGATTTCTGGCTGAACTTGAATTCTGTATAAAACGCTGTTTTGAGCACTGTTTTTGTAGTTGTTACATGACTTGTGTATATACGCTGGATTCGGCAGAGAGTCTAGTTCCTAAAACTTCTGACGAATCCAAGTTTGCATTTCTATGGCAATGGGAATCTCAGTTTTGGTGTAGCAATGTCTTACTGTCCAGAATTGAAAGTCTCGTTGTTCTAACTATTATAGGTTGTTTCGTCACCCATTTATGTTTGCTATCCAACTTGAACTTGTTTCTTGTTTCATGGCATATTTTCTTGCCCTGTTTGTGCACGTATATGCCTGTTTTAGTAATAATAACAAGTAATCAAGCCGGGGTTAAGGGAAAGATCTAGTAGTGCAAAATATAGAAATGTGTACTTCGAAGGGGACCCGTGTTTTCCATATAATTACATGATTACTCGATTACTTGATTACTTGATTACATGATACATGATACTTGATACTTGTTTACTTGATTACCTGACTACATACTTTCCTATTGGAAAGTGTACTCAGAAGGGGACCTGTAGGTCCTACTTGATACATGACTACTTGATACTTGACATCTGAATACACGACCCTATATAATCCACTACGAAATCTAAATGTAACTTGTCTGAATGTAGCAACCATGTGATAAAATTTGGGACACATGAAGTGCTACCAAGATAGGATTAGATACAAAACTTGAGAACAACATGATAACTTGCACATTCCTATTACTTGTACATACTACTTGACATCTGTTACTTGTTACTTGCTTGCATGCTACTTGATACTAGTTACATACTACCTGCACCCTGTTATTATACCATGTTACTTGATTATGTTTCGTAATTAAGAGTTAGTTGATCTATTTTGCTGTCACATTCCTTCCATGCTTACTTCAGTACTTGATCCTTGTTGCTACTCTGTATTCTGTTTATCTATTTTTCGTACTTGTTGCATGCACTACATGCGTCCTGTAACTTGCACTAACATGCATATTGTTTTCTGTTTTCCTTTTTTTGCAAATTGTTAAATTTGCAGACTTTGGTGACCAGCTGCCCGAAGGACTAAGTGACCAAGTGTTATGAGCTTGGCTAGAGTTCCTGCTTGAATTACTTTTCTGTTTTGAATAAATTGTATTTATTGCTACTTGGATCTTGTATTGGGCACTTTGTCCCAGAACTTATAACTTGTTGTTTCCAGATCTGGTTATTTTAGAATTATGTATTTTGTTTTCATGTAATTCTGTTGGTTATATTAATTTGTTTCCTGCATGTGTGGATGATCATTTCCGGTTTACTTCTTGTTTATTTCTTGTGACTTGTTGAAAAGATCCTTATAGCTTATGAATGGTGAAAGCCATTCACTGAACTTTGTCGCGTATCCGTATTCCGTACTCCTTTCTAGGAAGCGAGGCATGACACCTAGTTACTAAGAAACTCAAAATATTGGAGTAAATAAACCTTTATTTATTCAATTATTTACTCATTATCACTCTATTTACTTAAACTTTGTTTAGGACAAGATCAAAGGGGATAATCACAAGAAAAACATCACATGACACACTAATTTATAAGGAATTTGAATTTTACTAATCCTAAAGAAAATAAGTATGCTTAATCTCGGTTTATAAGATATTGTCTATCCTGAAAAAAATTTGCAATGCTTTAGCACAATAAAGAACCTAAAAGCAATGGTAATCCTAATTTAAGTCCTTATTTTTATGTAAAAATAAAAATTTTAACCCTGTCCCCCAAATTAAAATATCCCATTGTCATCAATGGGGAAAAGAAAAATAATGAGAACAGTTCAGAATTGCTCCCTTGATTCATGTTGAATTTCTGGATGAGCGACGTTCATTATTTTGGCGATATCTGGAGTTGTAGATGTCCAAATTCCCTAATTCTTCTTGCGTTGGAAATGTAAGACAATTTTCTTCGACCACTCTTTGAGACAACTTTCCAGACTCGGACTCCATCCTGCCCAAAATCAGCCTTCAAAGTAGGGGTAGAAAACAACTCCGCCTGGAGACCCCCAAACTTATGCAATCCTATAAAATAGAATCAAAATTAAAATTAAAGTAAACAAAAATAAAATCAATTCTAAAGAAAGGAAAAGAAACCATGAGTTGCCTCCCAAGTAGCGCTAAGTATTAAGTTTTCAGCCGAACGTGGTAGCTGAGATGGTAATGTGATGCCAAGATCCAACAACATAGGGACCTCTTTTCCAATAATTCCCTTCATGTGTGGAATATGGTTTTTCAGTGCATCCACCAAACTAAATGGCAGTGGTTTGAGCTCGTGTTTGAGTCGTTTCTTTCTTGAAGACTGCATCTTTGATATCCCCACCTCTTTGAATTTCATCTGAGAAGAAAGATGAATAGATGGTGCATCTTCCAAATACCTAACATATTTCAAAACTTTTTCTTTGTCAGATTCAAGAGTTGCTGAATTTGTTAGAGACAGATTTACCGATAACTTTTCAACTCCAGCCCTATGTGTCTCGCCCACAACTAAATCAATTTCACTAACTTGAAAACACGAGTGAATTTTGGTAGGAAACTTTTAAGGTTTAAAGACATCACACATTACTTGCTCATCGTCAATCCTTAAAATAAGTTTTCCTTGTTGGGCATCAATCAAAGCACTCCCCATAGCTAAAAAATATCGCTCCAGAATCAACAGAGTTTGTTCATCTTCCTCCATGTCAAGTACTATGAAATCAACTCAGAGTATGAACTTTTCTACCTTTACCGAATATCTTCAATTATCCCTCTTGGGTACTTTGATAGATCTGTCCGCCAATTGCAAACAAATCGTAGTGAGCTTTGCTTCTTCAAGACAGAGTTTCCTGAAAACCGAAGAAGGCATAAGATCAAGACTGGCCCCTAAATCACACAAAGCTTTATGAAAAGAAGAATTTCCAACAGTGAAAGGAATCGTAAAACTCCACTGATCTTTAAGTTTATGAGGCAATTTCTTTTGTAAAATTGCCCTACTCTCTTCGATTAGCATAACTATCTCATGCTCCTCCAACTTTTGCTTGTTTGATAAAATATCCATAAAATATTTAGCATATTTAGGCATTTGTTCCGAAGCTTCAATAAGAGGAATATTAATATGCAATTACATAAAAATATTTAAAAATTAGAAAATTGATTATCAAGCTTATTCTTTTTAAGTCTTTGCGGAAAAACAATTGGTTTATAATAAGGTGAATTAGGATAAGTTTCAGAATTAAAATCCCTGGAAACCGTTGAGTTTGAAGTGCCTTTATTCTTCTTAGAATTCCCAATATGATGGTTGGCCACCTACTGTGTTTTTTGCTCTAAAATTGGCTCAACTCATCTTACTTTTCATCCACATTTTGTTCGACAATTTATGCTTGTGGTTGCTCAATTGTCCTCCCACTTCTTAGTGTTATTACTTTAACATGCTCCTTTGGATTGGTCATGGTGTTACTAGGTAAGGTTCTTATTGTTCTCTCTGCAAGAATATATGAAACCTGACCAGTTTGGGCCTCCATGTTGTGAACTGAAGTCATATTATTTTGTATTTCCAAGTCTGACTACTGCATGTATTGCTCTGTCTTCTGCATGTATTGCATGAACATCTCTTCAAGTGTCGATTTATTTTCTTACTGTGGAAAATTCTAAGGTGGTCTAATAGTTCAAAGAAAATTGGGGTGGTTTCTCCGTCCTGGATTATACATGTTCGAATAAAGATTGTTTTGCTTGTGAAAGTTTGACATGTAATTTGCTTGATTGGAATACGTTTGAGCAAAATCATTTCTCACTTGGCAATCAATATTTGAGTGATTACTGCACAATGATCACAAATAATATTAGTCTTAATAACATTAACATTCATATTAACTAATTGTTTTGATAATGTAGAAATTTGTGTCGTCAATATGGTAATAGAATCAAGCTAAAAAACTCCAGCTACTTTTCTTGGCATTGTCCTCTCTGAAGACCATTTGTAATTGTTAGATATCGTATCCTCTAAAAGTTCATACACTGCATCATGAGTTTAGTTCATACACTGCATCATGAATTTTGCTCATAAGAGCACCTCCAGCTGCTGCATCTACCATAGACCGAGTTGTAACTCCCAAACCATTATAGAATGTTTGCACCAGTAGCCATTTCGAAAGTTCATGATGAGGACACTTTCTCAATAACGTTATACCTATCCTATGCATCATATGTTGATGTATGCCCTAGAGGCCAGTTGTGTATTGACATTATAAGTTTACATTGTATTATGACATTTATTTCATATATGAGGCATTTCATTTATTGTGTTGTTTATTGAGATTAAATGTTCCTAGTCAAGTATTATTAAATATCCGTAGTCAAGTATTATTATGAATTAGGACAACAATAATGCATAGACACTAGCATGTGCGTGGACTGATGACCGTATCTCACGGGTCATGGATATGAGATATCAAGTCTTCACATGAGTAATAATGTACTGGACTAACCCACCAAAAGAACGCTGCATGGATCGTTACGTAAGTGTCATAAGCGGTTCTCACAGTGACCATGGTGTATGTAGTTCTTTGACTTGAAGTCACTACGGTTCCCTACATGAGAAGTTATATATTTTAATGACGCCAAACGTTGTCTGTAATAAGGTGATTATAAAGTCGACTGCAAGATATAATACAAATCATGCGGAGGGATGTGAGTGACTTAGATAGAATTTGTCCCTCTTACATAACAGGAGCAATATCTACGGGCCGCTTGATTGAGTGAGACTGCAAAATGCATGGTTGTGCTCAAATGAGTCAATATGAGATATTGTGCACATTTGTTTTAGTATGTCTACTCGGACATTAAGAAACCAAATATTGGACTATACAAGGGTGACATACTTTATGCCTTGTGGTCAATTAAAATATCTGGACAAAGGAACTAGACTACATGTCACGGGTAGGTTATGTCTAATCATTGACATTCCCGTTACTTGAGTAGCAGTGATGTATTGCTAGATACCGCTCACTGTTTGTAATACTATAATACAATTTTAGTATTACTGTCAACGTAACGAGAACCTACAAGGTTACACACTTAGAATCGATAGAAATTGGTATTTAAATTCATACGATGAATTAATTGGGAATCCAAGTAAGACTAGGACACCTGACATCGGTTGGACATTTAATTAGATTAAATGGGCTGACTAAAGATCTGAGGCCCACACACAAATCTGACCCAGGTCGGATTGTGAGCCCAACAACCTCATTACTCTCTTAGGATTATTTTTCTACAGCTATATATATGATACATATCTGTGGAAAAGAGTTGCACGAGAAAACCCTAGCCGTCACAGAAATTGTGAGTGAGAGATCGTGAGGAACAACCCCATCCCACAGCTAGCACCGCGGCATAAGGAAAGCTTGGTTTTGATCCGTTCGTTTGGATACCCTAGAGGCACCTCAACATTGCAGTGCTGTGATCGATATACCTTGGAGACAGCAGATCCATCCATAAGGTATAATTCCTAAACACGATTTATGGTTTTCGCATGGATTCATGGCTAGGTTTCAATATTTTTTTTGTAACTTTTTCGCTGTGTATTCAATCTGTGTTTGCCATTAAAACCTAACATCATATAGTACTCCGGAACTATAATTACTATGCGGAGCGATACGAGCCTTAAATAAATCTGGAATTATGTTTGATCGTGTGGTGTATTCCAGGATCACGAATAGTCGGATGGATAGGAGGCAAATCTCCAACATATTCTGGGCTAGAGCGGCACATTCGAGATGTTTGCACGGCAATGATTCTTTATAGTCGAACAATGTACTCCGAAACTAGAATCCATACTCGTGAGATGTCTAAATCTTATTTTTGACACAGTAGTAGGATTTCATAAGGAGGGATTGAACCCTATATTGAGGAGTACGTTAAGGGATTTTCCTCGGACATATGTAGTTTGGAATGCATAGAATCTGAACAAGTGTGCATTGTGTGCATTTGTTGCTTTCTTGGATACTTGTTTCATGTCATTGTTTTATTCATTTTGGTTTCTGTTTTAAGGCATACACTTATACACTTAGACTAGATTTACTTTCTATTTTTATTTATCATTGTCATCATTGCTTTTGTTTTTGTGCATCAAGTTTGTGATTGTTAAAGTTGAGGATCGCTATATTATAGCATTGCGTCAGTTGCATTCAACTGATGTGCTGGCAGTTCTCAAGTTTTGCAGGACTCAGATTAGCGAGCGGTGTGGACATGAGTTTTTGGTGTCGAAGGATGTTGCAAAATTGAAGATTTTGATGATACAAGATGTATTATATATGTTTATTTTCACTGTGCATTGTAAAGAATAATGTTATAATGGAAAAGTTAAAAATCCTTGTATTTTTTGTATGAAATTGAAGTAAAGATCTTGGTTGTGCTACGAATTACCTGTATTTGGAATTTGGTGCGTTACAATTACTTTTATCTACCTTGTCTGAAAGTTATGGTATGGTGGAACAGACTATTACATGCACAATGACAGATTCAACAACTCTACTTGATGTGGTGAGTAGCATTCTGAACGAGGCGGTGAAAAGGGTGAGAAATGAAGGATTTTTATAATTATCTTCTAAGGATTCCACAATGTCAGCTGAGAAAATATGTGAGAGTTCTAAGAACAGTCAAGGAGGAAATTATCAGAATAGTTCGTCTGAGAGTGGGTTTGATGACATCAATGAAGAATGTGGACCTGAGTGTTGGTATTGTCACAATAGGGGTCACATGATGTGCTGTTGTAAGGTCTATGAAGAATAAGTAGGAAAAAACAAAGGAAGCCAATGTGGTGGCCATTGATGATGGTGAGTTATGCTTGTCAGCTAATGTGGAATTAGACACACGAGATTGATGTATTGATTTGGGAGCTTCTTTTTATTCCACTTCGAGGAGTGAGGATTCTGTGGATTGCAAAGTGGGTTCTTTTGGAGATGTGATCATGGGCAATGACTAGCGGTGTCCTGTAATTGGAGTTGGTACTATTCACGTGAAAGCTGATAATAATCAGAGTATTGTCTTGCAGGAGACAAGACATGTTCTAGACTTGAAGTAAAATCTTATCTCGATGGGAAGGTTAGACAAAGATGGTTTATCAACTACATTTGGTAGTAGGGAGTGGTGTATAGTTGCATGTTCAAGGGTGATAGAAAATAGGGAATCGTGAGGGAATGATGTATTTGCTTACGTGAAGAGTGTTTCTCTTGTAGTTGACTCTTGCCGAGATCGAGTAGCAGGTTGTGTGGGTGCAATGGAGTTTTTTCAGTTATGGGGCAGATTCAGAAAAGGTTACATATTTATTGGAAGCTGCTGACTATGAGAGGGATCCTAGAGAGCAAGAAATTGCTGCGATGAGGGTTGTTTGTGATATGGCATAAGAAGCTTATGGTCGCTCTTGTGAGGTAGAAATCATTGGTATCGAGATGCTGGGTAATGTCGATGTATGTAACCGAAATGGGGCTGTTGGGGTTGAGAAATCGACAAATTTTGTGGAGGTTTCATCCACAGAGACTTCTAGTGCAGAAAGTGTATTAAGAGGTTTTGAACCATATCTAGTGTTAGCGAAGATTATGCGAATTAGGGAGTCTTGTAATATAGAATCAAACACGAGAGATTGTTGCTCCATTATTCATGCTTTATGCGATTGATGGGGCACATCCCTCATGAGCCTATGAGGGGTGGTTGGTGCACTCCTTGTGGTGGAGTGAAGGAGTTGTTCTTCATGAGTTTGAGGAGTACTTGGGTCTTTCATGATTTGTGGGAGACTGACAGAGATAATGCGAGGTAAAGATACAATAACGTTGAAGCATTGTGTATTTGGTCCAAGTGGGAGATTGTTAGGATTACGGACTCAAATACAAGTAGGCATTAGATGTTTGAAGTTGAGAAGAAGAAGACACAAAGACAGCAGCGAGGAGACGACAACAACATTGGGGTTGCAGTCGAATGCAAGAAGAGCAGTCGATGGACCTGGACAGTCGACTGTCCAACCCTCTGGTTTGGCAAAGTGTTATTGCAGTCGACCATGCCTTTGCACTGTCGACCGCATCAGGTTGCTGGAATTATTTTGGGTTGGAGGTTTCGGGTGCAATAAGTTGTATTTGTGTTTATCTTTTATGGTTTATGTGGGGGTTATATCTATAATAGTATATGTAAATTCTAGGGTACTGAAACTAGGTGAGTTGTTCTCATTGTACAACTTCAAGAAGGTGAGTGCCGAGTGTTTCAAAGGTGAGAAAGAGAGATTGCGAGTTTTTATCTATTAGTAATCTTTGTATTTCTTGAGGAATACAAGTATTGATTATCTCTGCATATTATTGTGTTCGTGTGGTTGTGAAATCTTGCGATTATTGTGGTGGCTTGTTCTTGGTGAATCTAGGTCTTGAGCGTATCTATTTCTTGTGGTGTGTGTTCTGCTATTGACACTACAAGTGGTATCAGATCTCTACAGCACTTGCGTGCGCTACCCATTTTCTTTGCCATCTCTTTTTTCGGTTTTGGTTGGTTTGCAATCATTGGATCCTATTTCAACCATTCCCACTTCCCATTTTCTCTGTTTCCTAATTCTCATCTCATTCCTCTCTTCATCTTGAACCGCACGCTCAATCTCGTCTTAACCACTTTCGAAAACCACTCCCATATTTTGCCGCGCATGACCAATGTGTAGGGACAAAGCCAGAGCAATTTTTCCAGAAGGGCCAAGAAAAAATCATATGGCTATATGTATATATATTTAGGTTTTTCCAAAAATTTTAGGGTGGTCGAACCATAAAATTTAATAGACCGGAGGGGCTTCAAAATTTTCAATAGTCTTAAGGCTTTTCAAAATTTCAATTGTGTATAATTGAGATTTGTGACACAATTGAATTTGAATTTCACCAATGATTGTACATTTATCTGTCACATACTAAATAAAAGATTAGAACAACATGTACATGTTTTGTCGACACTAAACTTAGAGTCAACAATTTCTTCCTTTTTATAAGGACAAAACATGATAAATAACTTTAAAAATACTCTCCCTTAATATGTTCTCTCTCTTAATGTATGCTTCCATATATATACAATCTTGACGATTAAGTCTAAGTGAAGTCTTTTGTCATAAAGATAAACTAGGTTTGTCCGTGGGCACGTGCCTACGCAAACGTCTTCGGAATGATGCAGCGTATGAAAAACTCAGTAAACAGTTTAATATATGTAATCATGTTGGAGTAACAAATTACATAGGTATCAATATTTAAATGCAATACCACTGGGCTTGAAACTCCATAAGAATGTCTTATAGGAGGGTGAATCTGAGCAATTAATTTTGTTTGAATTGAAGGAGAGCCACTTGATAGATTTTTTTTCTTTTCAAATTGCCATATAATTTATTATATAGATATCTGTCACGTACTAAATGGAGTAATTAGAATAATATATATGTGCTTTTTCGATACCAAACTTAGGGTCAACATAAAAAAATTGAAGCCATGTGATCCCAACACACATTTCTAAGCTGTCAAGGGTAGTACAATTATTTTACAACAAGAATGTGCCGACTAGAAGAATATGGGTCGTCTCCAAGCACATTAACACTGCCAGATCTAAATTAAGACTGGCTTGCTAGATTTAAAATTAAGACAGGCTTGCTCCCAAGAAGAAGGGATTTATAGCCAGTCACACTTGTTAGTCAAATCTCCCAATATCATGAACTGGCTGTTAATTCTATCCCATTAGTAAATAATCTTTAGCCAAATCAGTGGAAGATACCTTTCTGGTGTGAGACTTTTTGCAGGTTCCCAGGTGTTTCTAGCTAGCCAGATTCAGATCCTGATAAACGGTCCAGATGAGTGCTTTCTCCCTCAATAAAAGAACTCATATCTGTTTGCTTCAACACTGAAATTAGCAGCAATAGAATTGGCTCAGTTTGTGGGCAAGCTATAGATCTGCCTCTTCGACCAGATCCATTCACCAAAAACACCTTCTGTCATTCCTCTGAATAAAAAGTAGGAAGCACCTTGTTGTCATACGTCTGGACAATCCTCTACCATCTTCACTGCCTCCCCCGAACAGGGCTGCAACGGTGGGCTCTCAACACCACTGTCCTGAATCCCGTCCAGTCAAAAACCGAGTGTTGGTCCACACGTCAACCCCATCCTCGGTGCCTCTTGAGCAGTCAGAACTCCACCATGTCATCAACATTTGACATGAAGAGATTGACCTTCGTCAGCATTTAGACGAGAAACGGTCCGAAAATGATGGTACTCGTTCGGAAGACCCTTGGAGCTAGAGGAGTCCTTCTCCCTGGCACTGGAGATCCTGTCGGATGCCTTCGTCGCGGGGACAAAGACAAGAGAGGAGCCCGACCAGGTGCAACAGAGAAGATCAGTTGCCTGTGACCCGGGCTGAGTTATGAAACTTCACTAATCAAGTCCTTAGGGTTTTCCAAGGTGCCCCAAACAGGGACCACCATTCAGGTGGTCCACACCACAAGACTGAGCAAGAAGAAGAATCCTAAGGGTCAACCCGGTTCAAGGAACAAGAAAATTTGTTGCTTCATTGCCTCAGAGAAATGGAGGATCGTCTCAATCTGATTGTACAGGAGGAGGGTCGCCAAGGTGTAGGATATCACCCCATCCGACTAACCTTTGCTAGAGTTAATCTTACAGCGCCTGTCCCATAAAACTTTAAGCCTCTCACCTTTGAGTCTTACGATGGTGAAGCCGATCCCACAGGTGACATCGATAGTTTCATAACCCTCATGATGATCCAGAAAGCTTCTGACACACTCCACTGCTGGGCTTTTGTAGCGCCCCGAATTCTTAATACTGGAACTCGGAACACAATCCAGAATCTTACTTCAAATGAGTCAATAACACAGAAAAATCACAGAAAATTAAAAACTTTTAATACAACAAAATGTTATTACAATGTCCAATGATTACAATAATTATAATAAATTGATACATCATGAATATACAATAAAATTGTACAACAAACTTCCACTTGGATGCTTTCCAATGCTCGAGTCTTCCTGCGCTCCCTACAACCAGATAGTCTTGCAAACTCACCAAACTATGCGCACGTCAGTTGAATACAACTAACGCAATGCTATAATACAGCGATCCTCGCTATGCCATAATATAGCGATTCCAAACCTCAACAACCAAAATTTATGCAAAAGGAAAAGTGATGTCAAACAAAGTGTTAGTGTATGTCATGGCCTAAGTCTAATGCACAATCAAAATGCACACGATGCTCTTATTCCAATGCACGCCTGATTGGAGAGATATGCATCCCATACTACACATTCCCCAACCAAACGACGTTCTTCTATTGATGGAGTTCGATCCCCCATTATGCATACTACTCTTGTGCCCTCTCTTGTCTCTAATACTCTAGTGATGATGAGGTTGCAGTCGTCTGGTTTACTCCAGTTGCTACCGTGGTAGTGGTGTCCATTACTCGTGTTTTACCTACTATGTCCGGGGTCACAGTCGTACGGCTTACTCCATCACGGCTGAACATATAGTAGATTGCGGTTATTCCGCCTTCCCGAACCTCACCAAAAGCTGATATACCGACACTAGGGCGCCTCACCGAGGAAATTATTTTAGAGCCCCCATAGAGTTCACTTACAGAGCAGTCTCTAAGTCCCCTGCCCGCATTAATCAATATAGGACCTGACGGATATAGGGTTTCCTCAACTCCGTTATCCTCGTCCTTACACTATACTAGAACTTGCAATCGAGATCATGCCACCACTCAAAACCTCCTTAAAGTTTGTTACGGTCATAAAGGCACTCACAGCGAAGATAATAGAGCCCCCACAGAGTTCACTCACAGAGCAGTCTCTAAATCCCCTACTGCATTAAACAAACCTAGGATTCGGCCAGAGTAAAGACACCAAGCGTCCCCTGATAGGCGAACACAACACCCACTAGTGCCTGTCCTTACATTCAACAACGTCTTGAACTAATCCTACAATGCCACAAACCCAAGGTACAAGAGCTAACCTACTCTAGGACCAGGATTTAGAATATGGTTAATTAAACGATTACTAGTTTTTTATCTGCTTATGTGAATTCCAAAAAACTATTCAATCTCTAATCTTTTTTCATTATCTCATTGAAAATTATTTGGTGAGTCTAGTTCTATTTCATTTTAACTACTACTCTTCAAGTTATGAGATCTATCCACTTTCATGTCCTAACTTAGTAAACAACTTTTGTTTATTATGAACAACTAGTTAAGTTCTACATGTAGACCCTTTTCTACCTAATTACCTTTTTTCATTATTAGAACCTAACCCATCCCACAATAGGACTCAATCTAGCCCTAAAATTTAGCCCAAGGGTTAGCCCGCCTCGGCCCACACTTAGCCTGAACCAACGATAAACCGACTCCATCGATCACCACAACCGCCATCTATGCTTGGAGTTCGATCACAACCTCGGCCCGACCAACACGTTGATCCTGCTAACCTTCACGCTCCACGGTCCTTGACAAGTGGTAGCACCAAACACAACTATGGAATCCTTCCATGAATGGTGAGTACGTCGGCGCACGAGTCATCTCCTCCAACGTGTTCAATGCGACACGGGTCCATATTCTACCAATCTAGATACACCAACATGACTTAATCCTAGAGTCTCAATACTCAACCATATAGCCCAACATGGATACACTACCCTAGGAATAAATCCAACACCATGAATACCTAGAAAGAGTGCTAAAAAGCTCTAAAAATAGAAAATTACATTTTCAAACAGCAAGCATACAATTGGCATTTATGCCAAAACAGAGTCGTTCCCGGCCCTGTTTCATTGAAGAAACGCGATCAGGTGTTCCCAGTGCTTCTACTCAAAGTAGACAGCAAGCGCAAGCAAAAAATGAACATGAATTTCATCCCAAAGTAATCAACATCAATACATAAATACCTATCATAATTTCTATTTCAAAATAATGAACAAGCATGTCTATATTGTAGATCTACAAGTACACATGAGCTACTCATAACATGAAATTTTAGATAATTTAAGTCCTAACTAATTCCCACATCCACAACATGATTTATAACCCACAGCAGGAACTTAAAACTCAGATTCCTCAATCTCAAAGGCATTATGCAAAATAGTGAGCTTTAAGAATCGATTGGTGAATCTGTCTCTCTCTCCAAAAAAGGACATTACAGAAATATCTGTGTCTAATACAACTTCCTAGTTACATGCTTCTTCAGATTATGTCGTTTAAGTGGTCAAATCTATCATTATTTAACATGCATGCAATAATTTCCATAACAGAGCAACAACTAACCAGTGTCAACAAAACAATACCTTAAAAATATCAAATGATCTTTAAACTTCATGAAATTTGAAACATATGTTCTTAATACATGGTAACAGAACATATTTAAATTTTAAGTGATTCTACCAAGTAGGACTCATGTTATGATTTCTTGAAAATTAACTAAAAACAGAACAGATCATCTTCACTCTATCTTTTGTTTTCAGAGCAGTCAACGGTTTCTGATTTTATAAAAATAGCAAAAGATGTCCAAAAATTATTAAAAAATTTATATTCAAGCAATTAACACATATTAGAAGCACATACTCAAATTTCAGCAATAGATCTTAAGTGGTTACAGAGTTATCAGCTTTGGAAAATCATAGTCAGAAACTAAGCTAAATCTATTTTCTGCACAGTCAATATTCAAGTTCATATTTAATTAAAATAGCAAATAAATTCAAAAAATTATGAAATTTAGAAGGAAGGTGTATAACATGCATAAGATTTTTTGTTTAAAATTTCAACTTCAAACTCCAAGTATTTTTCAAGTTATAGCATCCAGACCTAACACAATTTTCTGTTCAACTTTTTACTGGGTTTTTATCTTGTCTTCCATTAATAAAACTAGCATGCAAAGAATTTTATCACTCAATCACACACATTCATGACCTACACATGCTTTCAAGACCACATCAAGATTTCACCACACAAATTTAAACGCCACAAAGGTTTAGAAACACCCACCTTTTATTTGTAGATGAAGTGTACTCTCTAAGTTGGCCTCCTTGTTTTTGCTCCTCCTTGCTTGCACTCATTGCTTCCTTGACTCCTTGTTCGACTTTTTGGCTCCTTGTTTTTGCTCCTCCTTTCTTGCACTCATTGCTTCCTTGACTCCTTGTTCGACTTTTTGGCTCCTTGTCCTTCTCTTTGACTCCTTTTTTTCCTTCAATTCAGTGGCTAACTCCTTAAAGATAGTATATAAGTGTATTAGAAGATGGTTGGATGTAGTAGAAGATAGTTTGGAGATAGTAGAATGAGAAAATGGAGCTAGTGCTTGTAGGGGAGTTTAAATAGACTAAATATGAGGGTTTGGCCTGATGTATAGAGAGAGAGAGTGAGGGTGATGCCAACATGCATTGAAAGGGAAAGGGGGTGGACCGTCCAAGTGAACAAATTGCTTTGGATGCTATAACTCTCAAGTAATCTCTTAGGGTTACACAAAAACCCTAGATTCCACCATTTAAATCCAAAATAATTGCACTCATCTCTCCCTTTCCCTCCAACATATGGCTGGCCAAAACTAGTGCATGTGCACAAAATTTTGTTCACGCCATGCACAAAACAAGCTATGTTAGGTTGGGTCAACTTGGGTTCAAGCTAGAGTGTGTTTGTTTGGGTATAGTTGAGTCATATTGGGTTTAATTAGATGATTTAAATCACAGCAATCACACACACAATTTCAATCAAATAGAAATTGAAATACACACAAATAATGTCAATACAATTTGTACATACAATTTGTAATAACACACATGAAATCGTATTATCACCATACCAAATAATAATTAAATATTACATGTCCTAACTCAATTATAGTTAAGACAAATATACGACTTAATTGAGAAGATATCTCAACTTCGGTTCTACAATTGCACCTTCGTTGAGTTCAAAACATATCAAATAATAATATGTTTCAATACTTACTCAATTAAAAGTGAGAAAATTACATTACTACATGCAACTCTCAATCGTGCACGAATTAAAATACAAAATAGATATATACTATTTTGCGGGGTCTTACAGCTTTCTCCACTACCCTAAAAGGATCAGCTGGAGAGTGGTACTCCCGTCTCCCTTTAGGATTTTTCTCTTCCTTCAACCAGTTCTTCGAACTCTTTATGACGCACTTCGTCAGTAGCTGCAAGCCCGTGAAGATGAGTGCTTCTCTATGGGTATTCAAGTAGAAGGCTGGGGAGCCCCTCAAGGACACTGTCAAAAGTTTCAATGCCGAGTCTCGGTCTATCCCGACCCTTGAACCAAGTGTATGGCTGCTGGATTCCGACACAATATCGGGACACTTATATGAAGACATCACTGGCCAAAAGCCCTTTTAGAGACTTCTTCGAAATGTTACAAAGGTGTCAAAAGTAAATTAAGGCCGAAGAGGTTCTTCACCCAGGACCAAGGTGAGCCCCCATTCAGAACCAATCGAAAAGGTGTAAATGAGGTGGGGTCCAAGAAATCCCAGGAAAATAGGTTCGAGCAGCGTCGTCCCCTTCTGGCCCCTCGCTTCAAAAACTTACTCCGCTCTATACCAACGTGTCAATAGTCCTCATGGAAATCGAGGGAGATGGACTACTCTGCCTTCCTTCTAAGATGAACCCTGAAAACATGAGACGGGACAAAAGCCAGATCCATAAAGACCATGGCGATCACTCTAAGGAATGCCGGGCCTTCAAAGATGAGATCGAAACCCTTATTCATCATAGTTACCTCGCCAAGTAAACTCAAAAGGACAAAGTTGTACCAACACCACCTCGAGGGGCCAACAAACGTGTGGAGAAAGATCCCGAGGCCCAAGATTCTGAACCTCTGGCCAATCTCTCTGTATCCATGTTTGCCCTATGGGAGGGGAGTCTATGTCCTCTAGGACGACATTCATAAGAGAAGTAAACTTAGTGCACAACATATTGGTGTATACCCTAGAGGCCAGTTGTGTATTGACATTACTAGTTACACTACATCATAACATTTATTTCATATATGAGGCATTTTATTTATTATATTTTTTTTTATTGTTCTGATTAATTGAACATAATAAAGTCCTGAGAATACTATTCTTAAATATCACTTGTCAAGTATTATTGTGAATTACGACAACAATAATACATAGAGACTAGTATGTGCGTAGACCGATTACCATATCTCACGGGTCATGGATATGAGATATCAAGTCTTCACATGGGTACATATTAGAATAATAATGTACTGGATTGACCCACCATGAGAATGCTGGATGGGTCGTTATGTGAGTGTCATAAGCGGTTCTCACAGTGACCACGGTGTACGTAGTCCTTTGACTTGAATTCACTACGGTTCCCTACATGAGAAGTTGTATGTTTTAATGTCGTCAAACGTTGTCTATAATAAGGTGATTATAAATTCGACTATTGGATATACTACAAATCATACGGAGGGATGTAAGTGACTTGGATAGGATTTGTCCGTCTTACATAACATGAGCGATATCTACGGGTCCTTTGATTGAGTGAGACTGCAAAATGCATGGCCATACTCAAATGAGTCAATATGAGATATTGAGCTTATTTGTTTTAGTAAGTCTACTCGGACATCAAGAAATCAAAGATTGATCTATACAAGGATGACACACACTATGCCTTGTGATCAATTAGATATCTGGAAAAAAAGACTAGACTACATGGTAACATTGGTCACAGATAGGTTATGTCAAATCACTGGCATTCCTGTTACATGAGTAGCAGTGATGTATTACTAAATACCGTCCACTATTTGTAACACTAGAATATGATCTTAGTATTACTGTCAACGTAATGGGCAGCTACAGGGTCTCACACTTAGCATCACACCCCGCTTCCCAAAAATACGGAATACGAGCATGTAACATTGGCCCAGCGTTTATCCGATCAACTCAACAATATAATCAATATTGAACAATGCACAGGCAATAATAATGATCTCATGAACAATAATACTTGAAATGAAGCAATATATAATATCCAAGTACAATATACAAACGTCTAGAAACAAAAATAACAATATTCGGGTCAAAAGCCCACAATACAATGAAATAACAGTAATTCAATAATTAAGTCTTCATGACAAAACAATAATTTATTAAGAGGCGATGCTATCAATTTTATTTACCAATGTTGTTCTTCCAATCCATCATGCAACTCTCCATCAACACCTGTAAATACTTTATCTAAAAATAGGAGAAAAATTGTCCTTAGAGCAAGTCGTGGACCGTAAGTAGAGAAAGCAAAGAACAATGGAATAACGGTATAACAATGAATTCAATGGATCAATAGGAATCAATAACATGGGACAATAACAATAATCAATATCACGGTAATCGATGCAATGGCTATAAATAATAATTCAGTATTCGGTAACAATAACCAATGATCAATAACAATAACACTTAGCTAATATTCGATATCAATAGGAACGAGGATGAACAATATGCAATGTCGGTAATGTGATGCAACTCTTAAGTCTATTAATCATTTTAAATCATAACTAATGCACGTACTACTGCATCCCATTCTACAAGTTCGATGCATACAATCAATTTCGTTTGGACTAAGTGGTGAATTATAAAGATCATGTATCGGTACGATAATCACTGATATGATACAATATTGTTGCACAATTTATTATAATGGTAAACTGATACACTGATTCACTGATTCACGAGTTCACGGATTCACGGGTTCGCGAGTTCACGAGTTCACAACACGAAAGATTGGGGTGTCGTAGTCAGTGCTCCACAATCAATCGATAAACACTGGCCGACACAGTCACTATATTATTTACTACTCAAGTCATTCCCTTAAACCCTGGCTTGTTAATTATTTTATTAATGCAACCTTACGATACGCAATTCGAGACATGAGATGAACAACAGTATCAATAGGAGAGCAATATGACGATAACTTAGATTGGACAATTAGAATGATTTCAATAGGAAGTTAGGATCATGAAATGTAATATACACACTCTAAATCATGCAAGACTACAATATAGAAACAATTAATTCATGAAAACTAAAAAGTGAAATTCTGGACAACAAGAGTAGTTTGTACAAAAATGCAGTTTCCCGCTGTTTCAGAACTCGAAAACTAGATACGTCAAAAATTCATGAAACAAGACTTCCACTCGGTTCCAACCCATATTTAAAGTTCAAAATCCGACAATAGTACCTAGGTTAATTACACTTTTCTTTACAGATTTCATGTTCAGGCAGAATTTCGACATCATGTTATTTTATTTTTAGAAATAGTAAAAGCTCAATATTAAACTCATTAAAAATATTTTCAAAATCTGACAATAGTAGCTAGGTCAATTACACTGTTCTTTACAGATTTCATGTTCAAGCAGAATTTCGACATCATATTATTTTATTTTTAAAAATAGCAAAAGCTCAATATTAAACTCATTAAAAATATTTTCTAGACTTCTAAACATGTTAAGCAACAGTCTAGAAATTTTTACAGCAAAATTTTATCATTTAATCAGCCTATTTACTGTTTGAACATGGGACGTACAATAATATGAGAATCTGGAATTAAAATCATAGCTGTAATAAAATTGGCATAACTTTTTCTATACAACTCGGAATTCAAAAATTTAAGATGTTCTGGAAACTAGAAAGATAAAGCTACAATTCTTGTTCAGAAAGTAATTGAATTTAAGATCATTTACTGGTTCAAAAATAGCAGTCAACATACAGGCCAGCAAGTAATATACAGGTTTTAGGGTATTATTCATAAAATAATTTAATTAAACATGATGGGTATCAACTCTATTAGTCAATAAGTTATGTAATCAGCATGATGAATGCAAAAAACAAGTTAACTAAAAATAAAATCATATACATACACTAAATTATCATCGATATACAACAAACGGTCAACCAAACATACAACTTAGTAGTTGTTTCGACAATAATTAATTGTGTCATTATTATACGGTTAACCTTATTATCAATTCTAGATGATTGCATGAAAGGTCCAATCTTTAGAGTCAGAAGTGGCACGATGTCAAGAATATTGGGTTTAGCTCGTGTAAACCCTCAATAGACCCAACAAAGAGACGAACAAAGTATTATACGATAAACAAGGGATCTATTGGTAAGAGTTTCAACAAAACTTGAATTTGATATAATTAACAATTCAAGTTGACAGTGACTTGCCTTATAAACGATGGAATTGAATACCAAGAATAACAGGATAAGGATCCCGAAGCAACGAACCCACGAACACACAAGATAACATGTGTGAATCACGTGTAAAAGAGAATCAAGCCAACAACAGGAAAAGCAATGTCAGTAATACCATGGGGGAGGATCTGGACGGCGGCGGCATTGCTGGCTGAGGACAGCGACGGGGTTGTCGACGACGCCGTTCTGAGCGGCTACGTCGACCGGAAAGAGGGCAACGCTCAGGGTGTTTCAGTGGTTGGCATTGAGGGGGGAAGGAGAAGGGCGACGGAGGTCTTTGGGATTGGAGCGTCGACGGGAAGGGAGGAGAGTGTAGGCGGCGCTTGGGGCTGGGCAGTGCCGGAGGTGGGCTGATCAGAGTTTGGACGGGGAAGGAGATGGTCGGAGAAGAAACAGCATAGGGGATTGAATCTGACGGGGAGAGAGAAAGAGGGAGGAGAGAGAAATTGTGACGGCTAGAAAATTGCAAATTTGTGTTTTAAGGGTTTGTATTAAGGTTGTATTTATAGAATACAAGTAGATTATTGGGTTATTGAGTTAGGATCCAATAATAGTGGGTCTGAGGGCAAGTCCCTAATCGTACTTCATCTTATAGGGTTCAATCCCTTGCCGTGATTTAAACTACTACGGTAACTACGATAAGTATCCTAGATGTTCAATGAGTCATGAGCCCATATCTAGAGAGTCTGGAGGGAAATCCCACGTCGTAACATGACGCATCATGTAGAGCCTATGGACAATTCAGCTTTTGTAATGGAACGATGGCACCACCCGTAGTCACCTAACACCCCACAAGCGTCGCCACCGGAACAATCATTCCGGAGTAGTGTTCACACCATGACATGACGCATCAAACAAGCAGTCTGTGGATCACTCTCACACCGCCAATCCGATGCCTCATACTCGTATTTTTCTCTTACTTTCATCACATCTCCACTATGTATCTAGTCCTTAATATGTCTGAATCATGAATAAAATCAATCCCCTAGAGTTAGGACTTTCCCTATACCGGACTTAACCATTAATTCAACAACCTGACCCAAACTTGGTCTTTTTATCTCAACATTTCATCTCAAAATTTGTTCAATTGCCGGTATAAGGACTTAGCTACCCTCTAGTTCAAAATCTCATTTCATGTCCACAATTTGAGTATTCACACTCCCCAATATTCCTCATAAGTTATCATGATTTTCATTTCAATTCAAGCAACATTCTCATATATAAAAGAGACAATACTATTTAATTTTTTTCACAATTTCCCAACTTACAATTTTTATCTCACAATGATTTCTTTTCTTTCATAAGGTTAAAGATCTTATTTTGTTAAGCCCAAATTATTCACATTTATTTTTCTTACATTAACCACAATTTCACTTAGAAAATCTCTACTCAATTTTCCTAAAAAAATATATATATTTATTTCCTTTATTTGATCAATAGTGTATTCTACTAATTTATAATAAAATCTTCTCTAACATGGCTTTAATTTCTCAACTATAGTAAGTCTAAGGCTACAGAAATTTTCTCATGAGATCTAGGGAAATTTAGAATAATTCTAATAATTTTTCTTAATTTTTAAATCAATTGAAAACCATTTAAAAATATCAAAACATTAAAAAAAATTAGATTTTATAAAAGGTGGCCGAAGCCAGGGCTCAAACCCACGCACAGCGCCCCACGCGCGCTACAGTGACATTACTGTGACGCACCCAAAGACCAAGAAACCCAATAGCGCTAGATGTTGTAAGGGGAACATAAAGTCTATTTATTTTTTAGGTCTCGGTATTGAGTTAGAATCTCAATAAAAAAATTTGTCTCTGAAGAGACTCGAACCCGAAACCTCCGAAACCCCTACCTACATTAATGTTTCTGTTGTCCACCCACTGACCAGTATGGACATGGTGACTAACCCGTAGAGAAAGCAATTACAAATAATTTTGTGTCAGACTGTAGCACTTCTAGTTCATTTTAAAAAATTCGATTCTTTTCTTTCAAGAATTGTTCTTATAAAAGTTTAAATCTTTTCGTGATTGTAATTCTTTGGAAAATATAGTGACTTATAATTTTATAAAATTAAATACACTCATTTTTACATAGAAAACTATGATCTTAGTTTTAATTAAACATAAATTACCTTTGGTTCTACAAATCATCTTTTCACAAGTGAACTCGTAATTGATAAATTTTTCTTCATTCACAAAGGGTTTTAAGCAAGTAATTCTCTTTTCCTTTTCTCCTTTAGTAGAAATCCATTCTTTTAGAAAGATTAGTCCTAATTTACAATTTGGCAATTTCTAATGTTTCAAACAAAATAAAGATAACAATTTAGGGGCTATAGCACTACTCTCATATGACAAAATAAAATGTGCATTTTAATCACTATTCAATCTATTTTTCATGGCATACATACTACTTGTATTCCACACTTCATTTATAAGCATATTTCTCCATCTTGAATTCTACAAATCATATATGAACAAACTTTCATAAAAATCACAATTACCCATTTTACCATGCAAGTAAATTATCAAAGCATCACAACGTATTTTCATTCACATAATCTAATTTATTTCACTAATCTTTTCATGTAGGTCAATGTGGGGTTCTTTTCTCCTTAATCATGGTAACAATCATAAAGCAATATTTTCTTGTTTATTCTAATGTGATCACAACCATTAACCTAGCATGGTAACTAGTTAGAAGTATGACAAAATTGCCCACTTATTTTGAAGGAAAACAAGTACAAAGTTCCTAGAAATCTCCTTGAACAAAGAGCGATCCTTCTCCTCCTAGATCATGCCCCCAAGAATGTTCCTTCTCCTCCTAGACATGATGAAGCCCAAATCTCCCTTACTCCTAGATGACTTGACCGGCCTCAAATAGGAAAGAACACCCACAACTAGCACCCAACTCAATCTTTTTCTCACTCTCTCTCAATCTTTTCCTCACTCTTATGTTTCTTTCTTTCTTTACAAATTTTTAATGTGCTACATGAACAGAACTAGGAGGGGTATTTATACTTATTTTGAGTGAGAATAGATGGCTAGGATTAGATCAAATAGTTAGAGATCAAAGGCTAGGATGAGTTAGGGAGTTGTAGCAACTACCTATGATGGAGAAACCACCTCACCACTACTCCCATCTCTCCCTCTCTCTTTGTGAAATCTGGCCACTCTCCAATGGTGCTCCATGCACGTGCTAGTGCAATTCACATGCCACACTAGTACCCCCCATTATAAGTTTGTTCATGTAATTTAATTAATTGTCTACTAAATTAGTCTATACTACAAGTTAGACTAATTAAAAGAGGAATTAAGTTAGTGGGCTCACTAATGGGCCAATTAACCATGGGCTCTAATAAATAAATAAATTAATTAATTATGGTGGGCTAGAAAGAGACAATTAGGCCTATGATTTAATTAGGCATTTAAAATAAAGAGAAAAATGATTATTTGTTCATCTTATAAAGAAATGATTTTCTAGGAAAAATGCATATGAATTTGTACGTGCAAAACACGTGAAAATCAACAAACTCTTTATTTAATAATAAAATTCAGGATGTTACAGTATCTCGATTGATTCGGTTATCGGTCATTATTGATATCGAATATTGGCTAAGTGTTATCGTTATTAATCATTGATTATTGTTACCAAATATTGAATCATTGTTTATAGCCATTGCATCGATTACCGTGATATTGATTATTGATTATCGTGCCATATTATTGATTCCTATTGATCCATTGAACTCATTGTTATATCGTTATTCCTTTGTTGTTTGCTTTCTCTACTTGCTGTCCATGACTTGCTCTAAGGACAATTTTTCTCATCTTTTTAGATGAAGTGTTTATAGGTGTTGATGGATAATTGCTAGATGGATTGGGAGAACAACATTGGTGAAGGATTTGATTGCATTACCGCTTAATAAATCATTGCTTTGTTATCAAGACTTTATTATTGAACCATTGAAATCTCATTGTATTGTGGGCTCATAACCTGAATGTTGCTATTATTATATTGGGATATTTTATATTGTTTCATTCCAAGTATTATTGTTCATGAGATTATTATTGTTATCTGCGCAATTGTTCTATATTTATTGTATTGTTGAGTTGATCGGATAAACAGCTTATGGGTGACGTTGGTCATTCACTGGGCCAATGCAATGTACTCCTATTCCGTGTTTTTTGGAAGTCGGGCGTGATAAGATTTTTAGTGGTATCAAAGCTCTGGTTTGGATAATATATCAGTCAAACGTGACTAACGAAAGGAAGTTTGACTTTAATTGATATATTAATTAGATTTGGGTTTTATCGGGTTGACTCAACAGTATATGCAATACAGGAATCACATGAAAAATTGATAACCAACTTACGATATGGAAACTAGTCTTATTTGATTCCTCTTTGATCCCTTCACATTCAATTCCTTCATTTCTTGTTGTCATTTGTCCCTTCCATTCATTGATTCCTTATTGGGATGATTTTATTCTTTTCATACCCATATTATTTTGATTCTGGTGTCATTGGATTATGCGTAGCGGAAAAGTTGTGGGCCCATTACCCACAGGTCCTAGGATTCTCTTGTTGCTTCTCTTTCTTTGCATTAGTTGCTCCCTTATTCATTCATTTGCATTGCCATCATTCATTGAATCTTTATTCACATCATTCTTGATCACTTCATTCATATCCATATTCTTTCTTATTCTGGTATTGCCATAATTTTGCCTGTTTTCCCTTTATCCCATGTTTTGTTATCCACAAATTTGCTTTTGTTGTGTCCTATGTACCGCCTGAGCAAATTTCGGGGATGAAGATTTGTTGTAAGGTGGGTAGGATTGTAACCCCCATTCTCATCAATAAGTATTTTCCGTGTATTTCTATATCTTGATTATTTAAAATTTATTTTGTGCAAAAATTGTTTCAAATTCTTATTAAAGTGTTTTCTAATCGAAAATTTTATTCATTTCGAATGACGGGGTTTTTTTGTCTTACTTTCTATATCTTATTGATTGACTATTTATATTTGAGCCAAAATCAAGTGTATTATTATTGGATTATTTTAATAAAAATTGTTAAACCCGAATACTACTTTATTGTATAACTTTATTACTATTATGATTATGATTATTAATTGTTATTTCATGATTTTTTATTAAAATTCATATATTGGATTATTTTATTATTGTACCGGATCTGATTTTCTTGGTGAATTTTTAATTTATTTTCAAGCCCAGTTTATATTCTATTCATTTGTATTGTTTACTTATTTATTTGGATTTAGTTTTTTGTTCATGAAGTTCTTCGTTCTTCGTGATTGAACTATTTTGTTGTTCCTATTTTCTTCCATCTAATTGTGGGTATTTTTATTTGAACCCTATTGATTTAGATCTATCTCTTATTTGAACCCTAAAACGCAATTTCATTTATTCTTGACCCAAAATAGCTTTTATTGGATCCTAAATCACTAACCCAACACCCTAATTTTATCCTATAAATACAACTCTACTGCAAACCCTAAAAATTGCACAATTTTGAAACCCTAGTTGTCCAATCTCACTCCTTTCTCCTCTTTCTCTCTCCTCCGTGTTTCTCTCTCCCCGACTCCTCAACATCCCGCCCAATCTCAGAGAACCCACCTTCTCCATTCATCTTCTCCGGTGAGCCCCCAGAGCTCTGTCACCTCCTTAGTGCCGCCAACCTCCAGGTTGCTCCGCCTAGCCAATTGACGCTCGATCGAACCCCCCGGCTACTTCCCTTTCTCGTCGACACAGCACCAGCAGACTAGTAGCGCCACCCTCGCCCAGATCCCATCGCGACTCTGTCCGTTGACGCCGCCCTCGTTCGCCGTTAGCCAGGCCGCCAGCGAAGCCCCTTGGCTGTTGCTGTCAATTTTTCTTCAATGTTGTTGCTTTGATTGATTTTGCACATAGTATACACATGCTATTCCGTGTGTTTGTGGGTTCGTTACTTCGGGATTCTTATCCTGTTATTCTTGGTGTTCAATTTCGTCGTCTATAAGACAAGTCACTGTCCTCTTAAATTGTTAATTGTATCAAGTTCAAGTTTTTTTGAAACTCTTACAAGAAGATCCATTATTTATCGTATTACACTTTGTGCATCTCTTCGTTAAGTCTATTGAAGGTTTACACGAGCTGAACCCAATATTCTTGACATTGTGGCACTTTTGACTCTAAATATTGGATCTTTCAGGTATTCATATAGAATTGGTAATAGGGTTAACCGTATAATCATGACACAAATAAATTATTGTCGAAATAATTGTTAGGTTGTGTGTTTGGTTGATTGATTGTTGTTTGTTGATGATAAATTGATGTAAGAGTGCATTTTATTTTTATTTCGATCATGTTGATTGGACAATTTGTTGACTAAAGAATCGATACCCATCATGTTTAATTAATTTATTTTCATGAAAAATACCAAAAACCTGTATATTGCTTGCTGGCTGTACCGATCAGTGGTCAAAGTCTCCCGTGATGGAGTAGTTACTGCTATGACCTTGCCTAGAAAGACCTTCGGTTCAACTCCCAAAACATTAGCAAATTTAGGTGATATAAAAGTATGAGAGGATCCAGTATCGAACAAAACAACAACTTTCTTTCCATTCCAATAAAGTTCTCCTGTTACATAGCACACACTCCTTACATAGCAGTTTACTAATTAAAGCAGGGAAACGAGAACAACAGAAAAACTTCTAAACATCCTCCCTCGTACCAGTGATGATGTGATCCACTTCATCAGCGTCAGCTTCAGTCAAGGCAAATACTGGCCCCTGCGGTACAGCTTCTTCCCGGTCTGCTGAGTTGGTCCATTACGGACGACATCTTGCAGTTTAGGGCGATGAGACATGTAGTGGCCTGTCTCTCCACAGCTGAAACAAGTCACAGGAGGTCTCATCCAAACATTCCCGGGTCTTCCAGCCACATTGACATCGTTCACCCTAGTAGGTATGAACCTTTGAGCCAGTTGCTGTCCTCTAACATTCCCAAGAATTGGGGGTCTCTTCCCTACATTCAAGTTGTTTGTCCAATTCTGAATAGCATGGAACTGCTCCATATTCGCCTCGGTGGCTGCAGCTTGTTTGACTAGCTTGTCAAACCTCCTGATACCAGGGGGTATCATCCTTGATCTCAGACTTGGACTCAATCCATGCTCGAACATCCGAGCTTTCTTCGCCTTGTCCATCACAAGTTCGGGCGAATACCTCGAGAGCTGAGTAAACCTTGTCTCATACTCTCAAACTGACATACGGCCCTGCTGTAGTGCCAGGAATTCCATGGCCTTCTTCTCTTCGACATCAGATGGAAAATAGTGACTATGGAACTCTTCCAAGAATTCCTCCCAGTAAAGAACAACATCTCCCATCGTCCGCTTCATGAACTGCCACCAAACAGCCGCATCCTTCTCGAACTGTAGTGCAGCCAACTTCACCTTGCTAGCCTCTGGAGTTTCCAAGACTTCAAAGATAGTCTCGACTTGCTTGATCCAATTGTCAGCCGCATTAGGGTCTGACTTCCCCTCAAACACGGGTGGTTTCATACTCTTGAATGATTCCACGAGTTTAATTGCTTTAGGTACTGGATTCGCATGCATCATCTCCTGGTTTTGATTCATGGCAACGGTGTTGAGGGTCTGATAGACTCTTGCTAACTCTGTTTCCAAGTCGATCCCTTCTCCATTTCTGGCTATTCTTCTAGCCATATTCTGATGCAAAAGATCCATTAAATCCAAAGTAGAAAACATAAATTTAAGTCAACTCTTCATTTCATTGAATTCAAACTTTGTACATTCAAATTAAAAACATTTCTAACATCAAATGAAAGCAGTAAGAAGATACAACATTCTAGTTCCTATGGTTCCTCTTGGCTTCTCGAAGATCTTCCCGTAGTTCCACCACTTCTTCCTTCAGTACTTTTTACATGTTTTTTTCTCTTCTCGAGATCCCAAATACGATGACTAAGAGTTGTAATATCCTCCTTGCTCTTCGCACACTAGGCCTGCAGTTGCTCCGCTCTCTCCCTCTGAGTCTCCTCCTGCTTCTGAAGAGACACAATGACACAACTTGAAACTGGCTCTTCCTCGTCGGAGGAATCATCAGATGAATTCGAAGGCCGAGTGATCTCTCGGGACTCAGGCCATTCCTCCTCAAATTCCTCGGGATCTTCTTCGTCGGAATTAGCATGTCCGGGGTAGTAGTCCTTCTCGATAATGTGCCAGTCATCATCACCTACTGGGTCAAAGTGGTTCGCCATCTTGTAGAAAGGAGAAGAAGAAGCATAAATCATAGAGCAACACAAATGTAAGTGACTTACATTTAAATCTCTATACCCAACTTACACTCTAATATCCACTCTAGGGTGTCGTTCCTCATAAATTTGTATTACTTGGAAGCGTGGCTCTGATACCTCTCTGTAATACCCCGAATTCCAAATAAAACCGAATTCGAAGTTCCCCAGGATCTTTTACACTTCTCTTCATACAATTTTACATGGAATTAAAAACTTTTATTACATCAAAGTTACAATTAAACAGTAGAAAAAATTACAACAATTACATGAATGAAATAAACAACCCTTGAATAATTCCTTAAGCATCAATTCCTCCTTAGTCTTTTTCATTCACTTTATCCTGCATAGAAACTGTGGGCACGTCAGTTCATTCAACTGACGCTAGGATATAATACATCAATTTCTCTTACTTAGAAAGCACACACTTGTCACAAAGCAAACTAAGGGGGACTACCCTATTGATGTCGTGTGTGAATGTGCACTTAATCCTTAACACAGTATTTATATTATATGATACTAATGCGCACTTGTTCGGATTCTATGCATCTCATACTACATAGGTCCGAGGGAAAGCCCTTAATCGTTCTTCATCTTGTAAGGTTCGATCCCTTGCCATGACTTAAACTACTACAGTAACTACGGTAAGTATCATAGGTATTCTATGGGTTACGAGCCCACGTCCAGGCATCCTGGAGAGAACCCTACGCACTGATACATTACTCATCATGCAGGCATCCTGTGGTCAATTTTTCTCCGCCATGGATCATGGCACCACCCGTAGTCACCAAATTCCCCTACTAGCGTTGCCATCAGGACGGTACTCTGGAATAGTATCCACGCCCTAATCATGACGCATCATGAGGACATCCTGTGAACACTCTCATGCCGCCAATCCAATGGCTCTCATACTCATGTTTTTTTCCTACTTTCATCACATCTCCACAATGCATCTGTTGCCGCTGAATTTGGTGTGGGGGCAATCAGATGAATTTTTGAATTTTCAAGAACTCAAATGGGTCAAATCTGACCTCTTCCACTGATGTTCAACTGGCTCCTTACAGCTGTACGGACCTGCACAAAGTATGAAATACAAGGATGGATCCCGTCGATGCACCCTCTGACGTTCTTGTCAATACTCAGAAAAAGAATATCAAAAGAAGCTTTAGGTAGGCAAAGAGTGATCACCTTGTAACGGTAGGAGGTAGGGGGGGTTTTATAGTCGCCGTGGGGATCTGCTTCGAGATAAGAGAGAATCTCTACTCCCCGGTGTAGCTTGATAGAAGTGGTTAGAACCACTTCCCCAGGATAAGGGCGGATCATGATATCTTCATAACTTCATGAATTGCCTCTCAATGGGTTGGGACCCATTTTCAGTTGAACAGATCCGTTCACGGGTTATTGGGCCATAGAGAAGAGACCCGGTTCTCATTTCGGACTCGTCCGTAGGTGAAATTACCATTTGCCCCTGTGAACTTTAAGATTCGTGCCCAATTTGAATGGTTCTGATTTAATCCCATTTTAGCCATATTACGAGTTCCCCACTCCTAAAGACTGTGTGCTACAGCCTTTGGAGAGTAGTTTTGTTGTTTCAGTGTCGTATAGGAATTTATCGGAGTTCCAAAAAGGGGGTTCAAATCTTGTTTGAGACGTGACAGTGTTTTCCTGAGTTGGTAAAATGCCCAAGTTTGCTCTTAGGCTCTTCTGAATTTTTGGTGGTTTTTCTCAATTTTTACATTATTTTTCGACTCATTTATTCAATTTTGCAAAGCAATGATTTATTTTTCGGGAGCATTAATTAATTACTCTAACTAATAATAATTTACCGAAGGGCACAAAAATATTTTCCCGGATATATAATTATTTTTCCTGAATTTTTAATCACTTTTCGTAATTTTTAAATAAATAATTCGAATTAATAAATAAAAAATAGATTTAATCACCTTATTTATGATGTGGCACGATCTGGGACGTCCATCAGTCATGGGCATGCTTGTCTAAATGATCAAATGGTGGATTAGAGCTTGGCGGCGTGGTTGAATCTAGAGCGTTGATCAGATCGTGACGCAAATTTGGAAGGGATATGACGGTTCTTGTGATTCGAAAGTGTTTTCCTTATATGAGCAGCTCGGTGCCTCGGTCGCTGGGATCCGAGCGACGTGGCTCAATCAGGGCCGTCTGATGGAGATCAGGCACGAATCACGAGGTAAGAGTGATTTTTCTCCAATACGCAGCTCGGTGCCTCGGCAGCTCGGATTTCGATTTCGAGCAACATGGTGCAATCTGGGATGTTCATCAGACTTGGGCCGTGAACTTCTGAGTGATCGGACGGTTCTTATGATGCGAAGGTGTTTTCTCCGTATGAGCAGCTCGGTGCCTCGGTCGCTCGGATTTTGGTTCCGATCGACGTGGCACAATCAGGGGTGTCTGATAGAGATCATGCATGAATCAGAAGGAAAGAGTGATTTTTTTTTCAATACGCAGCTCGGTACCTCGAGTGCTCATATTTGGGTTCCAAGTGACGTGGTACAATCAGGGCCGTCTGATGGAGATTAGGTACGAATCACGAAGGATGAGACGTGAATCAAGAGAAAAGAGCGATATTCCACGACGTGGCGAATTTTGAGCCGTTTGATTGAGATCAGGCGCGAATCATGGGGAGATAGTCGTTTTTCCCCAATACCCAGCTCAGTACCCCGGTCGCTCGGATT
Source organism: Hemerocallis citrina (assembly GCA_017893485.1). Classification (NCBI taxonomy): domain Eukaryota; kingdom Viridiplantae; phylum Streptophyta; class Magnoliopsida; order Asparagales; family Asphodelaceae; genus Hemerocallis; species Hemerocallis citrina. The sequence continues at coordinate 230,077,025 of CM030362.1, read as the reverse complement.
GTGGTTCCCAGCGACGTAGCACAATCATGACCGTATGATGGAGATCAGGCGTGAATCATGAGGTGAGAGGGATGGATCACGAGGAAAAAGTGATTTTTCATGACGTGGCTCAATCAGGGCCATCTGATGAAGATCAAGCGCGAATCACTAGGAGTAAGTGATTTTTCTCTAATACACAGCTCGGTGCCCCGGTTGCACGAATTGTGGTTCCGAGCGCCGTGGCACAATCATGCCCGTCTGATGGAGATCAGGCACGAATCACGAGGGGAGAGACATTGATCACGAGAAAAGGGTGATTTTTCACGATGTGGCTCAATCAGGACCATCTGATGAAGATCTAGCGTGTATCACGAGAAGTAAGTGATTGTTCTCCAATACGCAACTCAGTGCTCTGGTTGCTCGGATTGTAGTTCCGAGTGACGTGGCACAATCATGGCCGTCTGATGGAGATTAGGCACGAATCACAAGGGGAGAGGCATCGATCACGAAAAAAGAGTGATTTTTAACGACATGGCTCAATCAGGGCCGTCTGGTGAAGATCAAGTGTGAATCATGAAGAGTTAGTAATTTTTCTCCAATATGCAGCTCGGTGCCCCAGTTGCTCGGATTGTGGTTCCGAGTGATGTGGCACAATCATGGCCATCTGATGTAGATCAGGTGCGATTCACGAGGAGAGAGGCATGGATCACGAGGAAAGAGTGATTTTTCACGACGTGGCTCACTCAGGGCCGTCTGATGAAGATCAAGCGTGAATCACGAGGAGTAAGTAATTTTTCTCTAATTCGCAGGTCGGTGCCCCGGTTCCTCGGATTGTGGTTCCGAGCGACGTGGCACAATCATGGCCGTCTGATGGAGATCAAGCGCGAATTACGAGGAGTAAGTAATTTTTCTCCAATACGCAGCTTGGTGCCCCAGTTACTCGGATTATGGTTCCGAGCAACGTGGCGTCTGGTGGAGATCAGGTGCGAATCTTGAAGAATTAGCATTTAGGCTTCTGGTGGGCCTCTGTAGGGACCCAAAACAACTGAAAACCCACCCAAATTCTCTTTAGTGCTATAAGATCTCACTCCCCTCTCGCCGCTCCGCCATTCTTCACTTCTCACTTTTACTTTTCACTTTCTACTGTTTCTTGCTCTTGAGTGGCGCTGCTAGCGGTCGTGGCCATGCAGTCATCTTTCCGGCAAACTATTCCGACCGTAGCCATCACATCAAGGTAATTAAATATCCTTAACTTGTACTCTAAAGATGTCTAGAGTATCATCGGAGAGTGAAACCTCCACCTCGGACCGAGACAGTGACCGACCCTTAGTGGCCTCCCCAGCAGTGGGCAAGGGGAAGGAGGTAGCGAGGTCGGCAATCGTGGAGACTGTCATTGATAATGTGAAAGGGGCTGGTGCTTTAGGTCGGCTGCCGTCCACATTATCGAACATCGGGAAGGTTAGGAACTACTCCGGGGACCTTCTGTCCAAGGCGGTATACGGGAGGGCTGCCGAGCTGGTGCTGACTATGGAGGAAGAGTGGGTCATGTCGAAGATCCTCGGTCTTCCGACTCTGGGTTGGAATGATATCACCAAGGGGGTCCTGTTCGGTGGGGGTCTCAGTCCGATTGACCCTAGTACGCTCCGTCTAATTTTGTTTCTATTTTTTTTATATATCGTTCTCTTCTAGCACTAACTCCCTTCGGTTTTCCTTTTTTAGAGGCCCCCGGTATGGATTTCAAAACCTTGTTGGCGATGCGGAGTGGGGCCGCCGCGAAGGGACCGGACAGTAAGAACAGGAAGAGGACGACGACGGGACCCCCGTCCGGCCGAGCAGCCCAGCCACCATTGGCTCTTATGCCCGTTGTGGATTTGTTCTCCGACTCTCCCTTTGCTCCCCAAGCTGCACTTCCCTCGACTACGGCTTCCGAGCCTTCTGATGGGGCATTCTCCTTCGGAGCCACGCTAGCTCTCGAGGTGCCGCCCCTCACCGCCGAGGCGGAGGCCATTTTGACTGAGGAGCACAAGAAGCTCTTCGTCCCCTACTCGAGGGTGATGAAGCTTGACAGTTTCCTCGGCAATGCAGTGATGAGCATGCAGGCCATGCACCACCTACCGACCCCAAAGGACCGAGCAGTGCTGAAGGCAGGTACCGTGGGTGATGACACACTAGAGATTGCCTGAGCCATGATGTCGGTAAGTGTTCTTGTGATGCTCTTCGAAATTTTGGAGTTTGTGGTTTCTGATATTCACGTCCTTCTTTCTTTCTGGCTTTCAGATCACTTGTCACTTTAGTTACCTGCTGAGTAGTTCGCCGAGCAGGAGAGGGAACTAAAGACGTCGAGTGATTGGGACAGGGGCGAGCAAGCGAAGGCTGTGAAGATGTACGAGGCCGAGCAACAGCTCTCGGAGTCCCAAGCCATTCAGATCGGTGTTATGGAGGCAGTGCTGGCCAAGGCAGACGAGCGCATCACGGCCGAAGCGGCGAGGGCGGATAAGCTGGAGAGGGGGAAGACCCGAGCTGAAATGGAGAGGGAGAAGGCCTTAAAGGCCTTGGAGGAGATGCAGAAGGAGCGGGACGTAGCAGTGGCCGAGGCGATGGCGGCCATCCAAGCCAAGGCGGAGTCCCACATGCTCACTAACATGGAGGATTCCTATGCTCGGGCCCTCAAGCAAGTCTTGAATCGCATCCCCGACTTTGATAGCTCGGGGTGTCACCTGTACGACCCGATCGAAGGAGAGGAGATTACACCTTTAGCAGAAGTCGAGCCCGAAGGAGGGGGAGGAAGAAGCTGAAGGGGTCGTGCAGGAGGTGGCAAATCTGGAGGGGGTGCTCGTGACAGTGCCGAGTGAGAGTGCAGAGCAGCACCTCGAGGTGGCTCCCTGACTTCACCTTTTTTTTTATTGCCTTGTTGCGGATTGGCCACCACATTTTGTACTCAATGAAATGAGAAACTTTTTTGACCAAGTGTTGTATTTGCGCCAAACATTGCCTCTGAGTTGTCTTGTAGGAGCTGTTTAAACTTAGTACCTTCATGTTTTGGCTTTTTTCAGATCTGCGAAGCCTCACAAATTTTTGAAGTGCGTCCAATGACCGAAGTAGCACGCCTCTGGTCCGGTCTAGGTGTAACTAGGTTGGGCATTGGTCGGACTCGAGAGAGGCTTTTCAAAGCCGAGTCGAAGCTGAACCATCTTAAGTTGACGTTAGCTCGTCGTGACTCCGAGCTGAAGCATCTACAAGAGAAGGCTCGTGAAGTGGCCCCCGATGGAAAGGAGACATGTCCCTCGATGGCCTTCAGCCAAGGCTTGCGGCTCAAGTATCTTCGTCGGTCTTTGTTCGATGTTAGGGCCGAACGAGAGGGGTTAAAGAATGTTGTGCCCGAGAAGAGCCTTAAAGCGGCGCACCTTCGGAGGGCTTTTTTCCGAGGCTTCTCATCATGGCAGCTCTAGCCGAATAAAATTAGAGTGATGGATGACTCGCTAAAGGAACGGGTCGTGGAGCTACAGGTAGAGAACCATCGGCTACGACGGCTGTCCGAGGGGAGCAACGTCATAACCACCTCTTGTCTACGAGGTGAATACTCCCAAGGAAGGTCGTTCCACAAGTTGGCATTATGCTCAGCCCCCGTCTCTAGGCACCCTGGGGACTTGTAGAGCGGAGTGGCTGGCTTGTCATGTGGAGCATCTGCTGGGGCGACACTTAGGCTTTTAGGCGCCGAAGATGTAACTTGGCTCGCCGGTCTAGATATCTCCACGGAAGTGAGGCCACAGCAGCATGGCGCTCGCCGACCTCGGTTATCCCTTAATAGAAGTGTCCCACTCTCTAGGAGGGGTTAAAGCAGATCTCTGTAATTTTTTAATCTTTGTTTCATGAGTCTTGTATCTCGATGTAAAGATGAGTTGTTGGTCTGTAGTTAGACTTATACATCAATCTTTAATGAAATAGTACTTATTTCTTGAACTTGTGTATTTTGCTAGCGTTTTCGAGTGTCAACAGTTGTAGGAGCAGTTCCGAATTGTGAGACACTTTGTACTAACTCGTTCGCAAGTAGCAAAAGTTGTGTCGAACCAAGTGTTGGACTCCAAACTTATCGTTTAGAGGTTATCAACAACTGTGCGAGCAATTCTGAATAGGGAATTACTTCATACTCGCTTAAAAGCAAGCAGTTGAAGCGGAATCGAACCAAGTGTTGGACTCTGAGCATGTCATTTAAAGAATATAAACAGCTGTGGGAGCAATTCCGAATGGTGAACTACTTCGTACTCGCTTAAAAGCAAGTAGCCGAATGGTGAAGCACTTCGTACTCCGAGCGTGTCGTTTTAAATTTTTTTTTGTAAGCGTTAAAGTAGTGTAATATCCCGAACGGATATTAACTCGTATAAATTACTATTTTATTATTATTTTATTAATATTTCATTTTAATTCCAAAATCGAATTATTTGGGTGATTTTTCGCCAGTTTACCCACAAACAGTGTCTACGCGCATCTATCGGTCGGTGTGCATCCGAAGCGCATCAAATTGATAGCGCGATCCTCCGAATTAATAATAAAAACTTATTTTATTATTATTTTCAAAATTAAACTATTTTGTGGGAATTATATGAGAATTTTTTTGTATACACATACATGTACACATACATACAATTGTATGGTACCTAGTACATTATACAAAGTATGTAGTATGTACTTTTGGACAATGTACTCATTCTTGTCATGGCAACTTAATAAGATAGTTAGGATTTGATTAGGAGGTTTAAAATAGGGTTTGTATGCATGAGAAGAATGAAACCCCTTCTAGAAACCTTATCCCTTCACCATGCCTCCACCTCACCATGCCTACACCTTACCCCTCCTCCTCCTAGGGCATGGTCGGCCTCTCCCATTCTTGGGGTTTTTGTGCAAAATGTGAGTGCACATTTGCACTTACCCCCTCCTATCCCCTCCTATAAATACCCCCTCCTTCTCCTCCTTCTCTCATTTTAGAAAACAAAAAGAAAGAAAAAAAGGAAAGGAAAAGAAAGAGAGAATCTCATACTAACAAGAGAGTTTTATTGTAGGGTTTTTCCTAGGAGATTCTAAGATCTAGGGGAAGGAGAAGGTTAGCAAGCAAGTCCTTCCAAAAAAAAAGAGACTAAGGTGGGGGTTCTCCATATTTCTTTGTTTGTTTGCTTGTTTGTTTGTATTGTGTTTTGACTTCTTCTCCTATCTTCTTGTTTTGTTTTCTTTTGTTTTTTGGGGTTGTTCTTGTGATGGTGTGTTGTTGTTGTTGTGAATGTGGTGATGAATAAAAGAAAGAAAGTAGTAGTAGTACCTACTAAACACATAAAGATCACATCTTTATAATTGTAGTTGTTGTTTTGTGTTATGAAATGGGACTAAAATGAACATATGCATATAAACTTGTGTATACAACCATCCTAGGTTGTAGGACTTGAATATGAACCATACATAAGCATATGGACTTTATACAACCATTTTGGTTGTAGGACACATATTGGACTCAGACAAAAAAAAAAGAGAATACATATGTTGAATGGACCAATAATAAAGGGTTCTCACTTTATTTATAGTTGTTTATTTTTTCCTTTATAATCTTAAATGAGAAAGAACACTTTGTAGATGTAAACTCTAATTGTTAAAAGAAACTAACTTAAAATCACTAGTTGTAGAATAAATAAAAAGATCTTTTTTTTATTAATCACTAGTTGTAGAATAAATAAAAAGATCTTTTCTTTATTAATCACTAGTTGTAGAATAAATAAAAAGATCTTTTCTTTATTAATCACTAGTTGTAGAATAAATAAAAAGATCTTTTCTTTTATAATCACTAGTTGTAGAATAAATCTTTTCTTTTATCACTAGTGATAATAAAGACTAGTAGGCAACTAAGTAGTAGCATGTTAAAATAAAGTAGTAGTATGTTGATTAAATAATGTAGTAATAGTATGTTGATTAAATAAGGTAGTAGTAGTATGTTGATTAAATAAAGTAGTAGTGGTATGTTGTTAAAATAAAGAAGTAATAGTAAGTAGTTGTAGATGTTTTATGTCCATAAAGTAGTAGTAGTAGTAGATAGTTGTATGTTGTGTTCTTGATTAAAATGAAGTAGTAGTAGTAGTACATAGTTGGGTGTTATGTTCTTGACTAAAATAAAGTAGTAGTAGTGGTAGATAGTTGTGTGTTATGTTTTTGATTAAAATGGAGTAGTAGTAGTAGTAGATAGTTGTAGATGTTTATTTTGTATTCATAAAGTAAATACCATGCTAAGATTAGATTAGATTAATTTAGATATGCTTAGAATGTTGTAGGATTCTTTCTAAAAATATCCTATCATGTTTTTATGCTTAGAATGTTGTAGGATTCTTTCTAAAAATATCCTATCATGTTTATAAGCTTAGAATGTTGTAGGATTCTTTCTAAAAATATCCTATCATGTTTTTATGCTTGGAATGTTGTAGGATTCTTTCTAAAAGTTTCCTACCATGTTTAGATTAATTTAATTGTGCTTAGAATGTTGTAGGATTCATTCTAAGAATCTCCTACCATGTTTAGATTAAATTAATTATGCTTAGAATGTTGTAGGATCAATGATAAAATTACTTACCATGTTAGAAGTATATATACATATATACTTAGGAATGTTGAATGTTCATACTAGTAGTTACCCATGCTTAGTAAGACATTCATGTTTAGTAGTTATTCTTGCTTAATAAAGATTCATGCTTGGATGATAGTAGAAAAGTTGTATGCCATGTTAGTTTAATTGCAAGGAAGTCATATGCCATGCTAGATAAGTGGTAGAAAAGTTGTATACCATGCTAGGTTAATTGTAGGCAACTGGTATACCATGCTAGCTTTAATTGTAAGTAAGCTTAATTGCAAATAAGTTGTATACCATGCTAGTTTAAATTGTAAGTAAGTTGTATGTCATGCTAGCTTAATTGCAAGTAAGTTGTATGCCATGCTAGTTTAAATTGTAAGTAAGTGTATGCCATGCTAGCTTAATTGCAAGTAAGTTGTATGCCATGCTAGTTTTAATTGTAAGTAAGTTGTATACCATGCTAGATTAAATGAACACTCATGTTTACATGATACCCATGCTTAGATAAGTATTTGTTCATGCTACGTTAATAGATGATCATGCTAAATCATTATTCATGCTAAGTAAGTAGGTGTCATGCTAATTATTGATCATGTTAAGTTAATGGTATCCATACTATGATACTCATGCTTAGATTAAAGAAACTACCCATGGTTAGTTGTAGTGATTTTTATGTTATGTTCTATACCATGCTAAGGTTCAAATACATGCTTAAAATGTTGTAGGGTTAGTGTTAGAATACCTACTATGCCTTGGAATGTTGCATGTTCATACTAGTTATATATCCAGGCTCACAGAAATGGCATTTGCCCTACTTGGTTTGAACCTCTGTGCTGGGGGTTGCCCTTTGAAGTTGCTTGATGTTGCGAGCCTCTTGCCAACACTCCAGTTGTTTTTCTTGTTCTGTGCCAACAGATACTGCTCCATGTCGGCTTCTATGGCTACATCCTTTCTGACCAGCTTATCAAACTTCCTGATACAGAGGGGTATCATTCGAGACCTCAGACTTGGCCTCAACCCCAGCTCAAATTTCCTTGCCTTCTTGGCCTCGTCACTAACTCCGGTGCATACCTTGAGAGCTTAGTGAACTTCGTCTCATACTCCCGAACTGACAAGCTCCCCTGTTGTAGGCTTACGAACTCCATTGCTTTTTTCTCCTGCACATCCATCGGGAAGTAGTGGCTCCAGAACTCTTCCAGAAAGTCTTTCCAGGTAATAGGTTAATCTTCAAGGGTTCGTTTCATGGACTGCCACAAGATCCCGGCATCCTTTTCCAACTGAATGGTGGCCAGCTTCACCTTGCTAACCTTTGGAGTCTCCAAGACCTCGAACACTGTTTCTATCTGCCGGATCTAGTCATCTTGTAACCCCTGTTCCTGTATATACGTATTTCCCGAATATTTTCTGCATTTCGATTATTATTTATTAAATTTGTTTTGAATCTTCCAATTCAAATATTTTCTAAACAAAATGGTTTGTTATTTCGAATAATAGTGTATTTTAACTTCACTTTCTATTTTATAATTGATCGATTATATATTTTTCCCGTTTGGATTATTTTAATATAAAGTTGATAAGTCGATCCTTATCTTATTGTATAATGTTGTTGTTATTATTATTATTATTATTATTATTATTATTATTTCTATTATTATTATTATTATTATTATTATTATTATTATTATAATTATTATTATTATTATTATTTCTATTATTATTATTATTATTATTATTATTATTATTATTATTATTATTATTATTATTATTATTATTATTGAACTATTTTGATGAACATGTTGAACCAAATTCTTTCATGTATTATTATTCTTATCATATTAGTATTATTATTTTTTTGTAAAGTCCATTGATTTCGATTTATCTTGTATTATATAATTATTTAATTTTGAATCCCAATTTTATATTCTTTCTATAATCATTATTTTTGAAGCCCAAATATAAAGCCCAAGTTTATTCAAACCCAATTCCCCTCATACTTGTCTGTTGACTAGATCAACAAAACCCCTCACACTCTCTCACCCTTCACATCCCGTAACCATAATTCCCCATATCTCTCCACTATCCCTATAATCTCTCCCCATTATTATATATTATAATTATTATATTTATTATATTATTACTATTTTTATAACTCCCCTCCTGAGTCTCTCTCTCCCCATTCCCCTCTCCTCCTCTATCTTCCCAAAACCAAAACAGAGTATCCCTTCGTCCATTGTCTTCAGCTCACCCCCTTCGTCTTCCTCACTTGAAGCCTCTTCGTCGAAGTTGAGCTGCCCTCGCTTCCTTGCCGCTTTCGTCCGGACCCCTGCAACCCACCATCATCTTCAAGCCCCCACCATGGCCAAGCACCCCCTCGTCGATTACCCCGCCATTGCCGACTGTCGACCATGACGACCAATCGTAGCACCCCCTGTTACCACAGAAGCCCACCTTCGTCACTGCCCCTTTCAGCCTCGTCGATGTCACGACTCCTCCCTCGCTCGTCATCATCGCCATCGCCTCCGATCGCCACCACCGAGGAACTCTGTCACCATCCACCACCAACTGCGCTGCCTAGCTCTTGTTCCGTCAGCACCCCCTGAGCGCACCGCCTGTCTCGCGAGTCGCCGCCAGTCGAGCCGCCCCTGCTGAGCCTCCGTCGCTCTCTCCCTCTCTCATCCTCTGTTCGCTGATTTTCAAGAAGAAGAATCAGTTGGTTTTGTGTATGTTGTTGTGGAAGATTGATCCGTGTTTGGTGTTTTGAAGACAATCTGGGATTGACTGTGGTGTTTGACTTTTTCCCCTTGCTGTTGCTGTGTGATTGGCTGGGTTTGCCGTTTGGCGTTTTGGCTGTTGGATTTGCATTGATCATCATTACCATCATCATCATCATCAAGATCTTGATTTCGATCGTTAGATCTCTTGTGATCATCGCGATCGTGATCATCATCTTGATCTTCAATCTCAGCCGTTCGATCATCCGATCTTGATCCCCATCAAGATCCGTGCCCGATCATAATCATCGTGATCGTTTGCTCATCGCCATGTCGCCGAAATTCTGATCCCATTATTCTTCGCATATTCAGATTAATCTAACATCGTTCTATTGGCAAGTCATCTCACTCTCGAATTATATTGTATCATATTCGAGATTGTTTATTGAATTCTGCAAGTAGATCTATATTGATTGTCGTATACCTGTTATTGTTATCTTTCGTTGGGATACTATGGATTTATACGAGCGAATCCAAGTAGTAGTCTTGAATTCGTGCCGTCTTTTGCCTCCAATGTATAGAGATATTGCATGCATTCATGTAGTTAATTATTGAGTATAGGAATAGGAACTATTATTGTATTTCATGTAATGACATTACACAACTATTGTAGATTGTATACGAGTATTGATTGTGTTATATGATTGATGTTATTGTGTTAGTTGATTGTGATTAGTAAGATTATGGACATTATACATCTTAATACCATGTTCACATAGATGTAACTTGCTGTGATTTATGTTGTCGACCCTAACTCATTGTTCATAACATTCTAATCATTTTATTCATGAAAAATATATTGAGACCCTGAAATTTATTGCCAAGCTGAACTTTACCATACTGTTTCAACCTAGATAATGCCATCAAAATTAATAATTTTCTGAATATGAAATGTAGCCCCATGTTTCTAGTTTGCAGAACATCCAAATTTTTTGAATTCTGACTTATATTGCAAGAGTTATGACCTTTTTACTGCTGCTGCGCTGTATTTTTAGATTTATGCACATACCATATTAAGCTAATGAATTAGGTGAACTAATGATCAAATATCATCATGATAATTTCCAGATTGATATTCAACATGCTTAGGGTAATAAAATTTATTTTTACTGATTTTTACAATGAATATTTACTGCTGTTACAACTAAAAATAGTTAATACCGATAACCAGCCAGAATCGGTAACCTTTAAAGAACATTGAAATTCACCTAGCTACCCTTATCAGAATTTGGACTTTAAATATGTGTTGGAACTGGGCAGGAGTCCAGTTTCTAGACCTTCTGACGGTTTTACATTTACTATCCTGTAGTAACGGAAATTCTGATATTGGTACAACAACCTACTGCTGTCCAGAATTGGGTTTCTATGCTTCATCATATATAATTGAATCTATAATGCTGAATTTGGTGCATTTGGTTGTATGGAGTACATTGCATTATATTTGAGTTGTGTTGTCATCATTCTAGTGTCCCTTATTAATCACCTTATCGTTTCCCATTAATATTTCTGTCCTTATTGTTTCCTATTAGTATTGCATATTAATTGAATAAAGAATGTTAATCAAGTCGAGCTTAAGGGTTGACTAGGGTAGTTGATAATATAGTGACTGTACTCGGGAATGTGGGCATTGTTTCCCAAAATATTGTATCAGCTAGTGCTATCAATTTATTATTGGGTTACTGACCACAGTATCCCAATTCATCGTGTATTGTTTTAGGATTATTGTGCCGACTATTGTTATCGTTATTGTGCAAGATATTGCTATTGTTATCGTTATCGTTATTGTTATCGTGCCGAGTACATGACTTATAGAATCTAGCACCTTAGTCTAAATAAAATTGATTGTATGCATCGAATGTGTAGTATGGGATACAGTAGTACGTACATTAGTTAGGATTAAAATGAATAATAGACTTAAGACTTCATTGCATTGTCATTGCATTTTATCATAGTTATCGAACAGTATTATCGTTATTGCTTACCGTTATTGTTATTGTTTATTATTATGGTTATAAATCATCGTTATTGCACATTGTACTATTATCGCTTTGTCACTGTTCAATACTATTGAATTCATCGTTATACCGTTATTGTCATTGTTCCTCTGTCTCTCTACTTGCTGTCCACGACTTGCTCTAAGGACATATTATTCTCTCTTTTAGATGAACAGCTTACAAGAAATCAAAGAGATTTTCCTAACGGACTAGAAGAGCAACAATGGTGAAAGAATTGTTTTGCTGCGTCGCTTAAATAATTATTGTTTCATTTTGAGAACTTTAAAAATTGAACAATGTTGTTTTCTTTGTATTGTGGGCTTTTGACCCGAATATTTTTTTTTTGATTCCAAATGTTGGATTGTTATTATGTTGGTTATTTTATGCTTAAATTCTAAGCATTGTTATTCATGTGATTACTCTTTTAATGCATGTGTGATTGTATTACATCCTATTTATATTGTTAAGTTGAATCGATAACAGCTCATGGATGACGCAAGTCATTCGTTGAGCCATGTCACGTGCTTGCATTCCGTAGATTTGGAAAGCGGGGCGTGACACATCTGTTGTATCAGGATCCACCTTGGCCTCTAATAAGGGTGGTTTCTTCCGCTTGAATGGTTCCACCAATTTAATTGCCTCCGGGACTTGCACTGCCTGCCCCACCCTGGTGTTTCGGTTCACACTTGCGACAAAGGTGTTGAGGGTTTGGTACACCCGGGCTAGTTCTGTCTCCAGATCAATCCTGTGGCCTTCGCCGCTGGATCCCTCACCATTTCGAGTTCTTCGTCTAGCCATTTCTGGGTCATAAAACTTCATTAGTCACCAAAAAAGCAGCAATAAGATGGACTTTTCTTGCAACACAATTTATTTATTTCCAAAATTTAAACTTCATAGATTTAGAAATAAAACATGTCCATACATCCATACATAAAACACCAGAAATTCCAAACATAAAGCAGTCTAGATTCTATGGTTTCTCTTGGTTTCTCTGAGCTCTCCACGTAGTTCATCTATTTCTTTTTGCATCTCCTCGCATCTTCGACGGCATTCCTGCTTTTGTTGGTGTATGCCCTAGAGGCCAGTTGTGTATTGACATTACTAGTTTACATTGTATTATGATATTCATTTCATATATAAGGCATTACATTTATTGTGTTGTTTTTGTGATTAAATGAGCATAATAATGTCCTTAGAATAGTAGGTTCAATAACATGGGATATCAAGTGCATGACTTGATTGTAAGATCCTATTAGTTGTAATCAGAACACTATTCTTAAATGTCCATAATCAAATATTATTGTGAATTAGAACAACAATATACATATAGACTAGTATGCGCAGAGATTGATGACCATATCTCACGAGTCATGGATATGAGATATCAAGTCTTCCTATGGGTACATATCAGAGTAATAGTTTACTTGACTGACCCACCATGAGAACGCTGCATGGATCGTTACGTGAGTGTCATAAGCGGTTCTTACAGTGACCATGGTGTATGTAGTCCTTTGACTTGAAGTCACTACGGTTCCCTACATAAGAAGTTATATGTATTAATGTCATCAAACGTTTCCTGTAATAAAGTGATTATAAATTCGACTATTGGATATACTACAAATCATGCAGAGGGATGTGAATGACTTAGATAGGATTTATCCCTCTTACATAACAGAAGCGAAATCTATGGGCCCTTGATTGAGTGAGACTGCAAAATGCATGGCCATACTCAAATGAGTCAATATGAGATATTTAGCTCATTTGTTTTACTAAATCTACTCAGATATCAAGAAACCAAAGATTGAACTAAACAAGAGTGACACACTCTATGCCTTGTGGTCAATTAAGATATCTGGATAAAGTGACTACACTGCATGGTAACATTGATCACGGATAGGTTATGTCTAATCACTGACATACCCGTTACCTGAGTAGCAGTAATGTATTGCTAGATACCGCTCACTGTTTGTAATACTAGAATATGATTTTTGTATTACTGTCAATGTAACGAGAACCTACAGGGTCACACACTTGGACTCCTATAATTAGGGATGAATTTAATATAAGATGAACATAAGATGAATTTAATTAGGGATCCAAGTAAGACTTGGACTCCTGATATTAGTTGGACATTTAATTAGATTAAATGGGCTGACTAAAGTTCAAAGGCCCACACACAAATCTGAATCAGGTCAGATTGTGAGTCCAACAGCCTCATACTCTCTTAGGGTTGATTTTCTGTAGCTATATCTGATACATATCTGTGCAAAAGTGACATGAGAAAAGCCTAGTCGTCACATAAATTATGAGAGAGAGAGATCGTGAGAAACATTCCTTCCTGTAGCTAGCACCGCGGCGTGAGGGAAAGCTTGATTTGACCCGTTCGTGTCGATACCGTAGAGGCACCGCAATATTGTAGTGCTGTGATCGGCATACTGTGGAGACAGCAGATCCATCTTTAAGGTATAACTCCTAAACACGATTTATGATTTTCACACGGATCCATGGCTAGGCTTCGATATTTCTTTGTAATTTTTCCGCTGTGTATTTAATATGAGATTACCATCAAAACCTAACAGCTTTCCCCAATGAGTTTTGTTGTCTAGCGGGGTGAAATGCCGAGCATTCTTGTGTCGAATCTTCTCCAGTTGCCACACTCGCCGACTCAAAGCTACGATGTTCTGCTTATCCTCCACATGATGAGCTTCCAAGTCGTTTACTTTCCACTTATGAATGATTAATTGCTTCCATACAGAAGCGATAATGTGGTCCTTCTTGTCTCAAACCGGTTCTTCGTCCAAGGATTCATCTGGGGAATCAGGTGGAGGTGGAGTGATCTCCCGAGATTGGGACAGTTGTCCCTCTTCCTCTTCTGGGTCTTCTTTTCTTTGACTTTTTCTTGTTCTTCGGGTTCTTCCTCTTCTTCAGGGTCTTCAACAAACCATTCTACTTCATCCACTGGGTCTTGGTTATCAGCCATTTTATAGGGTTAGGATAAGACATTAGTGTATAGAGCAACACAAATGTAAATCAACTTACATTTAAATCTCTATAAACTGAACTCACACTTCTAATGTCCACCATAATGCGTCGTCCTTGTAATTTTGTACTACTTATTGAAGTTGGCTCTGATACCACTATGTAACACCACGAATTTCCAGTACATGTAATTCGTAGCACAACAAGGTCTTTTACTTCAATTCGTACAAATTTACAAGGAATTTATAAATTTTTCATATACACTTTGTTTGTTACAAATACACAGCTGAAATTACAACAAGAAATATACAACTTTAACATTCAACAATTTTAATCTGGAAATAATCATCAGCATTAATTCATCGGTATGCCCCTTTTGCTAATCCAAGTCCTTCACTGGAAAACTGTGGGCACGTCAGTTGTATACAACTGACGCAATACTATAATACAGCGATTCTCTTACTTTAGCAAACACAAACTTGAATGCACCATAAAGTGTAAAAAGTGACTACCCTAAACATATCAGTGTATGATATGATCCAATGCCTAATGCAGACATTCAACTACGATGCAGTAATGCATACTTGTTCGGATTCTATGCATCCCAGGGCAAGCCCTTATCGTACTCCTCATTATAGGGTTTAATCCCTCGCTATGAAATACATCTACAGTGACTAATGTAAGGTTTAGATATCTTGAGAGTATCTAGTACCATCCCGATAATCCTTGAGAATCGCTCTCCTACAGCGAGTCGTAACCGTGATAATTCTCGTGGCAAAACCCACTATGCGAGCTATGACCTCGATAATTCTTGAGAGTCATTCTCCCACCACGAGTGATTTTCGTACATCACGCCTCACACCCCGATAATTCTGGAGATGAAACCCACTCCGCATGGTATAGGTACCTCATCACACAAATACCCCACGAGCGTCGCCTCGATCCCAATAATTTTGAAGAAATACCTCCAACCACAGGTGATTTTGGACATATTGCCTCACACTTCAATAATTCTGAATATAATCTCCCTCCGCGAATCATATGAGGCCCTCATACTCATGTTTGCCCATACTTCATCATATCCCCCCTTAGTGCTTATCCTTAAGTTTAATTTATAATCATCACAACCTAGAGCTAGCTTACCCTACCGGACTTAAATCAGCACCCGAGAACTAGCCCACACTAGCAACTTCTTAAAAGAGAAAGTTAACCCACACCGGTTACTAAGGGTCTCGCATAGCCTCTAGATTCCAACAATCATCTCATTATAAAGATCAAATAGGTTATAGCTAACATCAACATAAAAATTTTATTCATTAACCATCATTTCTCTTTATCCACTTTCTTTGTGAAGTATTCAACTTCTTGTGACATCATTCGATAATAATTTCAAATCAAATTCTTGTAGACAACTTCTTGGGGAACCAACCAAACTAATCACTTTAATAATTCTCAATGTTCTTTTGAGTAATCCAACCTCTTTCATGTTTATCAACACTTCAAGTATATTAATACAAAAATCCCTTTTAAGATTAGATCACTACTTCTTAATATAAAATCTTATTAAGATTAATCACTAGAGATTCTTTATTTCCAAGTCATAATTAAGCATTGATTTTATTGTAAACCAACTGTTAAAATCTTTAACCATATACATTTTCTTCTTAAACTTGAATTCAAAACTAATACATGAATATGACTTTTAAATTCTTAAAACATATTTTAGAATAATATGAAATAATTACCAAGTGTTCTAATAATATTTTATAATATTTCTATGAAGTTTTCCAATTTTTAAAACATGAAAATCATAAGAAAATAAAAATAAAAGCCATAGGGGTACAGTCGGACTCGAACCAGGGCCAACAGCGACCGAGACCACCACTCAAATCAGTGAGCCAACTCACATTTGTGCATAAACCCCAACTCAGTGATTTAAATACGCCCTTACTGTTCCCGCCTATAAATCGAAATATAAAAGAGAAAAGTCTCTCTCAAGACTCGAACTCGAGCACAGCCGATTGCAAGTAAAACCCCTGTCACGCTCTAACCAAGTTACCCAACATCATATTTGATAATATATGCGTTCAAAACTTTATAACCCAACTTTCTGTTTCCCATACTTTTAACTCATTCATCTATTTCGATTTCTATTCTTTTCTCTCAAATTAAATATTCATGAAATACACTCCGAAAATTCAAGAAATGATTTCTTACTGATTTTATCCATATTAGTGTAACCCCTGCTTTCCCAAATCCGTATTTTCTATGTATTTTGGTATTTAAAATTTCTGTAAATTAGTTTTCCATTTTTAAATTATTTTGTTAAAATGTATTGTCGGATCTTCGATTAAAATCTATTTTCGATCAATAATTGTATTTGTAACTATTTTCCAATGAATTTATACTATAATACAAATCTTATTGTTGTTATTATTACCTAGGTTTCTATTATTGATGTGGATTGTTTTTGGGAGGTGTGGATGCACCAGGTGTGAGTTCTACTCGATTTTTATTGGTGGAAGGATGTGGTACTGGACGGTACGCCCGATCCTCGGCGTGAGGGGCGTGAGGGGGTTTTGAGGCGGAGGTCGGGAGGTCAGCTCGGTTGTTGAGGCTCAGCTCGGATCTAGAGGCTTGGATCCTAGAGTCTCGTGTACCTGCACTCGGCCTAGGAACACCGGGGGTTGGTCCCGGTGGCAGGCCCTCCGACGGTCTAGTTAGTTTCCAAAGTAGAGCAACAGTAACTAGGGTTTGAGAGGGGAAAAGATTGATTACCTTTAAAGGTGAGAGATGGCCTGGTATTTATAGACAAACTCAACCGGGCCTGGACCCGTTTGGGGGCCTGGGTCTGGACCCGGTCGCCCGTGGGCCTGACGTGGCCGGAGGCCCAGGTGGCTTTGGGGCTGACGTGGCAGAATCCCGGGTGGTTTATGGTTGACGTGGTAGGAGCCCTAGGTGGATTTAGGGCTGAGGTGGCAAATCATGTGATGCGGTGTTTTTGAGGGGATCAGATGGCCTAAGAAGTGTCAGGTCATTTTCCCCCCATATCACAAGCCCCCCACTCCTGTAGGGATGTGGGAGCTAGCCGTGGAGGAGTAGTTTTGGTCGTGAAGAAAAAGTGGGGGAAGTTTTCTGGAAGCCTTCGGAATTGTCGTCGAGGCTGGGTGAGACTCGAAGGCCGAAGGCCAGTCCTGGTCCTCGGGATGAGGTGTCGGGGTACGTGCCGGGTCGATCTTGGCCTCGAAATATCGAGGTGAAGGCCTGATGCCATTGCGCTTTCGTGAGAAAGCTACCCTGGTGCTCGGCCTGAACTCAGATTGACGAGTGTTAAAGGGTCGTCAAGGGCGATGGCGAGCCATTGTGCTTTCGTGAGAAAGCTACCCTGGTGCTTGGCCTGACCTCGGACTGACGAAGGTTTAAGGGTCGGCAAGGGCTGTAATGCCCCGATTTTCATTTATGAAAATTATGTATCTGTTTTTATTATTTTCTTTTCTCACGTGTTGAGCACGTGCGAAGTTAATAAACATACTATTTATAAGAATCTCATTTTTGGCATGAGCAATTGTTTTCAAATTTTTTTTTTTCTAAAACACAATTTTTTTCTCTAGCCCATTTTTAACTATTAATTTTGTTGTTTTGGCCCATGACCTAATCCCACTATTTATGAAGCCCACAATTTAATTAATCAATTAAAGGACTCATACTTGTCATGTAGAGACAAAATGTGACCAAATTGATTTATTAAAATTGTACTTTTTATATGGGGACTAGGTGGCACGTTCTTGCACTATGGTGTGCAATGCACATTCTTTCAATGGACCGGTTTGTGCATGGAGATGTGGGCAGTTATTTGAGTGTGTGGGTAGTTACCACAACTCCTTAATTCATCCTAGCCCTCCATTCTATAACTATCTACTAAATCCTAGCCCTCCAATCCACCCAAAATTGCGTATAAATACCCCCTCACTTGTATTCTACACTAAATTTCATTGTGAGAAGAAAATATATTTTTTAAGAGAGTTGAGAGCGAGTGCTTTTGGAGGCCGGCCATCACTTCAGAGGGAGCTTTCGGTGTGTGGCAAGGAGCAAGGAGGAGTCATACTATCGCAATAGGAGGCTTTACTGGATTTTGTTTATTTCTTCAAAAGGTTGGTGTTTCTCATGACTTCTAGTATAGAGATCATGCTAGGATTAATATTGATTGGTTATCGTACTTGTGAAAAGTGGATTGATAGGATGATCATTATATTGAAATGCTCTGTGCTATACATAATGTGGAAAATGTGAATGAATGAAAAAGAACTAAAGATGTTTAGAGAACTGAAAATTGCCTATACAGTCGACCGATCATGTGAACAGTCGACTGGTACAATGAAATAAAAGGTGTACAGTTCGAAATTTCATGAAATGATGTTTTAATGTGTGTCGTATCTTGACTTTCCTAGTATGTTAAATTCGGAGTTGATATCCATCTCCGTAGACAAATAATGAGTAAAAGATGAATGTACGACTAGAAATTGTATTTGGATGAAAGAAAATACTAGCTATGTGAAATTTACATTTAATCGTAAACTATATTGTGATATTTAGTAAATGAATAAGAATCGCATGTTTGTGCTGACATTGAACATACTATAGTGTAGTAAAAATGCTATGTGCTATTTGAAGAATAGAAGAAAGAGGTAAGTCCTTAGTTTGAGATTTAACTCTATTCAGTCGGCCAAATATATGTAGCAGTCGACTGCACTGAACATGAAAAGTTGTATAATTGAATTACCCAGAACAGCCGACTGATATGAATGACAGTCGACTTCTCCGTAATTTATATTTTAATTACGAATGCTGCGGAACAGTCGACTGGCCATGTGCAGCCGTCGACTCTTCCGAGCGATTATTGAAGAACTTTCTTTGGCTGAACAAGTCGACTGGATGAGTTCTAAGTCGACTGCTCAGAGCACTTTTTGACATCTCAGAAATTCTATGAATTATTTTATAATAATGATTTTGAATCTTATGTTAAATATTGGTTGTGATAGTAAACTCTATTTGTCTTTGCATGAATTAATATGGAGTGAATCATTTATTTGAATTTATGAAAGTTATAATTGTGGAACTATGAACATGAAAAAGAAAATCCATGGTGATTATGAAGAAAATGAACTCATGAACTGGAAATGCTCAATTTTTGGTAATTGTGAATTGAAATTGAAACAAAAGAGTAGCTAAGTCTCCCACCGGCAATTGGAAAGAAATGAAATGAAATGAAATTTGAAATGAAAGACCAAGGTTGGTCATGTTTGAACAAATAAATAAGTCCGGCTTAGAGGAGAGGCTAACTCTAGAGCTTTGATTTTGTTCATAATTCTGATAAAAACTAAGGATTAGTACATAGTGGAGACGTGATGAAAGTAGGAGAAAAACATGAGTTGAGGGCCATCGGATTGGCGGCGTGAGAGTATTTCACAGGCTGTCTTCACGATGCGTCGTGACATGACGTGGATACTGCTCCAGAGTACCGTCCCGGTGGTGACGCTTGTGGGATGTTCGGTGACTGCATGCGGATCGTGTGCCATGAAGGAGGCTGAATTGCCACAGGCTGTCTTCACGATGCGTCGTGACATGACATGGGATTCCCCTCCAGGTTTTCTGTACACGTGCTTGTTCTCATAGATCATCTAGGATACCTACCGTAATTACAGTAGTAGATTAAGTCATGGCGAGGGATTGAACCCTATAAAATGAAGTGCGAATAAGGGCTTGCCCTCGGACCTGTGTAGTATGGGATGCATAGAATCCGAATAAGTGTGCATTAGTGTCATATAATACAATAACTGCATTAAGGACTAAGTGCACAATCACAACACTACATCAACAGGATTGTCCCTTTATGGCTTATTTGTGAACAAGTTTGTGATTTGTTAGGAAATGAGAATTGTTATACTGTTTCCGGCATAAGGAGGATGGCCGTGTATAATATTTCGTCAGTTGTAAGCGACTGACGTGCCCATAGTCTTATGTGCAGGATTTGGAGTTACATGAAGATATAAAGATGATTGATGCTGTTGATTACTTAAATGTTAGTTGTAACAATTGTACATTTATTATTGTTCTATTTTATTGATTCCACTGCGTATTGATGTAAAAAACTCTGATGTAATTATTGTTAAAATAAAAACTCAAATTTCCTTGTAAAATTGTACTAAAGGAAGTGGAAAGATCCTGTAGAACTCTCGAATTCAGTTGTATTTGGGATTTGGGGCGTTACAGAGTGGTATCAGAGCCACGCTTTCACACTTGTACAAATTTATAAGGAACGACACCCTAGAAGTGGACATTAGAGTGTGTGTTTGAGTCTAGAGATTTAAATGTAAGTGACTTACATTTGTGTTGCTCTATGACTTATGCTTCTTCCTCCCTATTTCTAAGATGGCTGATCACTTCGACCCTGCTGGCGACGACAATTGGCATATTATTGAGGAAGAGTACTATCCTGGACAAGTAGATCCCGAGGAAGAGTACCATCCTGGGCAAGCAGATTCTGATGAAGAGGAATGGCCTGAATCTCGAGAGATTACCCCACCTCCAGACTCATCTGATGATTCTTCTTCTGATGAAGAAGAGGGACCAGTTTCGAATAGTCTTACGGAATCTCTTCAGAGGCAGGTTGAATCACTGTGGGAGAGAGTTGGATTATTGGAAGCGCAGTTGGCCAAGCGCAAGGACGACTTTTCAGTTCTCAGTCATCGGGTATGGGAACTCGAAAAGAGGAAGAATCTGACCGATGTGCTGAAGGATGAAATTGATGAACTACGGGGAGAACTTCGAGAAGCGAAGAGGAACCGTAGGAGTTAGACTGTTGTAGCTTCTACTATTTTCATTTTGATGTCAAGAAATGTTTTTCAATTCGAATGTATAAAGTTTGGAATTCAATGAAATACAAGTTGATTTAAAATTCATGTCTTATACTTCGAATTTAATGGATCTTTTGCATCAGAATATAGCTAGAAGAGGAGCTAGAAACGGTGAAGGTTTGGATCTGGAAACAGAACTTGCGAGGGTCTATCAGACGCTCAACGCCGTGGCCATGAACCAAAACCAAGGAAGGGGGCCTGTGAATCCGGTGCCCGAAGCGATCAAACTAGTGGAGTCGTTCAAACGGATGAAACCACCTGTATTCGAAGGGAAGTCAGACCCTGATGCGGCTGACAACTGGATTTGTCAGGTAGAGACGATCTTTGAAGTGTGGAGACCCCTGAGGGCAGCAAGGTGAAGTTGGCGACTCTGCAACTTGAGAAGGATGCGGCTGTGTGGTGGTAGTCGATGAAGAGGACAATGGGAGGCATAGTTTTCTGCTGGGAGGAATTTCTGGAAGAATTCCGTAGTCACTATTTCCCCTCCGACGTCCAAGAGAAGAAGGCTATAGAGTTTCTGTCACTACAGCAAGGTGGTATGTCAGTTAGAGAGTACGATACCAAGTTAACTCAGCTCTCTAGGTATGCTCCGAAATTAGTGATGGATGAGGCTAAGAAGGCTCGTAAGTTCGAGCATGGTTTGAGGCCGAGCTTGAGGTCCCGGATGATACCTCTTGGTATCAGAAGATTTGACAAGCTAGTCAAACGAGCAGCAGCCATGGAGGCAGATATGGAGCAGTTCCACGCTGTTCAGAGGAGGAGGAACAACTGGCAGTCTAGAAAGAGGCCCGCTAATTCTGGGAATTTCAAGGGACAACCATCTGCACAAAGGTTCAAACCGACAGGGGTGAACGCTATCAGTGTGGCCGGAGGACCTGGGAACAATGTGGTGAGACCTCCTGCGGTAACTTGCTTCAACTGTGGTGAGATGGGACATTACATGTCTCAATGCTCCAAACTGCGGAATGTCATCCGTGGGGGATCAACTCAGCAGAATAGGAAGAGACCGTACCAATCAGGGCGAGTATTTGCCTTGACTGAAGCTGATGCCGATGAGGTGGATCATGTCATCACTGGTACGAGGACAGATGTTTAGAGGTTTATGTCATTTCTTTTTCCCGTCTATTAAGTGAACTGTTACGTAATGAGTGTGTATTATGTAACAGGAGAACTTTATCTTAATGGAATGAAAGCTGTTGTGTTGTTCGATACTGGATCCTCTCATACTTTTGTGTCTCCTAAATTTGCTAAAGTGTTGGGAGTTGAACCAAAGATTTTTCCAGGCAAGATCTTAGCAGTAGCTACTCCATCAGGGGAAACTTTAACCACTAATCGGTACTATGCGGATTGCGAGATTGTGATTGGAGATCGAATCTTTGGGATTGATCTGATCGAGCTGACTATCTTGGGAGTCGATGTTATCATTGGCATTGATTGGATGTTGGTGTACAGTGCAAGCATCGAGTGTAAGACCAAGACGGTAACAGTGAAGGCTCTAGGTGGACCTGAAGTCATTTTCCAAGGGAAGAAGAAGTATTCTAAGCTGGTGGCAGCTATCCGCAAGGAAGAGACTCCTGTGGAAGTGCAAGGGATTCCTGTGGTTCGGGATATCCGACTGTGTTCTTGGATGATTTTTCTGGGTTACCCCCGCATCGTGATGTAGAGTTCAGCATCACTGTTCAACCGGGAAGTGCACCCATTTCTAAGGCACCGTATAGGATGGCTCCAGTGGAACAGGATGAGGTGAAACGGCAGATTGAGAAACTGTTGGAGAAAGGCTTTATTCAACCTAGTGCGTCACCTTGGGGAGCACCAGTGCTTTTGGTAAAGAAGAAGGATGGATTGATGAGAATGTGTATCGATTACCGGAAGCTGAATAAGGTCACTGTTCAGAATAAGTATCCTATTCCTCGAATTGATGATTTGTTCGATCGTCTACAAGGAGCAGCTATTTTCTCCAAAATAGATCTTCGATCAGGATATCACCAGGTTCGAGTGAAAGCTGAAGATGTGCACAAAACTGGATTTAGAACTCGACATGGGCATTACGAATTCTTAGTTATGCCATTTGGAGTGACGAATGCACCTGCAATCTTCATGGATTTAATGAACAGAGTTCTGAGGCCGTTCATTGATTCTTTTGTCGTGGTGTTTATCGACGATATTCTCGTGTACTCCAAGTCAGAAGAGGAGCACACCGAGCATCTGGCAGCAGTTTTGAAGAAGCTGGAAGAGTAGGAGTTGTATGCCAAGCTATCCAAGGGTGATTTCTGGAAATCTGAGGTGGCATTCCTAGGTCACATCCTTTCTAAGGAGGGAGTGGCAACTGACCCTCAGAAGATAGAGGCAATGAGAGATTGGGTAAGGCCTACTACAGTAAAGGAAGTCAGAAGTTTCCTAGGAATGACTGGATACTACAGGAGATTCATTCAAGGTTATGCTCAGATAGCCGTGCCGCTTACTGGTCTGACCAAGAAGAATGTGAACTTCAAGTGGACTGAGCAATGTGAGGCAAGCTTTCAGGAGTTGAAAAAGAAGCTGACTACTGCACCTATTTTGGCTTTGCCTAGAGCAGGTGTTGAGTATGATGTTTACAGCGATGCTTCACATCGTGGGCTTGGTTGTGTCTTAATGCAAGAGGGAAGAGTAATCGCTTATGGGTCTAGGCAACTACGACCGCATGAGAAGAATTACCCGACTCATGATCTGGAGTTGGCTGCGATTATCATTGCCCTGAAGCAATGGAGGCACTACGTGTACGGTGAGAAATTGAACATGTACACGGACCACAAGAGTTTCAAGTACATATATCAGCAGAGGGATCTGAATCTGAGGTAGCAGAGATGGTTGGAAGTGCTTGAGGACATGCGACCTGAGATCAAGTATCATCCTGGGAAGGCTAATGTTGTTGTTAATGCACTTAGTCGCAAGAGCAGTTTAGCCAGTTTGATTATAACTCAGAAGCATCTGATTGAGGAATTGGATCGAGCAGGTATTGAAGTTGTCTTGCAAGGATTAGGAGCATCCTTAGCTCAGTTGATGCTTCAGCCTACTTTGAATGCAAGGATCATTGCAAGTCAGAAGGTTGATGCTGATATTTTGGAGATGAAGGAACAGGTTGGTGCTGGCAAGTTGCCCGGATTTCAAATCAAGGATGGAGTGCTGTGGTTTGGAAAGAGGCTATGTGTTCCGAATCAGGCGGACCTGAAAGAGAGTATTCTTCAGGAGGCGCATGCTACTCTTTTGTCGGTACATCCTGGAAGTACTAAGATGTACAAAGATATCAAACTGCATTTCTGGTGGTCAGGTTTGAAGCGGGATGTGGCTGAATTTATGGCGAAGTGTGAGGTTTGTCAGCAAGTCAAAGCCGAAAATCAGAGACCCGGAGGTCTATTACAGCCGTTACCTATTCCAGAATGGAAGTGGGATAACATCAGTATGGATTTCATTACGGGATTGCCTAAGAGTCCTAAAGGCAATGATGTGATTTGGATTATAGTCGATCGACTAACCAAGTCCGCTCACTTTTTGGCGATGAAACTCACTGCTTCGATGGACAAGTTAGCCGAGTTGTATGTTGGCGAGATCGTCCGGCTTCATGGTGTTCCGTCAATTATTGTGTCTGATCGAGATGCGCGGTTTACTTCGCATTTCTGGAGGAGTCTTCAGACAGCTTTGGGTACCAAGACAGATTTCAGCACTGCTTTTCATCCGCAAACCGATGGGCAGACCGAGAGAGTCAACTGTATTCTTGAGGATATGCTTCGGTGTTGTATACTAGACTTTGGAGGCAGTTGGAAAAGGCATTTACCTTTGGTAGAGTTTGCCTACAACATCAGTTTTCAGACCAGTATTGGGATGGCGCCGTACGAAGCTTTGTATGGCAGGAAGTGCAGAACACCTGTTTGTTGGTTTGAAGTTGGGGAGCGTCAGTTGTTTGGTCCTGAGCTTGTGCAGCAAACCTCTGAGAAGATTGTGCTGGTCAGGAAAAGGTTGGTAGAAGCTCAGAGCAGGCAGAAAAGCTATGCAGACAACCGGAGAAGGGACCTTGAATTTGAGGTAGGTGACTTCGTCTTTCTGAAAGTATCGCCCAGTACAGGTGTGGTTCGATTTGGCAAATGCGGGAAGTTAGCCCCGAGGTTTATAGGCCAGTACAAGATATTGAAAAGGATCGGGAAAACTGCTTACCGGCTTGAGTTACCGGAAGAGTTATCTCAGGTGCACAATGTCTTTCATGTGTCTAAGCTGAGAGGTTATATTCCCGATCCGAGTCATCATTTTCCTGAAGTGCCGGAAGGTTTGCAGTTGGATCTGAATTACATCGAGTCTCCTGTCGAGATTGTTGATCGTCGAGAGTAAGTCTTGAGGAATAAGACGATACCGATGGTCAAGGTAGTCTGGAGGAACCATGTGGTTGAAGAGGCTACTTGGGAGTCTGAGGAGAGGATGTTGAGAGATCATCCTGAGCTTTTTGCTTGATTGTATCTTTGTATTCTTTCTTGTGCTTGTTATGAGTGTTTGTTTTCTAGCTCTTGACTATAGTTCCGGGGACGGAACTATTCTAAGGAGGGAGTGTTGTAATGCCCCGATTTTCATTTATGAAAATTATGTATCTGTTTTTATTATTTTCTTTTCTCACGTGTTGAGCACGTGCGAAGTTAATAAACATACTATTTATAAGAATCTCAGTTTTGGCATGAGCAATTGTTTTCATTTATTTTTTTTTTCTAAAACACTATTTTTTTCTCTAGCCCATTTTTAACTATTAATTTTGTTGTTTTGGCCCATGACCTAAGCCCACTATTTATGAAGCCCACAATTTAATTAATCAATTAAAGGACTCACACTTGTCATGTACAGACAAAATGTGACCAAATTGATTTATTAAAATTGTACTTTTTATATGGGGACTAGGTGGCACGTGCTTGCACTATGGTGTGCAATGCACATTCTTTCAATGGACCGGTTTGTGCATGGAGATGTGGATAGTTATTTGAGTGTGTGGGTAGTTACCACAACTCCCTAATTCATCCTAGCCCTCCATTCTGTAACTATCTACTAAATCCTAGCCCTCCAATCCACCCAAAATTGCGTATAAATACCCCCTCACTTGTATTCTACACTAAATTTCATTGTGAGAAGAAAATATATTTTTTAAGAGAGTTGAGAGCGAGTGCTTTTGTAGGCCGGCCATCACTTCAGAGGGAGCTTTCGGTGTGTGGCAAGGAGCAAGGAGGAGTCATACTATCGCAATAGGAGGCTTTACGGGATTTTGTTTATTTCTTCAAAAGGTGGGTGTTTCTCATGACTTCTAGTATAGAGATCATGCTAGGATTAATATTGATTGGTTATTGTACTTGTGAAAAGTGGATTGATAGGATGATCGTTATGTTGAAATGCTCTGTGCTATACATAATGTGGAAAATAAGAACTAAAGATGTTTTTTGAACTGTAAATTGCCTGTACAGTCGACCGATCATGTGAACAGTCGACTGGTACAATGAAATAAAAGGTGTACAGTTCGAAATTTCATGAAATGATGTTTTAATGTGTGTCGTATCTTGACTTTCCTAGTATTTTAAATTCGGAGTTGATATCCATCTCCGTAGACAAATAATGAGTAAAAGATGAATGTACGACTAGAAATTGTATTTGGATGAAAGAAAATAATAGCTATGTGAAATTTACATTTAATCGTAAACTATATTGTGATATTTAGTAAATGAATAAGAATCACATGTTTGTGCTGACATTGAACATACTATAGTGTAGTAAAAATGCTGTGTGCTATTTTAAGAATAGAAGAAAGAGATAAGTCCTTAATTTGAGATTTAACTCTATTCAGTCGGCCAAATATATGTAGCAGTCGACTGCACTGAACATGAAAAGTTGTATAATGGAATTACCCAGAACTGCCGACTAATATGAACGATAGTCGACTTCTCCGTAATTTATATTTTAATTTCAAATGTTGCGGAACAGTCGACTGACCATGTGCAGCAGTCGACTCTTCCGAGCGATTATTGAAGAATTTTCTTTGGCTGAACAAGTCAACTGGATGAGTTCTAAGTCGACTGTTCAGAGCACTTTTTGACATCTCAGAAATTCTATGAATTTTTTTATGATAAAGATTGTGAATCTTATGTTGAATATTGGTTGTGACAGTAAACTCTATTTGTCTTTGCATGAATTAATATGGAGTGAATCATTTATTTGAATTTATGAAAGTTATAATTGTGGAACTATGAACATGAAAAAGAAAATTCATGGTGATTATGAAGAAAATGAACTCATGAGTTGGAAATGCTCAATTTTTGGTAATTGTGAATTGAAATGGAAACAAAAGAGTAGCTAAGTCTCCCACCGGCAATTGGAAAGAAATGAAATGAAATGAAATTTGAAATGAAAGACCAAGGTTGGTCATGTTTGAACGAATAAATAAGTCCGGCTTAGTGGAAAGGCTAACTGTAATGCCCTGATTTTTCATTTAATGAAAAAGTATATTTATTTGCACGTAGTGTGCACGTGCAATATTTTTGATAAATTTTTTTATCAAGATGAGTAAAGATATTTTAATATGTGTTTTTAATTAATTTATACAAAAGCCTTCTTTTAAATGGATGAAAAGCCTTTTCTTTTAAAAAGCCCAAAATGTAATTCATTTATTTTATTTTAAAATAATTATTTTGGCCCATAAACTAAAGCCCATGAGTCAATTTATTTTAAAATTCAACTTGTAATGTAGAATACAAACTAGAGTTTATTTTTATATAAAATAAAATGTACAATTTTTGGGCCTAGTTGCATGCACGTGCACTACACGTACACGTGCAATATGCACTTTTTCCAAGCATGGCCGGTTGCTTCTTGGAGGGAAACTCAAATTTTGGATGGGGATCATGGTGTGGTGGTTACTCATCATGGGTAGTTTGTGTAACTCCTCCTTAAATCTCCACCCTTTGTTCTTAACTCCTACTCTAATCTTAGCCATCCATTCCATGAAGATTTTAGTATAAATACCCCCTCCCATGGCTAGTTATTTTTGTGCCTATTACTTTCTACAAGCCTATAGTCTAAATTGCATTATATAGTAGTATTTTTGTGAGTTAAAAAGATTGAGTGGTGTGGGAGTTGGGCTTGCAACAAGAAGAAGGAGAGGCCGGCTATTCAAAGGAGGGAGCTCTCGGTTTGGTGTGCTCGAGTTGGAGGCTTGTGCGCGCGTGTACAAGGAGGAGAAGCATTTCGTTGCAAGGATATTCGTCTAGGAGATCACTAGTGTACTTTCTTCAATAAGGTGGGTAAATTTTTCCTATTTCTAAATAAGAATGCATGCTAGATTCAATTGGGAAAATGATGCATGAAAATGATTATAAGGATGCACAATTAATTGGAAAAAATGAACTATAATCGATTGAATTGTTGACATGCAAATTGTGTGTGATTCTACTATTAGAACTTAAGTTGGGTGCAATATAAGTATGGATATGAATTGTGGAAATGAACTTTCGTTAGTAGCATGGAAATTATGCACAAAGATTAGTAGTTGATAATGTCGCATTATGTGCTAGTTAGGAATTTGGTTATGTTGTTGTAACGATTAAATTAAGATGCAGTCATTATATTTATGAGATGAATAATGGCAGAAAATTAGTGTAGAGATTTGTGGAATTATAATGTCGAAAAAGAATGCAATAGTGATAGTATATCAAATTAATAGAATTGTATGGTAGAAAGGTGTTA